>CM067218.1:28507161-29077160 GCA_034190945.1 Octodonta nipae | reverse complement strand
CCTTCAAAACAATATTATCAGAAATGCATAAATAGATTATTTTTTCGGTTTCAAACCGAATCCTTGATAGTTTCTCGCCCCTTACTACAGGTACATATACAGGTTTGTCCCACTAACCGTTCGTATACAAACAAGAATATATAATACCTACTTAACATTCAACCCAGGTTAGTTTTTTAAATATTTGCGCTCACACTCCTCACAAAATTAAATTGGTTTCTGAAGGAAATATAGATAATTAAGTATTTGAAATTGAAGATTTAGTATCTAATAGCAATTGAAGTTGAAACAGATATTAAATCAAATTCCTTCAATAAAAAAAACTATTAACTGTAAGATTTTTCTATACCATACTATATTACTCTATTTGTTGAAATCAATTATTAATTTAAAAAAAAAACAGTTAAAAATATGACATTGTTTTTTACGTGTATGACAGATTATCAATTAAAGTAGAATACTTATCGAGAATTGAAAACTAACTTCGTTTTATTTTAAGAGACACAGTAGAGCTTAGATTTTGCCTAAAATGCATGTTTTTTTTTCGGGCTTCAGGAATACAACAAATTTATAAATGAGCAAATCAATTAAAATCTTTAACTTCAATTACTTAATTTTAGTTTGGTAAAATCATTGCTTATATTATTCAGTATATGTATATTTAACATAATATTTCTTCTATTACAATACAGATCAATCACCATTAATATTATGTTCGATTGTTTTTGTAAACTTTTAATAATATTGTAAATAATTTAATATAATATGCAGGCATTTGTTGACGTACTGCTGAACTTTATATTTTTAAGGATAAAATCCTACCACTATTCATGTTTCTATGAATATTTTTTATGCACCATCGGCCGATGGAAGAACTGCCTCAAATAATCCTTCTAAGAAATGTAATAAATACTCAAATTACATTATTATCATCAATAGTCTTTCCTATATATTTTCATTTTTAAAATACTTTCAGTAAATTAATAATCATTAAACAGTTTGCTACACACACAATCTGACGGGGAATAAAAAACTGTAAAAGTTCATTTCCTTAACCAAATTTTCAGAACGTTTTCAAACTCAGACTATAAATGAAGAAAATTTTATTTTTAATTTTTCATAAATTAGAAAGTGTTTTACATATTTTCAGATCAGAAAATAGACTGTCCCAAATACTTTACATAAAACAATTTATTGAAAGTTAACTACAATTGTCGGAAAATACATAAGTGAAGATTTTCCGAAGCACAAAAATGTAATATTTTGCTTGTTCATTGGGTTTTTTCTCCTCAAGATTTTTTGCTGCAACAAATAAGTATTTGAAAATTGTATATGAAGAACAAAATTGCCCGGATTACTGGCTGTCTGTACACAGTTTTTGAGAGAAAGAGATGTCTACAAAAATGATCTTGTTATCTCCAAACACAGATAAGTATAACACAGTATACAGTACATTACTTATATACAGGAATATTGGTTGATCATTTTGTAGACATCTCTTTCTCCCAGAATAACTGTAAGGAAGAATCTCTGTACCAGCAATCCGGGCAATTTTACATGTGTGTTAAGCTAGCAGAGCCATTTCATAACGCCCAAATGGGACATACTCCAGAATTTATTGCTAATTTATTGCTAATTTATTACGCAAAAATTAAATTTATTGCTCCTACCCATCCCGAGAAACAGTGGCTATGCTAACTTTAGACTAAAGTTAGCATAGCCATATTCTATATCTCGGGAACGAACAGCGCTATCGGGGTGATCTTGGTGGCGTATTTTATTGCTAATTAATTGCTATCGAATGGCACTAGAGCAAATAATCAAAAAATACCCCTTCATCCCCCTACTGAATTTCTCACCCCCCGACAATTACGAAAAAATTGTATTTCGATATTTTGTGTTGTATAAAATCAGTAGACTACTTTCGTTACGAATTTATTGCGTCAACCCCTTCTGAGATACTGTGGTTATCCCAAGTTTAGACTAAATTTAGCATAGTCATATTTATATCTCCGGAACAAACGTCGTTATCGGTATGGTCTTGGGGGCATATTTTATTGCTAATTCATTAAATAAAAACTATCCCTTCATCACCTACTCAATTTCTCACCCCCTGACAAGTAACAAAAATATTTATTTCAATGTTCTTCGTTATTAAAATCAGTTGACTGTATATGATATAGGACTATACTTATTAATTGTAGATATAATTATAGGATGGTTGTCGAATAATACTATGTATCCATGAATGTTCTCAAATTATACATTACCCTACTTATTTTTTTTGAATCCGTTTATGGTAATTTTTTCTCGAGCCTTATTGCAATTGGAACTTTGTTGTTATAATCGATATTCAAGATTGAATTTAGAATTTGTGCCATTCTTATTTATTTTTAGTCAGTTTATTTGAAAAAATTTCATTTAGATACCCCCAAACCTAGCTTTTAAATTTCCTATAAAAATGGCCTACATTCATCTAACAAAATGCTATTTCAAATGAACTGCACAAAGTGTACGAATGGTGCTATTGATTACTCGATGTAAGTAACATATTACACCAAACAGTACGCAATGTAGGAAGATACCTATAAGAAATAAAAACTTTATTATAATTTCGGCAGTGCTAAGACAGACCAAAACATCATTTATTTAACGCTATTTAAAAATATACTATTAAGATAAAGTTTAAAAGATTTAAATCACTTATCGTTAATATACCAGTACAAATCAGAACATTTGACAACCTTGTAAAAGACTCCATCTAATATTGGGAATTTACATTACTGCGAAAAAAATTAAGTGTCTCTCCGAATACTAGGTCAAAATTATCGATATACAGGTGGATTCAACTTAAAAGTTAACTAACAGTCATTATTCACCTTATTATCATTATTCACCTTATTATGCATTGTACGCAAGACAATATATATTATATATAAATATAATATATATTGTTTCTGGTGGGGAACCTTCATCAGTTGCGCTTCCCACAATTGAATGTCCTCTCGAACACTTCTTTATGTATTTGATGCACTTCGTTAAATTTTAAGACGCGAGATGTAAGACCGACATCTAGGATTTTCAAGAGAATCAGTACACAGAGATTCCGAATCTGGAGCAGTTCCGTGTAATTGCTGTTCTCCCTTAACTCCTAGGACAGAATGTCTCGATAAAATTTTCAGGTTACTTCACCTGTCAGAGATATTGAATACTCTCTTCGAGGTGTCATTCCAGATTCGGAACCTCTGTGTACTGATTCTCTTGAAAATCCTAGATGTCGGTCTTACATCTCGCGTCTTCAAATATGTATGGTGTTCTATTTCAGGAATTTGAATTTTGACATTTTGAAATTTTCAATTTTGAAAATTTTCGAGCATTTCTTTGGACTGCTAATGGTTATAGTTTGAAAGTGGTGTGATGACACTTACTTCAGATATACAATTTTGAAAAAAAACACTCCCACAGTATTTTTCTAAAAAAAACTTCTATATGGGTAAAATAATATTTTATAGACAGTACTAAAGCTAATATTGCAACAAGATGTTGCAACAAACCATCAGCTAAAGGCTTCTTCATTTTACTACAAGAACATTTTAGTTATGGAATGATTTCTGTTTGAATAGACCTTCAGTAACCTTCGTGTTCACATGATTTAATACCACTAGATTACTGCATTGTGCTGCACAATAACAAAATGTCTTATTTAGAAAAGTTTGAAATATTGCCCAGCTATTTGTTTTTGACACTTGGAATAACCACAGTTCACATATATGTTTCTGAACACGTAAGTATTATATTGTAAATTCTGTGAAAACGACGCAAGCTTTAGGCAAAAGGAAATTTGCAATTATCCACATTTAAAATAATTTAAAGAGAAAGAAACATTTTTACGATATTAAAATAATAGCTCGTTCGTTGGTCATATCAATTTCCACAAGAAATCTGGTTAATAACCGCAAACGGATCAGTTGACCGGGTAGTTATCACGCACAATTCCACATATATATGTATACATTCGTATCGGGAGCAGCTTCGGCAAATAGCCACTTAAAAACCAGTAATAAACCCAAATTGAGATAACTAGCGCTTATCTCGACTATTAACTTGCACTTACGAAAAATCAACATAACCGATATATGTATATCGAAATGCTATAAAAAACTCCTTGAATTAAAAACGGACCTCGTTTAAATAACTCTGCTGACTGGAGAAACCAAAACCAATAATTACGATGATTTGCGATTCCATAACCGACTTGCCATTCCAAGCGAGAGAAAAAGAAAATGATAACAAAATCATGCTGATTCACCTTCAAATACGGCGTTATTAAAAACTCCAACACAAAAGTTCATCTAACTATTATTACCAATGCAATTTACGAAAAATATTATAACAGTGAACCTATGCTGTAACATTTCTTGAACTAGCCGTAGATTTGGATACTGTCAATCTTTTAATATGAGTTAAATAGATATGGAATTAGAAAAAAATGTTTGCGATTTGCATTTGTAAAATATTGATGGTGAAAGTCGTTGCTTCGTGGTACTCAATCATAATTATAATAAATGAAAACAAATAAACTTAGTTTTTATCACTTTGATGTGAGTATTTTATCAAAAAAACTGTGCCATTATCAAATTTCCACCAAGTGTGATGATAGGTTTGAAATTATGTAAGTTAATAATTTCTGTAATTTTTGGGAAGGAATGGTATGTTTGTAAACAGTGATTTACGAATGTTGAATTTGTTTTGTTGAATCTAAATGAACAAAAATGCTCATCGTAACGAGTGGGAAAATTTCTGCATGTCATACAGACATAGAAGCTATTCTAAACTCAACATAAAAGCTTATAAACTCCATAATTTAGATATTTGTTAACTTTTGCATTAAATGAAAAATTACTAAGTTTATATTGTGACTTAAGACTGACTTTGATATTGTGTCTTGACAATAATTCTTGCTTATTCTATATATTTATATATATATTATATATATATATATATATATATTATATAAAATATGTGAGGGAGACGTATTTTGAAGGTTTATCAAAACCCACACAGAGGGATAAATTAATCGTTGAACCAATTTTGTTTTTTTTGGTAGATTAATTCGTTAATCCACTTTTGTCATAGCTATTGTTATAAGCTATTAATTTGTTAGAACCGAATGTAAACCGACATCTAGGATTTTCGGGGAAACTAGCACACAGAGGTTTTCCGAATCAGAGATATTGAATATAACAGGTGAAGTAACCTAAAAATTTTATCATGACATTCTGTCCTAGGAGTTACGGGAGAACAGCAATTACACGGAACGGCTCCAGAGTCTCAACCTCTGTGTGCTAGTTTCCCCGAAACTCATAGTATGTCGGTCTTACATCTCGCGTCTACAAATTTACTGCTATGTATCAAATACATAAATAAGTGTTCGAGAGGACATTCTATTGTGGGAAGCGCAACTGATGAAGGTTCCCGACCAGAAACAATATATATCATTTTTTACATTAAGCCCTGGGGGTATCTGTGAAAGTGCATTGTCTGTAGATGTTGACCTCTAAGCTACTATTTGAGAATTACGGATAGAAAGTTAATTTTAGTATCCGTTTCGGTTTCTATGGTAAAGGTTATCTTGGGATGTAGGTTGTTAAGAAATGATGAGAAGGAATGCAATTGTCTCTTTATGTATTTATGAGAGATGCAGTATATGATAGTTTCTTCAAATAATTTATATAAGTTTTCTTCAAAAGCTCTACTCCTCCAACTTACAGCCCTTAAAAGTGAGAGTGAAAAATTCAACGTCTCTAATGTTGTTCTCTATTATATATTGACAAATTCAGCCCTCAACTTTTTTATATCTTGACTGTGAATAAAATTTGTAGTTTGTAAATTGAACAGAAAGATTTTTAGTTCTTAAAAAAGTCAAATAGGCTGGTGTCAAATGAAATAAAAAGGACAAATACTTTCTTAAATTATCACACAATTTTTAAGGCATTTTCCAAAACAACAAAAAAATATGACCTGTATATTTTGTTTTACAATTCAATGTTTGTTTAGGATTTCTTTTTTGGTGTAAGGGCAGTCTCTCGGTTAATTATCAATATGAATTCTCATCAAGTGTAGGCCCAATCACTTCAGTATTTATTTATAATTTCTTTCAAGTCTCTGTCAGTTTTGTTTCTTATAGTAATAGTAGTAGTATAATAATCTGGTCTTCCTTCAATTTCGTTTCGCAATTTTTTTCTAATAATACTTTTTTTTATCTTTATCTGAATTTTGCAAATTTGTCATATGAAATAATTGTATTTTTTCTTCTATTTTGTTTTTAATATATAGGCTCATTGTAGCAACTATTTCTCTGGCTTGCTTCATAGCATTTAGTCTCTTTTTAAATGTTTGTTCCTAACATAATAGCCTAGGTCATTTACGAAAACACATGACAAAATTAATAGTAAAACAAAAACAACAATGCGTTCTAATGATAAATCTAATGACTCACTGACATAAAATTCAACATATTTTTTCATGCTTTTTGTCTCTCGATAATCGCTCGGAAGTCGGAGTCGAAACGCCGAGTATTTAATGTATTCAGACGCGGTCCTTATCCGGAACCTAACCTAGTTCATAATAATGACCGCGGAAGCCTCTCAGAATATGTATATATATATTATATATATATATATATAATATTATATATATATATTCCAAATATTATATATAGATATTATAAGATAGTTTAAATAGTTTTTTTAGGGTGCTCTTTAAAACCCACCATAGTCTGGAATTGCTTTTATATTAAAAAATATTTCCTGAAATAATGTTCCCATAATTTAATCTGTTATAATTAAAGTGACCTCGTTATATATTGCCAGATTATTAAATAGGTGAAGTAGGTTTGCATTATCATAATTCAATAAAATTTATATTTTAATAAAAATGCGCTCGCACGTCATATGTATCGATTGCTAAGAATGGCACAAAGAAAGAGAAACAGAGACAGGGAGATAACGAGAGACGGGAAGTATATTTCTTACGAAGTTTTCGCTTCCATCGTTCAGTCTCAAATGGCTGCCGCTCTTTTTAACCGACTTACAAAAAGGAGGAGGTTATCAATTCGTTCTCACGTTTTTTTTATGTATGCTCAGTGAATATTCAAGAACGACTTGGGCAAATTTGATGATTTAAACGGCATTGTATTAAGGAATGTTACAGAAAGGTACCATATAAAGTGGGATTTACGGTTTTCCAGAAAATCGGAAAAAACAGGAATTAAGGGACTACATTTCAGTGAATTTCAATGCATCTTCACTGTTTTCTCTAAAAATGCTCAAGCAATTTGAATATTATAAATTGTATTCAGCAAATATATGTTCCAGCTTGATTCTGTGTATTCTTCTATAACGTTAGCTATACCATTTTTATGAAAATCGATAAAATATATGGAAAAAAACTGTAAACATCATAGTAAATGTCAAATTTTCATTATAAATATCTAGTTTAAATGTCATGAAAGTATATCGTACAGGGTGTTTGTAATGGTTTTCGTTTTGATTCATTTGAAGTCAGTTTCTTTTAGAAACGAAGTTAAGTTAAGGGGCTTATAGTCGCGTGAAATGGCAGAAAGCATTTTATTAGTTTATTGAAACGTAAATTTGTTATGCCGGCTATCTCTTCTGTATGGTATACGGTTGTAGGTGTGTGTGTGCGTGCATATGATATTAGGTGTTTCATAAGCAGTTGCATATAACGATGGTTGAAATATAAGTTGAAATTAAATTAGTTATACAGGTTGGTTCAAAAAATATTGTAATGGGCGACACATAACTAGTTGCGTATACAAGGTGTTTGAAATAAGGGTGGAGCACAACTATAGTTATACAGAGTAGATATTTGCGTTATAGAACGGAGTATAATTAGAGTTATACAGAAGGCTACAAAAAATGTTAGAAGCAGTTGAATATACAGGATGTTTGAAATATAGGGTTGAGTAGAATTACAGTTATATAAGGTGATTAAAAAAGTTATATAGTGTGCAACATAAGTAGTTGCTTATACAAGGTGTTTGAAGTAAGGATGGAGTAAAATTATTGTTATTCAGGTTATGTCAAAAATGTGTTATATAAGCATACACACTTAGGATATTTGAATTATGTGATGGGGTATAATATAATTATAGACATGGGTTCAAAAAAATTTAGAAGCAGTTGCATATACCGAGTGGTTGAAATAAATGTAGAGTAAAATTATAGTCATAAAATGTGGTTAAAAAATGTGGGTTTTGTTATATAGGGTAGACAATGAGCAGTTGCATAAATGGAATACTAGACATATAGAGCGAATTAAAATCATAGGTATACAGGAATAATTTAAACAATAGAAAAATAGAAGGGGTCAAAAGTGTGGAGAGAATTTATACTTATACAGGATGGTTTTAAAAATACTAGTACCGTTGCAATGTTATGCGGAGTTTAATTATACTTGTACGGGGTGGTTGAGAAAATGATAGACAAATAAGTTATATAGGGTGGCCAATACACAGAAGCATACACAGTGTGGATGCAATATTGAATGAACTAGAGTTACACTTATAGAAAGTGGTTCAAATAATAAAAGCTAAAAAAACAGCGGCAGTCATTTGAGATTGAACGATGGAACGAAAAGCTCCTTACGACTTATATTTAGCGTTTCTTGTTATCCCCTGTCTCTGTTTCTATTTCCTTGTGTTATCATTTGTAATGGTTATAAATTTCTGGAGACTTAAAATAATTGTAGTATTTTGTTATGACTCAAGTATTAATCCTAAAGTGTAATTTAATTCTTACTTTAAATTGCTATGTGCCAAATAAAATTTGTTGAATTATTAACTTGTAAGTTAAAACTCATATCGGATTAATTGTAAATGCCGGAAAAAATGTAACAAAAGATATATGAAATTAAAAGCGTTCTTTCTCACTTCTGAGATGTTTCAAGTCCGTAATGCAATATATCGCAAATAGAGAATTGGAGTTTTTATGAGAAAAGCAAATTTTGTGCAGGTTTTCTATATTAATTGGATGTTATATTAGTTTATTTCCTATTATTGCTATTCTATAAAAGAAGAAACTCATAATGTATTTTACCTTGTCTCTGTTTCGTACTCAGTGAACTGAATTGTATGGGTATTTCAAGTGTATGGTGTCGGTGTCGGTGTGGTGTCCATGAAATCTCAAGTTATCCAATTCATTCCCTTGCTCATCTATTTTCATATGCGAAACTGTGGGCCCCCGTTAACAAGCTTACGCTTCTATATATGGAAAATATAGAAAAATAATACAAATTAAAGACGGAGACAGAGAAAGAGAGATAAGAATACTCTAAAATATTTAACAGAATTGTACCTTAAATCAGATAAAAAAGAAGAATATCTGAAAATAGTGATTGCATACGGTTTCTAAAGGGTTTTTCTTTTAAGTCAGTTGAAGTCGGTTCTTTTTTATTTAAATATAAATTATTTTATTTTTATTTCTGACAGATGTAAAAACAAACAAACATTTGCTAAAAATCAGACACCCTAACTAGTTCTCAAAAAAGCTAGAAGTTACTCAACACATTGAGGCTATACCAACTACTCTTACGATACAAGCATAATGGTGATGCCTTTTGCAAAAAATACATTTTTCATTTCATGCATACATTCAATATGCATTACAAAGTACGGACGCGTGCTCACGAGTGATGTAGGTCATGCTCGATGATCATCAGCTGTACTATACAGAGTGTTGTGCATTTTTACGATCATAATTATTCGACGATAACCATCAGATGGTTATCAGCGTAAACTGGATGGTGATTCTTCCTTCGTCTGATGACTCGCGGCTAAAATTTAAGAGCTTGACAACGGTGACGCTGCTTTTGAATTATTTAATAAGCGTATAATCAGGAGCGCTTTTTCTTTGTTTTCTCCCGGTTCCGTTAAGTGATTAATTAACTCATATATGAGACGGTTATTGCAGGTAATCGAATGGTTTTAATCCAGTCACGAAATATTGAAATAAGGCAGGAGCCGATGTAATCTTGTGCATGCAGCTGAGACAGTTGCTAAAGTGTTTGTCTTTCGTTTACGTCTTGGTAGCATTGTTATTATAGAAATAATTTCCTTAACGTTTATGAAAAGATCGCTGCCATTATTTCTAGCTATTCATGTTTGAGCCAGATAAGCCCAGGGAACTAGATATTTTTAATCATCCTAAAAATTTTGAAGTTTAAGAAGTTTGAGTAGTATAGGGTGGAACAAGTTTGGACAGTCTATTCAAAATTTCAGCTATGGACAACGCATGTTTCTTATGGAAAATGGGTTCCGGCCAATTTTATTGAAACTTTGCAAAATAATATTTCTCAACAGGCATTAGCCTGTTGTTTTTGATTACAAAAATCTCAATGGACCCGAAGCTCTAAAACCACCACCAACCCCTCAAAACCGCCCTTAAGGATGAGAGAAACGCGTAACAGATTATATTGATGGATTGCCTAGCCGAAATATTTTACTAGTGTACTAGTGAAATCTACAACTACCCAACCCAATATTATGCTAGAGGCTTTCATTCTTTACCACTCCCCTTCACTCTCCCCCCTCCCTTCAGAATATTGTATAATGATTGTTTAGAATTCTGTTAGATAAAATACATCATAAAAAGGATTCGTAACCCATAAGACCTCGGTGAAACTATCATGCTCAGGCCTTAGTAAGGGGTGAGGTATTGTTAAGAAGATTGGGGGGTTATGATTTGTGCTCACTTATACTTATACACACGTGAGAGGCAAAGGGATTGACTTAAAATAATCCGTAAAATGGCAGCAATTCTGTACTTCCCGGCCTTTGGTAGAAGGTAGTGTTGCAAAATGGTGGGCCGGAGGTGGGGCATAAATATCGGGGTTTGAAGAGGAATGCAAGATGATGGACCAAGTGACTATAAGCAATAGTGCACAACGAACTAGACTACAACTAGAACTAATAAGCTACGTAGCTCGCTTTCGTACGTCGGTGAGGGTGGAGGGGTGGGGGGAAAGTGAGGGGGAGTGGTAGAGAATGAAAGCATCTAGCATAATATTGGGTTAGGTAGTTATAGATTTCACTACATTAATAAAATATTTCGGCTAGGCAATTGATCAATATAATCTGGTACGCGTTTCTCCAATCCTTAAGAGTGGTTTTGGGGGGTTGGGGGTGGTTTTAGAGCTTCGGGCCCATTGAGACTTTTGCTCAGCCTGCTGAGAACTACTATTTTGCAGTTTCAATAAAATTTCCCATTTTCCATAAGAAACGTGAGTGGTCGTTTAGAAATTAATTAGGAGATATTCAGATATCTCCTTAAAGTTTAAAAAAAGCGCTGGTACAATTTTTAGTTCGTTATGTTTGAACCAGATAAGCCCAGGCAACCAGAAATGTTTAATTATTGTACAAATTTTGAAATTTAGAAAGTTTGAGTAGTATAGGGTGGAACAAATGTGGACAATTTAACTAAAATTTCGGCTATAATTTTATATTTTTTTATTTTAATAAATATTCAGTTATTTCCATAAAGTTTATGAAAAATATCACTGGTACAATTTCTACCTCGTCATGTTTGAGCCAGATAAGCCCAGAGGCCAGATTCTCGAAACATTCGACTGCTTTACCACTGGACTTTCGACGTAAGTCGCATAAAATATTTGCATAAATGAAGTATAACCCATATAATAAACTTCATTTATGTCAGTTTTCATACGACATACGTCCTCCGACGAATCGTAGAGCCATTGAATGATTTCAAGAATCGGGGCCCAGGCAGCCAGACATGTTCAATCATCCTGAAAATTTTGAATATTAGGACGTCTGAGTAGTATAGGGTGGAACAAGTTTGTATAGTGTATCCAAAAATTTTTGAAATTTGTTTGGAGATGTTCAGACACTATATCTAGTTATATTTATCCAGGTAAAACCAGGCAGTCACACATACCCTTCTTAAAAATTTTAAAGTTTAAGAAGTTTTAGTTGTATTGGCTGGAATGAGTTTCGACAGGCTGTTCAAAATTATGGCAAGAATTTTAAAATTTTATTAGGGAAATATTCAAGTATCGTTCGAACATTTAGGAAGTTGGCAGTCTGTATAGCGTAGGTCATTGACTGTTCTGTTCTTGTTCAGTTTTTGATGATCCCAGGGTTAAATGAACAACAGTAAGTGTATTGAACGTAATAGATGTAGGTGACATCTACCGTCTAGTGAGTAATTTAAGTATATGAAGGCATACAATACTATATCATATACCATACTCTTGACAGATGGTTCGAGTGTTTTATATAAAAACACATAAGTAAATATATACAGATACATATCCACATATTTACAATAAAATATATCAAGAGTATGGTATATTTATGCCTTCATATACTTAAATTACTCACTAGACGGTAGATGGCACCGACATCTATTAGTTTCAATACTCTTACTGTTTGTCTTACTGATGTGTATTACATCCAAGTATTTCACTTTAGAACTTGTCATTCAAGGTAGCGTATCTGACGAGAACTCCTGGTTCGAAACGGCTGTCATACGTTGAATGATATAGTTCTAAATATGTGGATATATATCTGTATATTTAAATGAACAATGTACAACTATGAAATTTTGTTTTCTACTAGATAAAAATGTTGCGGAAATGGTTGTAGTGTCGAAAACAGCTTACAGAGTTGACGCTCGGTGTAAAACTGGCGACATGTCGATTGATGACAACCTCGTTCTGTATGTCCATCAAGTGTCTGAATCGCTGAAAATGTTAAAAAAAAAGAAACACTGCCGTGGGTCAGAAGAACGAAGCGGCCCTAGCAAACACATTCACTGTAGATGAACAGACCAAGGCAGGTTGATAACACAGGCGGCACTTAAAAAGTCCGATTACAATGTTTTTTATGGGATACCTCCTTGTAGCACAAGTAAAATTGCCAAGACGATCAAGCTTTCTATATCAAATTTATATTTTAATAATTGAAATTTTAATGCCATTGACAACGAAGTCAGATACTTTGAAAGTTCGGATTTTTTTTTGCTCAATTGTGGCCGAATTTTGTGACCACGGAAATTGAATCCGATCAACAACTCACATGTTAACTGCCCACCTAATAGTCGCGTCCTATCGCCTGGTGAAACAACTAACTTGGATCTCCAAAGAAATATGTCTTATTAATAATGTTCTCCAAGTATAGTTTTCTGATCATACTTTTCCATTCTCGTTCAATAATTTGTTATAAGTACTGGATCACTGAAATGACATTTTATTTATAAATACAACGTCTTAGAAGGGTAATTAATTCGATATTTTTTCACTATCGTTTTTCGTTCACAACAAAAAAATCGAATAAAATCCCTTTTTGTCAAAAAAATACAATTGCTTGAAAAATTATAATTTTCAGATATCTCAGATCCAATAACTGAGATATAAATTAAAAATAAACAACTGTTAAAAACGCCTTCACATGTAAATTTAATTAAGCAAATGTTTCAGATAAACAGGTATGTAAATAAGTAGAAATTAAGTGGTATTAAAAACAGGTATAAATTAATAAAATTAGTGACTTTATTATTTAAACAAGTATAGTTATCTTTGCATTTTGAGGTAGCATATATTTAAATATATATTGCATATTGCAATTACATATATATTTTTTTAAGTGAGATTTTAGTAAGTAAATATTTATTTTAACAGAGTTCAAAAAAGGAGGAACTCATCAATTCATGAGACTTTTTTATGTATGATCATCAATACATTTAAAACGGCTTAATAGGAACTTTAAGCAGCATTGGATAAGTTGAGGATTAACAGAAACGGGTACTCTATAACGTGAGATTTACAGTTTTCCAGAAAATCCTGATTTTTCTGAAACGACTTAATTAATTTGAATATTCAAACCTGTATGTAATTAAGGTAGATTCATAGGTATTTCAATAAGTATTTTTATAATTTAATCGAAAAATAGTAGAAATTGGTGCAAGGTAGAAATATTAAAAAATAATTATTGATAAATTTGATTTATTTGGAGACTGTTCTTTTGAACAATAAATTATATATATATATATATATATATATATATATATATATATATATACGTAGCAATTAACGGCTAAGAATCTGGATAGAATGGAATTTCCAAAAATAATGGGAAAGTAGCCAATTTTTTATTGTATAAAGGGCACTAAATAAAGTGTACTCTTTTATTATATTATTGAAAGCTTTCGAAATTTATTTATTTCGTCAATTTTAATATCGAGGTTAGAAAATTGTTAAAAAAGGTTCTCATTGCACGTACTGTAGAATGCGTAATGCGTTTTAGACAAACATTACAAACATATATCAACAATTGAATAAAACATTATTGTAACTGGATCACACATCTTCCACGCTATATATATATATATATATATATATATATATATATATATATATATATATATTATGTGTGTGTCTGTGTGTTTGCGTGGTGATATCATTAATATTGTTGACGATAATGTAGGTTCTTCCACGCTATTTTATCAATCACTGGTGCTCTATTGTTTTTTAATTGTTTCAATGTATATCTTAGTTTTTTTTAAGTTTTGAAATTCTTTTGGCCCTACAGTAATTAATTTTCTTTTGTCCATATGTAACCTTATTGTTGAATTTTGTATTGTAAAGAGCAGTATAAAATTTTGTCGGAAATAATTGATCATATTCTTTTTATTTTTGTATTTTTATGTAGGTATTATTGTAGTTATATATTTATTTTTGTATAAATATGTCTTATACATTACAACTTAAATAGTGTCTATGCAACTTGTTCGATGTAATTATGAGCGATTTTGTTTCTGTAACCTAACAGTTTCCGTCATTTACAGTTTCAATCGATTTCGCAAATAGAGATGACAAACAGCCCAGTAAAAACTCTAATATTTAATATAGTTTATATTGTTTATGATTTGTTACACATCTTGGGACTATTGTGAAAATAATATTTTATTTATAAGATAATTATAATCACAAGAAAACGTACCACAAAACAATTATAAATGTTCCAAAAATTAATACTGTTCTATACTGACTATTTTCCTATTGAATTATAGACAACGCCTGAAACTGGACAGTAAGAGATGGTTATAAGAAATAAGAAATCGTAGCACCCAGAATAAGATGTTTAAATTTAATATTGTTTTGGTGAAACATAGATGCTATATATAGTAAGGAGTAAATAATTAAAATTTGAATAAAAATACCAAGGTCTTTAAATTTTTGTTATTAAGTTTGTTATTAATGTGTTTGTCCACCGCGGTTATTTTTACACTCTCCAGTAAGTCTTGGTATTGATTCAATAAGGTGGTATATTTCTTCTTGAGGAATACCATCCAAAGCTACCCATATTATTTCCAAACCTTCTACCCATCACATTTCAAACATGTTCTCTGGGCGAAAGATATGGAGAACTGGGCGGCCTTAGCAACAGATTCACATGGGTCTCTTCAAAACCGCTTAAGCTAACTCGAGCAACATGTTGCCGAGCATTATCTTGTTGAAATATGGGATCCATGAGAGTATTAACCCCTTAAGACCCTTGGTGCATAATTATGCACAGTTTCATCAAACTCAATTTTTGTAAAGAAGTTTAATCTGACAACGTTCGGACTGAATGGGCATAATAATGAATATATTTTACATCAGTTAATGATACAAGTGCTGCCATCCTAGCGGAAATGGGGTAAATACAGGCCTATGAATAGTTACCTGCTATAGCGATGACACATATGAGACGTAAGTCAATACAAATCTATAATATTCACTTAGTTACTTTGAAATATAAATATATTTTTTTGATTATAGTTTAGGTGAAAGATCAAACAGTGATTTAAATTAATAAAATATATCAAAAATATTTTTTTCTTCCCTTAAAAAAAATCGGGTCTCAAGGGGTTAAAGTAAGAGAGTTGCCTGGAAAAAAAACTAAAGGTGACCCAGTTCCATGTGCAGTAGCACTCCATACCATAATAGCCCAGTCACATTAAGGGTAATGAAAGATAATAAGCTATAAATTGCTATATATCTTTGTTTTGTCGTTCTAAATGTTGTCTCAAAAGTCACAAATGTTATCGTGTCCGCATACTGAGATATTGAAGGTCAAAGGTACTAAAAATTGGTTAATAGGCATTGTTTAATTATTATAATTTTAAGTAACTAATTGACATTATACAATGTACTGATAGCCGTAACTCACGCTTGACTTTGCATTATGAAATATACGACTGTACGCTGCGCACTCTTCGCTCTCTACCCCAAAAACGGTTGATTGTATGAAAAAAAGTTCAACCAAAAGTTGTAGAGAATTTTACATTCTACAACTTTCATAACTTCGCGAAGAAACGAGTTTTATGACCTTTGACCTTCAATATCTTAAGACGCGGACACCATAGCTTTTGTTACTATTAAGACAATATTTGGGACTACAAAACAAAGGTTTATACCAATTTACAGCTTATTATCTGACCCTTTTTGTACCTAAGATGACTGGGGTATAACGGCGACTGTTCGGTGTAGAGATGGGTAGGTCCACTCATAATTCCGAGTTGGATCCAGATATGCATCCAGTTCCAAAGATGTACATCCAAGACCCGTGTCCGTCGGACCCATATGGGTCCGGTTGTCTAACTGGGTTTAGTGGAGTCGGACTGCAAACGGAGTGTTGGATTGCAATATTGCTAGCAAGACATAATGGCGCTGAATTGTTGTTTTTTACCCTTTATATAATAAAATTACGAGAAAACGTTAATGATTTATCAAAAAAAAATCAATTACAAATAAAAATAACCACATTTGACAACTAAAACGATAAAAATATATACCCATGAACCAACAATACTTCTATAGATCAAACTATAGGTAATACCGTTCCCCTCTACAGGCCCGTCATTTGAACCACCAGATCCTATGTATCATAAAATAAGATTCAGCATTATGCCGTCACATGTAAGCTGTCCAGAGTGCAGGTGAGAATTCAAAAGCTAGAGTGAGTATATTTTGGTCATTATTTTTGATTCTTACCATCGATAGATCCATGAAAAATAATAAGACAACGCGTAGTGCCGTAAAAAATGGCGCCATCGAAATTTTTTTTTGATTTTTCGACAATTTCCAGGGTGAATTTGGTCCGCATCAGTTTCATACTATTTCAATACTGCTTCTAATACACTATTCCGTATATGCGATTGCAACCCCCTCTCTTCCGTGGTCCAGGGGGTGAGACACAACATCAAATTAATTTATTTCGGTATCCGCGTATCGGGTTCAAAGGGGAAAAAAATGAAAAGAAAAATCGATGAAAAGTACATCCTCTAAAAAATAATCACATCAATACAATGGTCCGAGGTAAACCAAAAAGTATACAAAAACTGTTGATACCTTTCAATTTTTGGATATAATATACACACCGTACTTCAGTTAGACTATAGTTTTTATCTATTATCAATCAAAAATATGTTAATGCCGCTCAGATGGCCATGCCCTTAAAATGGTAGCCACTCAGCCTAAAAGGGTCAGTACGGCATCCCTAATTTATTTATGCTATTTAAAACATGGGATCTGTGAAAACTGTTATATTTCATTAATCTATGATATTTAAATTTCTTCAATAATTTGTTGTGGTTTTTCAGATTTTTTTTTTGAACGGCAATACTATATCATCAATACTATAAAAAAAAAGTTCCCGTACAGGATCAGGAATACGATGAAATTAAGATAATTATTGATATACGTCATTTTTTGACGGCAACTTTTAAGTAATAGATAATGTTTTGGAACCAAAGTGGACCACGGAAAGAGAGGGGGTCAACTCTCGGTTTTTTGCCCTTGTCGCATTCGGCGTTGCGGACCTGGCCGTATTAAATGACTTCACCCTAGTCGGAAAATCAAAAAAAAAAAATTCGGGCGCACCATTTTTTACACTACGCGTTGTCTTATTATTTTTCATGCTCGATGGTAAGAATGCCGTACAAAAATATATGACCAAAATATGTACTTTTGAATTCTTACCTGCCCTTTGGACAGGTGACAACATAATTCTCCTTATATCGACGGTCATCTGGTGGTTCAAATGACCCATCATTTTTTTAACACGGGCCTGTAGTCTATGACTCTGATCCGCAGTTCACAGTCATGCAGTACCGCTCACCGATGCCGCTCTCGCGTATAATAACAAGCAGTTAACGAACATCCTTCATTCACACAGGTCCGAGGATTCGTGTCCTTCTCTAAAACTATATTTTATATTCGGTACTGCTCATTGCATGGGTTTCTTGCCATTCCGGCAGGTCCGCGGATCTGTGTCCGAATTGCCGGAATGGGATGCGTCCGGACATGCTGTCCATTCGGACCTGGCCATCTCTAGTTTGGTACATGTGGCTCAGCATCAAATTGAGGTTGAGGTCTTTCTCCTCGACGTCGTCTAACCATTCTTCAGCCGTCATGTCCACCGAAGCAGTAGAAGACTAGCTGATGCCATTCCACAATCCAATGTTGTCTTCTTTGCACCATTGTAGTAGTTGCAATTGAGGCGATAAACCGTTAGGGAACTTACAAGCTGGAATTGTTCTCCTAACCACTTGTCAACCAAATTTCGAGTTGTTGAAAATCGATCCCTAAAGGTCATAAGTTTTAGACGTCGATTTTGAACTTAATTTGTGCTCCTTCGACGTCCGATGGCTATTCTTGTACGATTTTGGGTATTATTAAAACACGCTCGACAACATCTCATAACAGTAGTTGCATTTCTGTTCGTGCGGTTAGCGATTTCTCGAAGTAAAAAACTCGCGTCCATAATCCAAAAATTTTACTTCTTTCAAATTTATCTAACTGGCAATACATTCGGCGTACACCAACTCTAGGCATTTTGACATTACTAAACATCGATTTTGGATCCCATTAAACAGTTTGTTTTTGGGTAAATTTATATAAATGCAAAAGGTGACTACAATATTTATTGATAAAAAATATTCTAGATAAACATTCACCAAACTTTACCAAATTTTAATCATTTCTATAACATCTGTTTTAGCAAAATAATATTAAACTTAATCATCTCCTTCAGGGTGTTGCATTTTCTTTGTTAGTGACTATATATACTGAGTAATTTAGTCACAGATTGTCGTGGTAGAGCAATTTGAATTTTAAGATTTTTAAGTAATATTAGGTTACCAACTTTAACGCCACCTATGTTGAAAATACATTTACGAGTTCTACTTCATAAGTTTGTCAGTGCCAAGTTGTTCAACTTGGCACCCTCAACTTGGCACCCACTTCAGAGAAAGTATTTAATTGTTGCACAAAAAAAATTTTGCTTTCTAGTTAAGTTAAAGTGTTTTTTAAGTCGTTTTTTTTTGAAATGTGTCTATTTATCTTAGAATCGACTTGCTTTCAGTGTATAAAATATTCGGTCTGTTTTTTTCCCACAATATCCGCCGATTCTTTACTGATTGCAAGGGCGTTGTGAAACAGCACTGGCAACTATTTGCAATAATTTTTCAAAAGAACCGCCAAATCTTCGCTGATAGAAAAGGCGGCGTTAAATAATCGGAACTCATTGCATTATCGGTAAAACAAACGAACGGCAGTCACGGCAATTTACGATTTTTTCGCAAGCCAACGAAAAGGCAGGTGCAAAAAATTTCGTGAATCATGGACGAAAAAAAGGCACCGCAACATTTTAACTAATTAATATTTTAGTAAGTCCTTCTGGGAGCAGACATGTTTTCTATAAATAATTTTTACGGTATAAGTGCCGACAAAAAAAACCATGATGAGTTATGTAAACATTGTGGGAGTAGCGTTTTTTTACACCATTATTTTTTAAAAATTTTGCTTGAATCAAGTGATATATTTCACCTGTTCGATGCTGTCTGTTAATCAGAAAGAAAGAGATACTGGCGTTTGGAAGTCCGTCTTGGCGCCTCGATCAAATACGGTTGAATCCGGGGCAGATGTATATGATTTGTGGAATTAATCAAGCAATAAATGAAACGAAGGAATTCAGTTTTTTATAGTTAGGTTATAATTAGGATCGTTATTAATTTTTTACTCACGCAAAAATGGGATATATGGCCTAGTTAATGAGAATTTTCCGGCAACCATAATAAAGACAGAGGCTGACTCCATGGAGGTAGGGAAGGTGGATCCTCGTCGTATTGTAACTGAACCAGTATCATAGCAGATGAGCTAAATAATTGAAAACTAAAGTGTAGTAAAGGCTTCGTTATTTCTCAAAGTCCGACGCATCGATTTTGTTTTAAACCAAGGCATTTTTGCCATATGACCCTTATTTGTGACGTATTCGTTATTCGAGATATATTTTTTAATTGCCTCACCAAATTCGACCAGGCTAGTTGAAAGAGGGTGTAATTCTAAGTACACATCGTCGAAAATATGAATATATTAGCTAGGGTAGATAAAAAAATCAAAAAATCATTATTTCAAATTTCATGATAATAATTAAAGTTATTGTTGAAACTGTGCACCGTTGACTACGTGACACTAACCAAGACAATCAATAAATTCTTCTTGAATATGATTAATACCTTCAGAAAGTATAAGATGTATCTCCTGATGAATTCTCACTTGTAATTCTTCTAAATTCGACAGTCTGGTAAGTTACACTTTGCTTTTTAAGCACCCTCACAAAAAGTAATCTAGGTCCAAAAGTAAAAGTTTTCTTCCATTCTCTACTCCAAGGATCTCACAGATCTTCACTATAGGAACATCGCAAAGACGATTTATTCTCGCTCTAGAGCACATTAATAAGTATAGTTAGAACAATTTCATCTTAATTTTTATAGGTATATCTTTAATAAATCAGGCCTTTAGTTGGGATAACAACGTGCTTTTGTTTTATAATTTAATTTTTTTTCTGTTGTAGTTTGCATCGTTCTATAGTGTATAGCGTTTTTGTTTTTATGAAACCTTTTGATCTACGCCTGTCTGCAGAAACTTCTATGTTCTAAATAGTAGAGCTCCTTCTGATTTGACATTGTTTTTATTCGTACATATATAATTGCACCTTTGATAATAACATATATTTTTTTTAGGTTTCTGTTTTTATATTTAATAGTTCAGCTTGTGTAAGGTTTAAAATAAATATGTTTTTGGGTTATAACAGTTTAGTACGAGATACCCTTATAATATCACTCATTGAAAAAGCGAGCCTACATCACAGCCATATGTGCCTTATGAAACTACTGGACGGAAGAGGTCGATCAATCCCGATCAGGAGTACATATCGCAAAAGAAAAAATTCAGGGGTACTTCTGGGGGGAGCGATTCTCCGAAACTACTGAGCCTAAAATTTTGAAAAAATTGGAAATATAGAGCCTTACAGGAAAATTAAGGAGAAACCATTAATATTAGTTTTGGGGGGCAAATTATAGAATTAAATAAAAATTTAAAAATTAAAAAATTTCAAACATCATGTAATATATAATGAAAGGTCTCATTCTGAGGAACACAAATATATTTTTTCTGATATTAACGAAAATATACCATGAAACTAAAAAACGACTGACCTGAAGTTTACTAAAAATTCTTGAAACGACTTAAAAGAAAAATGAAAATTTTGTTTCTGACCAACGACTTCAAGAAAGAATGAGGATCTCAATTTTATTTTGAAACGACTTCAAGAAAACAATGAGGATTTTTTTCAATTTTTAAATAAATTTTAAACGATATTAAGAAAAATGAAAAAAATCCCAATTCCCCCCTTATTTTATTTTGAAAAAATGAGGTATAGCCCCTCACCTGAACTTTACTGGAAAAATTCAAGAAGAAATCAATATTTATTTTGAGGGGCAAATTATAGAATTAAATGGAAAATTTTGTTTCTGAAACGACTTCATCATATTATATATCAAATGAAAGGGCTCAATTTTATGACGAAAACAAATTATTTTATTTTGAAACGACTTCAAGAAAGAATGAGGATCTCAATTTTATTTTGAAACGACTTCAAGAAAGAATGAGGATCTCAATTTTATTTTGAAACGACTTCAAGAAAGAATGAGCATCTCAATTTTATTTTGAAACGACTTCAAGAAAGAATGAGGATCTCAATTTTATTTTGAAACGACTTCAAGAAAGAATGAGGATCTCAATTTTATTTTGAAACGACTTCAAGAAAGAATGAGGATCTCAATTTTATTTTGAAACGACTTCAAGAAAGAATGAGGATCTCAATTTTATTTTGGGGGCAAATTACAGAATAAATGGAAATTTTATTTTAAACGATTCAAGACTCTAAGAATGAGGATCCTCATTTTATTTTGTTTATAGGAAAAATATGATCCAATTCTATTATTGGGCCTCCAAATAATAGACTTCAAACGGAAAAATGAGGAAATTATTATTTTGAAAACGACTTCAAGTAATTTTAGAATGAGGATCTCAATTTTATTTTGAAACAATTAAGGAAAGAATGAAAGATTCAATTTTGAAACGCATCATGTAATATATCAGATAAAGGATCTCATTATGTGAATTACAAATATATCATATTTTTAAATTTTGTATAAAAGACATTCAACAAAAATATTAAACATCGACTTAATTCCCACTTTATTTTGAAACTACACTATTTAAAATTTGAAAAATATATTTTATTTATGAAACGACTTTTTAAATAATGAATAATTTTATTTTGCCGTTTTTCTTCCAAACGACTCAAAACCCAGAATGAGGATCTCAATTTATTTTGAAACGACTTCAAGAAAGAATGAGGATCTCAATTTATTAGTAAAATAAAACTCTAATGTTACTATTTTGGGGGCCAAATTAGAAAGAATTCTCAATACATATTATTGTTAAAAAATCAAGCGAAAGCAGATAAAATTCTATTTGGAAAATCAAAGTGTATATTTTCTATAAATTTGAAAACGCTTCCTTTAAAAAGATATAAGGATCTCAAATTTTGAAACGACTTCAAGAAAGATGAGGACTCATTTTTTTGAAACTGAATATTAGAATCTTGAAGGTGATACGGAACCCTATGTAATGCGAGGATCCAACTCGCACTTGACCAAATTATTTCTAAATAAGAAAGTGAGATCTCAATTTTATTTTGAAACGACTTCAAGAAAGAATGAGGTTTCTTCCATCTCTAAAGAATTTTAATTTGTGAGATCTTCACTAGAAAGAATGAGGAACATCGCTCTAAGCACATTTTATAGTTTGAGAACGAATTTCAAGAAAGAATTTTTAGGTATATCTTCAGGTCCCTGGTTTAGTATTTTTGGGATAACGGTATAGATCTTTTGTTAAGTTATGTCTCAATTGTTTGTAGTTATTTTTTTGTTCTTGTTTGCAAGTTATATTTTTGTGATTTTATGAATATCTTTTATTTGCGCCTTCTGCAGAAACTCATCTATGTTCTAAATACTGATTTGGAATCTCAATTGGTATTATTATTAACTACATATAAAATTGCACCTTTGATAACATAACATATTTTTTTTGAAGGTTCCTGTTTTTATATCGTTCAAGATACCGAATGTCAGCGATCTCAATATTTTTCGAAGTTCGTCACTTTGTGGTTATAACAGAATGAGGATCTCAATTTTATTTTGAAAAGCGAGCCTAATAGATATGTGCCTTATTTTGAAATCTGTCGATCTTCCAGAAAGAAGCGATTGTTATAACATTTTTAAATTTGGCCAAATTATCGGCAATGTAAAGACTCAATTTTTTATTTTGAAACGACTTCAAGAAAGAAGAAGGTTATCAATTCGTCGCCATCTTTTTTTAATGTTTGTTCAGTGATTGTTCAAAAACGGCTTAGTTAAATATAATGATTTAAACTGTATTGTATTAAGAAATAAGGAACCATATAATTTTCAATAGCTTGAGATTTGCTGTTTTCCAGAAAATCAGAAAAAACAGTAATTAAGGGATTACACGGCTGAATGAATTTGAATATTTTCAATTTTATTGTACAAAGGTATATTCCAGCTTGATTCCGTATATGTTTCTATAATGGAAAACATATGGTGTTTCTGAACATTAGAAAAATATGTGCAAAAAACGGTGAAAATGAATATAAATGTCAAATGTGAATATCTTGCTTAAATGTCAAGATATTGCATAAAAGTATATCGTACAAAGTGTTGGTAACAGTTTTAATTTTGATTTATTTGAAGTCAGTTTCTTTTTAAAACGTAGTTTCTTTACGAGCCTTACAGTCGAGTGAAATAAAAGCTACACCAAATGTTACTACTACTATTCGGAAGAAGTTATACTGTTGACAATAACTCTATCATGAATGAACAAATTTCTCTTAGAATCCAAATTCTTCTGTTACCAATCTATACAACAATAATGATAAACAATTGATTTCTTCATGCTGTACAATAAGACATATATCATATATGGGCTACTCAATTTAATCATAAAGGAAATACATAAACTTGTACAAAACGAACTAGCTGCCAAATTTAAAACTTACTCGAGTGTCTTAAATTGTCAATCACACTAAAGAATGGCTATTAAGAGACCCACATTTCTAAAAAGATGCAAAATAAAATAAATAATATGGTTTAATAATAAAAAGATGTGATATTAATAAAAAGGATAATATTACTAATAAGTGTTACGGGATTAATATTATGTTATGTTATTAGGTTCTAAAAGGTATATTACATTAGGTATATAGTATATGTACAATTTTGGAAAAATTATGATCTTACGTAAGGATTGAGGGGTGGCTGGGTGTTGATTTGTATCTTACAGTTTCTTACATGGGGGTGGGTGGAGACCACAAAAGCAACAAAATTTATCTTACGTAATTTATGGATGTCCCCTAAGAGCTAGTGTTTATGGCAATAATTTGATTTTTCTAGTAGTTCAGGAAGTGGGAGAACATTACACGTTCAAAATTTCAAAGACACAAAGTTTGTTACCAGTGTCAAAGGTTTCTCGAAGTCAGGATTCACTTTTGTGTTTGACTTACGTCTTTGACTTTTGTCTTTTCCAAATCTTCTGGAATTTTGTAAATCCAAGGAGCATGAAGACAAGATTTAAATCTCCACACAAACTCCTGAAAGGTGAGGAATTGGTGAATGTTACCTACGATTTTTTTTTAAATTCAGTTCAGCGAATCATACTGGAATTTGTTTAAATTATTGACAAAGTTTTGTCATTATTGGCCTGTTATATCGGTGCAAGTGCAATCTTTGTATCCGTTTGCAGATTTAGTCATCCATCGTTATTTGTCGACATATAATTAATGTCAAACTGTAATTAAAAAATTTTATGTCTTATTGGGAAATAAATAACACCACACTTTAAAGGAAATTGCTGTATATTCCAAACGTTTTGGGTCTAGATCAGACCCCGTTGAGAAGAAACTAATTTATCTTTCAATGTTTATTATTTGATTTTGACAAGAGAATTTTATTTGTAATATACAGGGTAGCAAGAAATTCTAAATATCATATAATCATAAAGTTCCTTTCAAATTGTTTGAAAGGGAGATCTTCAGAACTTTATGTGGCGCTCCTAGGTGCGACTTTCTTATCTTCGCCAAAAATTGACAGTGATCCCTTTAAAATCATAATGGAAAACCTAGGAAAAACCTTAAATATCCCGATATTGGGTTGTTCACAAGGACATGCGCAATTTCTTTCTTAATCATCGAAGGCACTGAATTCTACGTGAAGACGTAGTTTTCTTTTGGTGTTGTGTTCTTCTTTGTGTAATATAACTGTTCTGTATTTTATGACCAGCGTTACAAATTTTGGTTTTTCAAATTGTCGTTTTTTATGTAATTTTTGTGTTCGTTTATTCGAACATTCTGAGGTCTAGAGGTATAAGAATCGGGATATTGCTTTTTGTATTTTGAGTTCTGTTATTTGGTTTGGTTTTTGATATAATTGATTTTAGTGTATTTCTTGTTTTAAATGATGTTTTGATATTATATCTGTTTCGATAGGTATGTATGGTATAGTTATTGCATTAATGTGATTATCTTGAAGTGTTGCTTGGTGAAGTTTGAAAACATTTTTTAAAAATTGGGTAAAGTTTTTTTATAAACGTATTGGATCCCAACTTAATTGACTTTTATGAGAGATAATCACATTAATGCCACACCATTTGAGGTACCGTGTCACTATATTGAGGAACTCCGAATGTACTTGAGCAGGTAAAAATAACCCACAAAGAACAACACAACACCAAAAGAAAACTTTAAGCCGACATCCGTACGTGGCCAGTTACACCCTTGTGAACAACCCAATATCGAGATAGTTCATACTAGGCATGATAGTGGACCACTATCTTATAAGCACGTTTATGAAGATCTTGGAATTTAAATTATATGATCTTTAGAAATTTCTGTGCTACATATTACAAATAAAATTCTCTTAGATCAAAAATCAAATGCAGGAAATACGAAAACGATGAATTTGGAATATACTAAGTCGACACAAAGTATCCTTCAGAAAACAAGTAATTTATACAATTAATTTCTTTTGAAAAAAATAATAAACTACCAACTATGAAATAAATAATATAGCAACACACGAGGTGTACTTGAGCAGGTAAAAATAATATCGTGGCCAGTTGTATCTGCGCTTCTTGGATTTTAACTGAATTTTACTTATAAATTAAAAAAATAATAAACTACCAACTATGAAATAAATAATATAGATTAATATCGTTTGTATCTGCGCTACATTTAACAATGAACTGCAGTTTACTACTTTTACCTTTTAGTCCATTGAATTCTAATGTCATACATATTGGATAAAAACACAATTACAATTACACAATTAAGAATTACTAATGAAATTATTTGTTAAGAATAATTAAAACATATTTCATGCCATAATTCAAACTTTAGAATATACAGACGGGATAAAATTAACTAATTAGAGAAATGTTGCCCCTCATTTATACAGCCTGTTAAAAAAAAGGTTAATTGGCTTGATACAGATTTCATACTACTTTGAAACCCCGCAGAACTCGTACTATGGGCGTATTTTTCTCACGAAATGGTAAAAAATTTAGTTTAATTGTCAATTAAAGCTTATTTGTGGTATCTTTTAGTTTCTATTAATGATTTTCTTTGGAAATAACATTGAGGAGAACAGGCTGTATATCCAAAAATCCAAACATGTCATTGGCAACAGAGTCAAAATAAGTCTTTTTAAAGGTTTGGATATTTTGAATATACCTACAGATTGGAAACAATCGCAGAGTTAGATTTAATGTAAATTTGGTCAAGTTTTTCTTGCCTCAAGTACCTGTTGTCTCTTTGTTGTTTGAAAATGCTAAATAATAGCTTTTTTCGTCGTTTTTTAAGTATCTATAACATAATTGGAAGTTTTCTTGCTTTAATGGATTGTTAAATATATTTTAGCAAAGACTATGTGAATTATTAATATGACATCTTCTGTTTTCACTGAAATTATTCACAATGAGGAACCTTAAGAATTACATCCAAGATAAGTCACTATTCTATTCGTAAAAATCATTCACACCTAAACTATTTCAGAAATTTATGACATATTTACATCAAAGCTGCTCAAAAAATCTAATACATATCAATATCAGCACAGCAGATTACATTTATTGTTAGTGGAAAAGCTTTGGACCGACTTACCTACAATAATTAGATATAAACACGCAAGTAATAATGCATAATATGCCAATATGGCGTAATAGTATGTAGAACGTCACAATGACTTTGCGGTGGACATTTACTAAAATGTTAGGTTATGTTCGCATTGAAAATTTATTAGGTTCCTACCTATTTTCAGAAAAAAATATATTTATTGGGGCTAAAATTGCTGACATAGGCACCTTTTAAAGAAAATTATAAATGATCTCAAAATTGCGAAGTGGAAGACTTAACTGTCACTTCAAACTTACCAAATTACCCCAATATTAATATCTTTGATTTGGATTAAGAGAAACCAAACAGCATTAAGAAACAAAAATAAATGTTTCAAATAACCTAAATAGAATATCTCAATTAGCGGGTGATGATTCCTTCCAATGTATTTGTTCTTCCTTCAGGTAACTGCATATAGTTTCAGCTATCTCATTTTGTTGCGATTCAGCTTGCTGGGATTCCTTCCAGTGGATTTGTTCTTGATTAGTAGTACGTCTTCTATCACTTCTGAGTCAACATCACACATTCTTAGACATACCCTGGTTCCATCAGAAAACATAACAGAAGCGCAAAATCCTTCAGGTAACTCCATATAGTTTTGTAACCGGAAAGCTCTGACAGTGAAACTGAAATAAAAAATTAATCTTTTAGTGTAGAAACACAAATCTGAGTTCTAAGTGTTCAGCTTTCTGGGATTCCTTCCAATGGATTTGTTCTTGGTTAGTATTGCGCCTTCTATCACTGCTGAGTCAAGATCACACATTCTGAATGCAACAAAAAGCTGAATAAATATTGTACCAGAGTAACAAAATATAGCCAATGTTCTTCCACCATAGAAATAATTTCAGCAAGCCCAAATTCTGAACTTAACTATTTTATTTAACGTTCATATGCGGAGCTTCATACTGATTATTTCAAATGGTATGCACTAACAGGTGAATACACTACAACTCTTGAAGAGAAAACTTCTTACCAGAGACCTACATTTACACATATGAAAATATATGATTACGGTAATGAAATTCAATACTTAAAATTGAATTTGATTCGACATGTTCCGATCGACACCACACTACTTTAATCTTAAAATTCCCATACCCATACAACTCCATTCTCTATGTAAGAAACAGGGACCATTAAAAGTCTTTTCTTTTATACAAAATCAATAAATTGTAGGAAATAAAGAAATATAACATCCAATTAACTTACAATACCTGCACAAAATTTGCGCCTCGTTTTAATAAACATTCCAATTCTATCTTTTCCATGGAAAATCTTAATATAATATATGCATATATTATATTAAGATTTGACATACGTCAGAAGTCAGACAGGACACCACAAAAAAGAGTAACGTTACTTACCATTAAATTTATGTGCTGACTAGCTTCATATTATAAAGTAAACATTTTACATTAAGACTTCTGAACAATAACTGAAATTAATTTAGGAAATTAATTACCACGGTGTAGTAAAAAGCTTTTACGACGGTAATCCCATTGCAAGGCTAAAGCTAGAAAGAAAATTTCACCTACTGCAGAGGGCTCCAAGTCTCTCCTACCTGCAAGTTTACTGCTTATACAGGGTCATTCACCTTATTCTTCATGGATTTTCACGACTAACCGAATCAATTTTGAATAAAATGCAACATTGATGTTTCTTATATTTGAGAATCTCTGTACATAGTAAAAATAATTTTTAAATATATCTACATATTATACTTATCTATCGTTGATTTGTTTAGCCATGCTAAATTCCCCATATAAGCACGTTGTGGTTTGCATTAGTGTAATGTGTAAATATTTTTTGTAGCACATTATTTTAGAACTTAATATGGTTTGGCCTTGGGCAGTAGCTAATTGTAACATTTAAAGAGAAATATAACATAATCTGTCTTTAGTGCTGCAAGGACTAGAAGTAGAATGAAAAAATATTTACAAATGATTTTAAAGGAGCCGCATATGTATTTGAAAAGAACATTTTTCCATATGATTATTATTATTATTATCGTCAATACCATGGTGAAATAATTTTAACAGACATAAAGAGAAAAGAATCCAAAGTTACTGATAATTACCTATATATTTCGTAAGCCTTCGCATTCATCGTTAAGTACCAAGTGACTGCCACTCTTTTAATAACAGTGCAGCCAAAACATTTGTTCTTTCCTTTCCTTTAATAATTATAAAATTAATAGAATTTTAAATATAGTTATTATTATTTATTAACAGATAATGCTGAAAGAAGATGTAGATAATCTCTCAATTGATAAATTTATCTTGCCTATCTACAGGTGGTAGCAGCTGATCAAGATGTCATAAATAATCACGAACTCTAATATATTTTATATTAACGTTAAGTGTCCGAAATGATTAATAAATCACTTTGGGCGTCATTTTGAAATAATGTTTCCTATACACGCGAATTAACGTTCAATATTACTTCATAGAATTTGCTAAACATTTATAAATGAATGACATTCTTTTCTACACAGGAAAGAACAAGAACACAATAATTGTCGCAATGATGAATTCGAAGCAGATGTAGAAGATTCGGAATTCCATTACATTATAACGAATGTATTTGACAATAAGACGGTGATGGAATGGAAGGATAATTTACCTTAGTATTGGCAAATTTTTCTTCATTATAATAACGACTTTTAGTAATTTATAAACTTATGACGTCGGTGAATAATAGTTCCACGATCTGGAATATTTAATTAGTTGTGGAACTCTGCCTACAACATCTGCAGTATCTTTAAATTTATTTTAAATGAGGTTCTTCTTCCTGTTTTTAAATATCAGTGTTTAGATGGAATTTTGCCATTCCCTACTCAATCCCTCTCTTCCCCAATTACCGTCTCCACTCGATATTTCTCTCTAAAGTAAACAATAATTATTTTTCCCCTTCATCTTCTTCCTCTTAGTCATATTTCTGTGAATACAAAGTAGAATGACTGATTGTGGAGTTTTAGATAAACATAAGTAGAGAACCAAGATACATTAGACATTAGATTTTCTGTCCCGCACTTGCCTGATTGCTTGAGTTGTAGTAGGTACTGCTTGGTTACTTTTATGTTTTTTGGGCAATAACAACACAATAGAAATAAAACGAGGTATATTGCAGGAATACCAAACATTTCAAAGTCTATTCTGACTTCGTTGTCAATGGCTTTATATTTATTGATGTAGATTGCAAAATGAAAATTTGATTTATGACATTTAAAATTGACATTAGAAAAATTGTTGTTTTTAGATATATAGGTAGCAAAAAAATTCTAAAAATCATGAATTATAGTTAACCAGCTTTCAAATTAGAAGAATTTTAAAGAGTTGTCTTTAGAATTTATAAGTGGCGTTCCTATGTACGACTTTGTTATAAGATAGCGTAGGTATTCGCCAAAAATGCGATCAAAGAATTCTATTGTTTCAGTGATCCCATTAACGTCATAAGGGAAAACCTAGGAAAAACCTTATGAACTATCCCGATATTGGGTTGTTCAAAAGGAGGTTACCATTAATAATTTCTTCCTTAATTGTCGGTAACCAGATACGATTAAATTCTACAGAAGTAGAAGCGATACAATCGTCTTCATTCAAAAGAATTAAGGGAGACTCTTTTATTTTCCGTTTTGTGTTATGTTGTTCTTTATGAAGTATAGTTGAATTGTCAAATTGTATTTTACGGCCTAGGTCCCAAGCATGCTCACAAATTTTTGATTTTTCAAATTGTCGTTTCTTTATGTAATTCTTGTGTTCATTTATTCGTACGTTTAATGGTCTCGATGTTTCTCCAATATAAAATTTATTGCATTCGCAAGAAATTTTGAGTTCTGGGTTTTGTTTGTTGGTTTTGTTTTCGAAATTAAAGATTTCAGTGTATTTCTTGTTTAGAATGTTGTGTTAACATTAAATCTGTTGCCCACTCTTTTGAATCTTTCTGACAGACCCTGTATATATGGTATAGTTGTAACTGTAATGTTGTTGTCTTGAGTAGTAGTAGTGTTAAGAGAAGTTCTGGGTTGATTCGGAAGGTTTGTTTTTTGTTCAACTCTGTTTAACTCTTTGTTGATAAATTTTGTGGGGTAATTGTTTCCAGTGAGAACATTCTTTATAATTCTAAACAATAGAATTCTTTGATCGCATTTTTGGCGAATGCGCTATCTTATAACAAAGTCGTACCTAGGAACGCCACTTATAAATTCTAAAGACAACTCTTTCAAATTCTTCTAATTTGAAAGCTGGTTAACTATAATTCATGATCTTTAGAATTTTTTGTGCTACCTGTATATCTAAAAACAACAATTTTTCTAATGTCAATTTTAAATGTCATAAATCAAATTTTCATTTTGCAATGTAAATCAATAAATATAAAGCCATTGACAACGAAGTCAGAATAGACTTTGAAACGTTTGGTATTCCTGCAATATACTTCGTTTTATTTCTATTGTGGTGTTATTGCCCAAAAAAAAACATAAAAGTAATCAAGAATATGCCACAAACAACGTTTAGAAGACAATTAGGTACTGCTTCTTTTCCACTAATATTTTGACACGTAGCATGTACAAGGGGGTACTCAAATGAAATTTTTTTAATACACTTTCATTTTTTTTCCATTTCAAGGTACACATTTGTCGCACCGGCGCTTCTACTGTTCGAAACATGTTTTCTAGTCATTTCTGACAGCTGACAGCTCCTCCCTCGTTTTTTCTTGACCTCTTCCATGTTGTTAAAAGAATAAATAGCTTGGTGCCAGTTCAAGCGAGTAAGGTGCATAGGGTAGCCGAACTGTGCCATTTTTAGCCAAAACTGGCTGTGTTCAGGTGCATTGTAGTGATGGAAGAAGCAGTCCGCCATAAATCGGACTTTTTCTGACGAAAGATGCTTCACACTCTTCTGAAAACTTCCAAATAAAAGAACTGGTTGACGGTCTAGCCTAGGGGAACAAACTGTGAACGAATGCTTGGCATCAAAAAAGCCAATCACCTTTGTTTTGATGCTCGAGTTGATTTGATTTTTTGGACGGGTGACATTGACGTCTTCCATTGGCTTGACTATTGTTCTGTTTCTGAGTCGTAACACTCGTCACCAGTAAGCAGTTGTTTTAAAGGATGACATATTTCAACTATATATTTGTCTTGACTGTCAGTAAGACCTATAGGAACATCTTCGGTTATAAGTCGTTGAATCAAGCTCTAAGATAACCCACTAATCTCTAACAGTTTAATCTGTGCAGACAAGCTCTCGGATTTTTGTCAACATCTTCGTTGATTCCGGTAGTTGACATGGAGCTATTTTTAAATCTAGCCAAACCACTCGTACATTTGAATACTGTCCATAACGCCATCTTTGTATGCTGTTTTCAACATGAAGACCATTTCAGTAGCATTTTCACCGAGTATAAAACAGAATTTTACAGGTACACGTTTTTCGCTTAAATTTGTCATCATTTAAAACAAAACAATGATAAAACAGTGCTAGCCAAACACAAGCTCCGCCCACGGCAGTTACATTCCAGTTTCATGGGCACCCGTTCACCCGTTTGTATACGATCTAATTTAGATTTAAATAGAATTTTATTTTATTCCAAGAACCAAAATCCGTTGGTGTACGTTTGGGGCACTCTACATGTCATCACAATGTCCGGCCCACTTATCTGTCTCCAAAATACTAGTTGTAGCTCCATCCATTTGGTACTATCACTTTTGGAGTACATTTAGTGGGAGATCATCCAAGTTGATACAATTTTTCGTCAAAAGAACGAAAAACTGGATACAAAACCTATTGCAAACCTTTGTTGATTGATTAAATAACGATTATCCTGACCAGTGGTTTTGTAATGAAGAGATTAAATCTTTTCGGTAAATTTATCGGTTAAGTGTGGATATTTTGCATTCTACAACATTTTTTATGCATGTTGTAATAACACAATAAATGAAGTATTTGATCAAATGTTTCAATACCACAATGTGGCGGATTAATTAGTACAGTCAAACAGATTTCAGGAAAATAGTAAATTGTTGTCTGATGTCTATCGTGTTACAATCAGGAAATGCATATTGCCGTTCGAATATCTTTAAATCTACTCGATAATAGTCTTTAGGGATTCTTAATGTTTGTAATTTCACCTGCTCGTTTTTGGTGGTTATTTTACCGTTACGTTATAGTCGAGACCCCCAGATTTCGATTTCGTTTGCCACGTGCTGTCCTCACTTTCTTCCTTTCTTCACAGTCAAGGTTAATAACACACGAGATAACCCTTCAATTTAGTAGCCCTTTTTCGTTTGCACTTCCATTATCTATTTTTTATGTGACTGGAAACTTATTAATTATAATGATGGGACATCTGCGATTTATTCCACAGTCCGCAGTCCTCACTTCATTATAAATGCCGTAAGGTATTACAAGGTGATCCCTCTGTTCGTAAAAAACGATAATAACCCCGGAAGGACAGCTCCTTCTGCGACAAAAAACGATAAGAGAAAAAAAACCACATCGTAATCATGTGTGTGTGTGTGCTCTGAAAGGGTTGTTCAACTTACTCAGTTTAGCGGCAGGAGTGGTGCGGGACCTAACGGGACTGGCCGGCACACGCTCATCTGATGGTAAGATCGTCGTCGGCTCGCGTTTGGCACTCGCAGACTGAGCCCGGTCGAGACAAAGATGGCCAGACGGATTTTAGTCAGGTGCCATTTGTGATACGACCGTGATTTAGTATTTACAAGCGGTTTGCATGTAAAGAGGCCTGATTATTATTCTTCAGAGTATAAATTCTCGAGTGTGCAACACGTCTCTGCTTCGCCGAACATTTGCCAGCTGCTCTATACAGGGTGCAGCGTTTATACTTGTTAGTAATATACCATCTTTCTTCTATGCGACATATATGAGTCATGTAAAGAATGTAACGAATTTGATATTTGAAAAGCCGAAGCAATTATTAAAAGGAGTGACGTTATCTTAATGTGAATTTGAGATTCTCTGACATTGGTTAGACAATCGTCAAAGGTGTTTTTTATTGTCAAATAATCCACTGGAAATCGTTGATGTTCAAGATACTTCCAACAAGACTTGTTAGACATCAGTAGAGAGAATATATGAGAATTGCAAATAAATCTCTTCTTCCTGAAAGCGTATCCTTTTAAGCCTGTAGCTGTCAAGTCTTTTTCTGAACCACCTTATCGACCATATCCAAATGTTTTATAATATTGAGCAATTTACATATAGGTAAAACTATATACAGGCATGGGACAGTCTTGGACCTCCGGCTTAACAATCACTATCACTATTCACTCTTAGAGCGTCTTTAATCACTTTAAAAGCATTAAAATTCTTTTCTCGAAGTTTCCTTGAACTTCCATCGTCTTGAAATGCTTGATCTTACAAGGTTGCAATAGCTTGGTATCAGCTATCGTCATCAGGTGAATGATCACATCATTCGTATGATGACGTCATCAGGTGAATGATCAAATTATTCACTTGATGACGATAGCAGATACCAAGCTATTGAAACGATGTGGGATCAACCATTTCAAGGCGATGGAAGTCCAAGAAAACTTCGAGGAACGAGTTACATTGATAACCAGCTAACGTTAAAATGCCTTAATTTAAGATACACACACATTCCCCTGCCTGGCCATCTTAATCGGGCCAAAATGACTATTCAATTCACATTATTGATATATCTCAGCTTATTAACTTAAAAGAATGAATAACGCACTTATCTGATTGGCCAGTGGTAATCAAGGGGGCGGGGCTGACAAGTTCCATCGATGGCTTTAGTCGTTGAGTGGGATACTATTCAGTTATAGATTTCTTGTTTTTATTATGACTGTTGTGTTTAAATTTCTAGATCTTCCCGCTGGAGGCGGCAATATGTTGTTGACAGTACATTGGTATGTTTGTATTGTATAACGTGGTCTCTTGAAAGTAATGCATGCTCTGCGACAGACGATTTTGTGTTTTGATTAATTATATTGTTTCAAGTGCCTTTAGATTTATTTAGGTAAATCAAATTTTATGAAAAATTATTTTCAAAAGTGTACGCTTTTAACAACTATATATTGAAATGAATACTTATATTTGACGGTTTGTTTTATGTATCAAGTTGAAGAAGGGAGGATACAAAGTTGTTTACATATAATACAGAAATAATTCGATACAAAGTATATGAAACAAAACATTTTTATATGTACTACTTTTATCTGTTAAATTATTCGATTAAATTATTACTCATTAAATTAGTATTATTTATGTTAGACACATAAATACCCATGTACATACAGGATATGTCATCATGATAGAGCTTTGGAGAACAAACAATTTTTTCATAGTAAATTTTCAAAATTCAACATTCTTGCTATTACGTCTGCTTTCCCCACAAATTAATTACATGTCAGGCCTTTCCTTAATTCTGTAACCTGCAACCATTAATTGTCACAAACTAATACCCTCGCACTCGAACTGGCAAACGACAACCGATATTATTTGTTTTTTCAATTTATTTTTTAAAATGAAAATCAAATCACGATATTTACATCGAACATCACGCAAATTACTTGCACTTAGATATATATTTTCCCACAATTAAGCTAGGAGTGTTTATATGCCAAGTTGCCACATATGTTCGAAGAAACGTACGGCAAATTATATCAGAATATTTAGAGTTTAAATAATAATTTTATTTGTTAATACAGTTATTAAACAAGTATAAGATATTGAGTATTTACATATTTAACTTTACAAGCATTTTGAAGCCGGAAATAGTCTATTATTCACTTCTATCTAACTTATAACTTTTTTTTAGCTAAACTATAGTATATTTCTGAAAATTTTGTACAGCTTTTTGTACACCCTGTATTTAGAAATGCGAGTTTTTGAACTCTGTTAAGTGGCACCGATATATTGAGCACCACATGAACAGGATATCCGGTACACTCTTAATGGTGATAGTGCGTCACTAGTTTGTAACGAAGAAGTTGTCATTCATGAATTCAATTCACCATGGAAAGATATGGATAATTGGCAATTCTTTTTTTAGTTTCAGAGTATAATGGCAATACCCTTCGCTATAAAACTAAATCATACAGACCGTTACCTCCATAAGCATCACAATCACAATCCTAGTGAAAAAATCATTGCAAGCATGTCTCTTGCGGACCGAGCGTCTAGAATCTGTGAAGTACGTTATCTAAAAAATCAGCACTTTCTTCATCTTGTTTTTTTCTCTACACTTATACGTTTTATTTACTTTTATATGTGCTGTAAAGATAGATTGAAGAAACAGTGAGCTCAATTCTATACTTATGTTGTCCATATTTTTATGTAATTAACTGTTTTCTTGTCTCCAATGAAAGCAACTTTTCTTCAACAACAGTGAGTGTTCTTAAAGGCAGTTTTAATACTCTCTTCGTAATAATTGTTTCTGGTAAGTTTTGTGTTTCTCTGTATGCGTTTTTTGATTGGTTCGTCGAAGGTTCCTAAGGCAATTTCAGACCGAATCCAAAATTGCCATGCGGTCTTCCTTGTCGACAAATATCGTTGATTTTTTTGGTCTTTTATTTGAAACTCTTGCTTTTCGATAGTAAAATCCAGATATCGAATTGGCATACGCTGTGACATGCTGTATATGACTCACTACTTCAGCTCCAATTGCCCTATAGGTACCAGCAAACATGTACGGCGAAATATATTTCGGTTGCCTCGCCCCAAATCAAATGTATCTACAACATCAACTCTTTCCCGTTTCCGTTCGCAACCTCCATTACGAACACACTTATCCTACTCCAATTTTCTCTACTCTCCAGAAAAGTGTCCCCTTCATTTGCCATACCTACTATTTTTCCTAGCATTCTTCTACATTATCGTATGCCCCTCTTTTCACCTCTCGTGGTCAATAAACCTATTTACACTAAAGCATCCTTGTTCACTTGTAATTGAGACATCTCATTCCCATTCTCCACTCCTTTATCATTCTCTTCCTCTTTTCGCGCTTCATCTGCCTCATAATACCTTCGTTATTCATTCTTAACTTTTCTACCACTGCGAGTCTTATAAGCAGTTTCGCTGTCAACACGTAAAGTGCGTCTAAGACTACATGCATGCCAACCGAAGCATTACTCTTCAACACAACGTATTCATCTTGTCCTCATACCTTCTTTTTCGAATTACCCTTTCCTATTTACCACTATATTGTAATCTGCAGGACTTGATTCCCCATTCCAGCGCCAAGTAAACCCTTTAGGTATGTTCCACAATGTAAGACCCAGCATTTACCCCTGAGGCACTGCTTGACTGAATAACAGCGTCTTTTGCCCACCTCGACCCTTCTATTATTTAGATTCTATTCTAAAATATTTAGTATTCTTTTTGAAGAGAGCATTTCTTCTGCCAATAAAGTGTAACTTAAGAAGCAGTTGTGATCCTTCAATGTAACTCACACAGATCTTATAGACAATTGTGCTAGCCTGTCAGTGTTTGACGTAAAAAATTCTATAAAATAGGTTAATAGGAAGTTATTTACTAATCAACGCCATATTCAGTTGAGATTCAGTTGAAAAGATTAATTAGTTGTTACCTCTTATCAAATTCAAATACAAATAGCATGTAAAAGTCATGGACAAAACGGCATTAGCATAATGCACATGAAGACCAATATTTTATATTTACTATACTGAATTTATTACTAAATGGTCTAAAGAGATTAACAACGTAAGGCAAAACATTTTTAACCAGTCCCGTTAAGAATTATAATTGTACTCTTTCTTCTTGCTTGTTAATCAATAACGACAATCCGTTCATCCAAATACAGTCAACGAAAACTGCCTCAACTGATTTCGAAAGTCTCGAAATGGTTATCGGTCTATAACACAAATCCGACAAAAAGTCAATATGAAGCCACTGAGTTTAACACGTGCCAATACTCACAAGAGATTTTATCGATTCGAATAATATACCGCATTCAGCCAATTATTTGTTTTTTATATGATACATTCTTTTCAATCTATTAAGCTCATTAAATTCAGTTTTAAATGGTACTTGAGGGAAGATACCATAATGTGAGAAAACGAGTTCAAATTCTTTAACAAATATTTCCTTCATATATATGTTTTTGGTCGGTTAAATAATCGGTCATTTTAGGTATTACCATTTCTACTATTTTTATGTAATTACAAATCTCAGAAAAAAAGAAAGGAAAGCAAAAGGGTTCAGTTAAGGAAAAATCATAAAAACTAATCAATAGCGTTATTTTCCATATACCTTTAATAAATTAGCAAGGTTTACTAATCAAATTTTGAAAGATATTAATGACCACATTTTCGATGATTTCAAGTATAATAAAAAAGTATTCTGAGCAGCAAAATCCTACACTGAAGACACATTAATGTTTCTTATCCTAAAAACGGTTAAGTAGACCATGAAGCTTTGATAAACAAGCGAAATATTTCTGACAGCTATCGTGTTGACACACGCTAGTTTGGCAAACATTAATAAATTTAATTCTTAAGGCATGACTAATTTTGTTTAAACCACTTGGTCAAGTTTAAGACGATATGGTTCCAAGTGGATTGAGTCTTTAATATTTGCTATGCACGTGTCACATGCAGGTAAGTTTAAAGTTTTATGTCATATAAATTTTGAAGAGTTTTTTGTGAAGTTACGGGAAATATGAGGGCTTCCTCTTATATTTCGGGATTAGAGAACAAAATCAAATATTAATCATCGAAAAACGCTTTATTGTTTTTCAAAATATTCCCCATGAAGATCTGTACACTTTTGCATGCGTTTGAACCAATTGTCGAAGCAGTTTTTCCACTCTGATTGAGGTGTCTCCAAAACATGCATTCTAAACGCAGCAACCGCTTCTTCATGTGTCGAAAAACGTTGACCTCTCAGTTTGTTTTTTAGTATGAAAATAAAAAGAAGTCATTTGGTGACAAGTCAGGACTATACGGCGGATGACTCATCAAATCGATGTTTTGAGTGATCAAAAATGCAGTTGTTTGAGCCGATGTGTAAGAGCTCGCATTGTCGTGGTGAAGAGTGATCCGTCTTCGGCGGTTTTCCTCATTTCTTGGAAGACAACTGGCAAACAAATAGTTGTGTACCACTCAGAATTGACTGTTCTGCGTTGTTCTAGTGGTACGATTGCACATGTCCAGTTTTCCGAAAAAACAGGCGATCATTTGCTAGGAAGTGCTTCGTGCGTTAACAACTTTTGTTGGATTCGGCTTATCTTGAAACGCCAATACAGTCGACTGCTGTTTACTTTCGGGCTCATTTTTTGAAGCTTTTCTTTCGACCAATCGACACGAGCCTTGTTTTGAACGATTGACAAATTGTAGATTTTTTGACATTCAAATGTTTATGCAATATTGAATGTATGCTGGTCCCAATAATGTGTAAGATTGACTCTATCTCACGATAGGTCACATGACGATCTTGCAATATCAGTTCGCGCACAGCATCATGGTTTCCGGAACAACAATTGTTTTTGGACGACGTTCACGAAAGTCGTGTTGGAGTGAACTACGACCTCGATTGAATTCACCATACCATCGATAAACAGTGGTCCTTGATGGAGTTTCATCGCCAAAAATTAAATTAAGATCATCCATGCACTCTTGCTGACTGAATCCACGTCGAAAGTTGTAAAAAATAATCACACGAAAAAGTTCACGATTTAATTCCATTTTTTAGCCGAGATGACTCCTTTAAGTTACTGTAAACAACACATAGTGCTTGTATGTCAAAACGTTCTGAGTACGTATAACCTCAAAAATGTCAAACTTTACGATAGAGCTGTCAGTTGTCAGATTGCAACACTAGGGTTTTCTATTCCCGAAATATAAAAGGCAGCCCTCGTAACTAATAATTTAGTGAATGCGTATAAATTTAAAAATTTAAACGTCACCTTGATATAACTTGAAAGATATCTTATAAGGTTCATTGAGCTACACGAACACGTGTTTGTTAATGCTGTTAAGTTCTCCAGTTCTTAGGCTTTATTATCAAACAAATAACTTTTGCCGAATCTTACCGATTTAGGAGAAAACTGTTTTAGGGCTTGCAACCCAAAAATATTTTACACTTTTCTGTTACCATTTGATGCAAAACATGAATACGTAATATAGTCCACAATGTTCATGTTCATGTTCATTTTGAAAATACATAGATTATGTGCAAAAGCGTTCTCGCGCTTCACTACAGTTGGCCATATTTAAAATAAAATTAGGCTTTGATTATAAAAAAATGAACAATTCTTTGTAAATTTAACATATTCCCACATTTTTAAAAACATCAATATGGCTTTTTAAAAATAATTAAGCCTAAAGCTGTTCAAAAAGTTATTTCAATATGTCATCAGACATTATACAATCAGTACCAATGCCAATAGGACAGTTTTCCTAAGAAGTTCACTAGGCACCCAACAAAGAGTATAATATAAATGAATAGTATAGAATGCCACTCTCGATAATTTAAATTTAATAGAGGTGCCACAAATATTGATGTCCTTAGTAACATGCTCGTTTCATCTGATCCAAAAATTATAAGCTTAAGGAAAAAACTTACAATTAAAGAAATTGCCAGAGACATTAAAGTTATTCTAGCCATCGGTAATTAATATCTTGTTTTGATTTGAAATAAGAATATTGGATAACTAAAGATATATTATTATTATTAATTTTATTTCAAAGGGTTATTTATCTCTATACTTGTTATTAAGTTATATATAGCCTTTAAAATAAATGTATCGGAAAACTCAGCTTTTTTATACTTACATCAATCATTCTCAGTTTTTTAACGTTTTTCGATGTGTATTAGTGTTTTTAAGGCGGTGGCGTATCCTGGAGGGGAAGGGGCTTGATAATCGAAAACTAATTACTATATCTTTTTAAATAATTGCTTAGCAAAAAAAAATCATTTTGCGGTGAGAAAAAAATTAAAAACAAAACATTAACTTTTGTTGCTTTTATATTTACTGGGGTTTTTAAAACATATCTTCCATTTATTATTGGTATTATTAATTATTTTAAAGATTTCAGGGCCGGGTGGAGGATTAAACGTCCTCCTTAGGTCCCTGGTGCACTACTGTTTTGGAACAATAAAGGTTTTTTTGAATGTTCATCTGGGATTTTCTCTCTTCGCAATGGTTTCTGAAAAATACAGATAAGTTAAGTACTTGAATATCAAGGTGTAGTATCTAAGGGGAGTTTGTGGTAACTGCCCGGAACACTAGTTGCCCTCTTATAGAAAAACTCTCCCGCAGGATCAACTGTGAGAAAGTAGGTCTACAGATTTGTCAACTAGTATTCCAGTATAATATGTTGAGATGTATTTTGTGTTGTACTTATGTGTTTTTTTTGTGACGTTTCGAATCCTTATCAGGTATCTTTGTCGATTCGACATTGCTCGACAACGATTCCTGATGTTCTATGTACATCTCAAGCATATAGGTAATAAAGCATAGTATTTTCGACTCCTTAAATCAATGAGTACAAGCCCGCAAATACCTATTTAAATGAAAATTTTTCCATTTTGCGAAGACGGCGTCGCTTTCGGCTTGTTCTACTGGTACTGTCACACATTCATCTCCGGCCTAATAGAAAATTCACTGACAACATATTTACATCACGTTATCAATACAACATAGCACACACAAATTGGTTATTCACTTTGAAACTGTTCCACAGGGTTTATACACAGGGATGTTTAGTTATAGCAAACAAAATGACAAAGTAAAGTGATAGAAGGAGTTGCATTTATATGATGATTGAAATAAAGAAGATCCCTAGGTGAGCGAAGTGCAACTTGCAGTTTTGCAATTCCAAAATTCTTATCAAAAATTTCATTGTGACATAACGGACAATTTTCTATGTACATCTCAAGCATATAGGTAGTAAAGCATAGTATTTTCGACTCCTTAAATCAATGAGTATGGTTAGTATACAAATACCTATTTAAATGGGAAGACGGTGGAGTAATAGAAAATTCAGTGATGTCAATCTAAACTGGGTGGGTTTATACACAGTGTTTATTATAGCAAACAAAATGTTTGATAGAAAATTTATATGTGAAAATATAAGTAAAGTTATGGCATAGGGTGAATATATGTATGAAATTAAAGTTATATAGGGTGAATATATATGCTGAAGTTAAATTATATTTATACAGTGTGATTAAAAAATTATTTATTTTATAGCACATAAGAAGTTGCATAAAGTGTGGAGAGGAATTAATGTTACACAGGGCGATAATAAAATGTAAAATGAAATAATTTATGGGGTAGACCACAAGGAGTTATATACTATGGTTGAAATATAGGACGGATTTGACTCCGTAAATATGGGATGGATTCTACTCCGTCCTATAGTTTACAGAAGGCAGCTGACAAATTTATGCTTGTCCATGGGCAGTCGTCTGTACAGGATTGTTGGTACATAGGGTGGAGTAGAATTATATATAGTTATACAGAGTGGTCAAAAAAAGTTGAAAAAAGGTTACATGGCGTGGTCCATAAGGCATAAATATATTTTGGGCTTATTAAGTCAACGCGTACTAGTACATTTTATTTGTAAACATTTACCTGTCAATTTAAATGAAAATGTATCATTGTGTAATGTTGAGGCTTTCGATGTTACCTGGTCCTGTCTATTAAGGTTATACATACAAAATAAAAAATAAAGAATGAAAACTACCTGAGTTCAAAAAAACTAAAAAGTTGAAAATAAAACATTTAAAAAAATATATAACGGACCTATAACTAAAAAGCTAAAAATAATTATAACAAACTACAACTGTAGCAAATTAAGAACACATTCAATGTTGTTAGGTACCAACCCAGGGAGTAAAAAATATAAACATTAAAAGGTGCTCATTCTGTACAAATTAATTACCTACCAATCTAGTATATTTTTTAAGTCGGTGCCAATCAACAATCAAGTTTGATGAAGTAGTAGATAAGTACGCAATGAAGCATTTTAGATTTGCTTGGCACCGATTTCAAAAATATACTAGATTGGTAGGTAATTAATTTGTACAGAATGAGCACATTTTAATGTTTACATTTTTTGCTTTCTGGGCAGGTACCTAACAACATTGAAGGTGTTATTTATTTGCTAGAGTTTATTTTGTTAGTTATAGGTGGAACAAAAATAATGAGTTGTAAAACAGGCAAAACAAATAAACAAAAATAACGTTGTTCTGTAAGTTAGCATGTGGCAGTTGCCCTATTTTCTACGTCGGTCATACGGAAGATCATGCAGACAAGGTGGTCTGAACAATCAAAAGTCTTTGATTACCACAGTTATAATTAGTCAACCTTTGTTGACCATTTCTTGAATGAAAACTTCCCAGCTGGTTTGAAATATTACGGTTACAACAGAAAAATAAAAAATTATAACTATTTCAAGACTAGGAAGGAACAATAAAAAACACCATACCTCTTGAGTGATCAAACCGAAACTAATTCATCTCCTGTTCTTAATCTTTATTTCATAAAAAAATATAGAATTCTTCATTTCCATGTAATTCTTACCTGTTGTTAATTATGTTATGTACTCTCTACCTATACTGAAAAATCCTATAAATTCAGTACCCCTCTTCATTTTATCGGTAATTATATCAATATATTTCTTTGTAATAGTTTTAGGTTCTACTCGGTATGTCACCTGATGAAATATTGTCAGTTTGATAAAAATAATGATGGCGCTTATAATAATAGCGTTTATTGCCCAACAGTTTGCCATTTACAGAGCAATTTTACAATGAATTATACCACAATATAATAATAAACATATTAGTGGAAACTACCAAACTTTTTTTTATTTTCCAAGTACCTTAATTCCCGTATTGTTCATACCGGCGCTATCTCAAAACATATTTGACACTACATCTAGGTTTCCTTGGACTCGAGTGCTATTCTGAACAATAAAACACCGAACGTCTTCATCGTCCTCTTCCTTTGTCGTATCACATTATTTCTTCTTGGTTTCCTTTCCTACTTTTGTGTTTCCTTTTTCCTTTAATTAATTTGTTATTGTTACGTCCAAAACAATTTTTCTGTTTATCTATTCAACTTAATATTTTTTTCTGGAGAAACTAGCTGACAGAGTCTCTGTGAGCTAGGTTTTCCTAGATTTCGGAGTTCATTCGCGATAAAATATTATTTGTTGTCTCCTGTAGTTCTTTATAGTAGGAAGATGAAATTAATATTACCGCCGTTCCTCAGTTGACACTTGCATTTTTGAGGGTTTTGGCACCAGCATGTTGTGTTTTGGACTAAGAGGAAACAAATTTTGGGGTTTATATTTAATGTCGTAAGTTTTCAGTAGTTTGTGTAGAGATTGAGGATGAGGTATTTTGTAGGTCTTTGATTAATAAGACTCTTGCTGAATGAATTGTCGATGTCGATGGCTTAGAACCGTCAGTGACTGTTATTTTATTAGTGTCTGATGAAAAGAACTGCAGTTCAACTTTAGTTATTGGTCGTGAATTATCAATGTTTCACTTATCTTTTACGAAGAAAATTGTAAGACAACTCTGGATGTCAAGGATTATGTTTATCTTTAATGGTGGAATTTGAATATCAGTTGAAGCTGTTGCTAAGAAATCTGCTACCGTGCATACGTGTTATTTATTGGAAATTTCTTTACAACTTCTGTACAATATATTGAAATAGGTTTACATAACTCTACATGTAGTGGCTGAAAACGTTGGCTGCAATGAGAACCAAATGAAAGGCTTCCCCAATTTTAAGCTGTAAAATTTTTTTTGTTTTTTGCATCCAGCCAATTCGATTATGCGATATATAAATAATGGGAGCATATAAGAACAATGACAAATAACGGAAAAATATAATATATAAGAAGAGGTACCAGAACAAAGAAAAACTGTTCAGCGTGGCTACATCTATCATGCTATCTATTTCTATATTTAAATTCTATGTGCAGTTCTTGGTCAATAGAGAAATATCTCTTATTTGTATCATTAGTTATAGGTGGCTGCTGACTGACTAATACACTTAATATATATACAATGGAAAAAGGTATAATCTATGTAATAATATGTTCTCGGTTTTTACTTTGGAAATTGAAAAGGTGTCCTCAATTTCACTAAAAGGAGATTCAGAGCCGCACCCTCTATGAATGGAGGCATAATCACCATATCTAATTTCACTTTCACACTGTGAAACTATGGTAAACCTTCATCAGTCAAAACTCTATCACAATCTTCCAAATAAATCAAGAAGATTAGACTCTGTACTAATTTAAGTCATTTTTTCAATCACCTGTTACATTAGCAGACTTCAAGGAGACGACCCTATCAGCTGTAAATCGTATTAAAATTTTTCCAGTAAACTATTTCAATATTTCACTTGCCACCAGTAGGTGGCGGCTTAAATTTAACGCCCAGTTTAGGTTTTGTGAAAATTGCTATGAGAAGTTCTGAGTCTATATTTGGAAGAAATTCACTGCAAGATTGTTTTCATTGTGATTTCTGTAGAATTTTACTTACACGACTGCAACCATTTACATTTGTGATTTGTATCTTTATGACGTCTGGAACTCGCTTTATTCCAAATTAGTTTTTCAATATGAACAACATTCTTCGTTTATTGTCTAATTATGTAGATTTCCGTAATTTAATCTCACACCTGCCCCGATCCCCAGAATCGAAATTTTTATTGAACATAAAATATTCAAACCATAGAAAAAATCAGTGGCACGATTGAAGAAATTGATATACAATGAAGAGATGGACGTGTGTCGGGGCACATTTTTTATTTATGCGGTGTGCAGCAAGAATACACGCAGTCATTGTTAAATAATTATCAAGTCAGTGGAACGTTATGGCGTGAAACAGGTGAACGTTTTAATGAACATATTACGTGTAAGTGGAAAGAAGTAACTTTTTATGTAAACGCCGCGCCGGTAACGTTTGAACGTGTTTTCTTATTTTCGAACTTCGTGGTTAATATTAGGTACTACTTACCTTGTTACAAACTAAATATCTTTTATTCAGATATAGCGTCTCTCTCAAATAATCCAATCACTGACAGTTGTGACTCTAAAATCTTTCTGTGAAGACCGATTGACGTTAATTTTGAAGATGTTAGTAGTATTATAAGACACCGTTGAGTATCAATATAAACTTTATAACAGAATCTGAAGATAACATAAAAAGACAAATGTCAGTGAATCTGAGATCTAACCTTTTATACCGGGTGTCAATTAAGTCCAGGGACGGCTGAATATTTGCTAAAGTACTTCATTTCTGGAAAGGGTCAAGGTCATTCTCTTAGTAACTTTGACCAAGGAATCCGATGGTGACCTTGGATTTAACATTGAACCTCATTTTTGAGGTTATTTTGAGGTCAACCTCATTTTTTTAAATGAGAACCCCTATTTTTTATTGCGTAATCGGGTTCTTGGGAATTTGATCTTACAGCTCGTTTTCAAGATCATTTATTTTTGAGCTTAAGCGGATTCGAAAGGAGCGGAAAATTTTACGTGTGGTTAAGAAGTCAGCGACCCCCAAAACCCCCGAGTAAGAATTGTCCAGCCTCAAAAATGTGCTATTTCTATGATTTTCATCCGCCATCTTGAATTCGCTAGTTGATTCGAACTCAACGACCTTCAAAACCTCCGAGTAAGAAATGTCAAGCCCGAAGAAATCATAATTTGACCTCTATTTGATCTCTAGTGGTTGCCTCAACCTCATATCTCAATACATGTCCGGACGTAAAATTCCCGGCTCTTTCCGGTTCCGCAATAAAAAATAGGAGTTTTCATTTAAAAAATTAGGGTGACCTCAAAATAACCTCATAAATGAGGATCAAGGTCAAATCCAAGGTCACTATCGGATTCCTTGGTCAAAGTTACTGAAGGAATGATGTTGACCAGGATTTAATTGACATCCGATATCTAAACGAATTATACAGAGGATATTTTGATGCTATAACATAAGACACATATCTACAATAATACACAAATAGTTAAAATTTGTTTGTTTCTTTGTAGGGGGTAATCTCTGGAAGTGGTGAACCGGTTTTAAAAATCCTTTTACTAGTAGAAAGTTACATCATCTGTGACATAGGCTACATCGTATTTTGATAAAATGTTTAGTTACGTGATATGAATAGTGATATGGTTTTTTATAAATTTTAGGAAACAAAATGATGCAAGTGTGAGAGTTGGTATACCTATATCCTTTTTTTCTCAAAATGACTCCAACTCTATTTATTCAGTTAGTGTAATGCACGTACCGATAAGTGTCAAGAGGAGTGACTCTTTTCTTAAACTGAATGGAGACATTATTCGTGATTTTCCAAATATTGAATTTAGGGAACGAATGGGAACTGAAAACTGTCCAATATCAGATTAATCACAGGTGAATCTAAAGAAAATGTCGGAAATATGAAAAATGTTAAGTGTCAAAGACTTATGAAATAAAAATAAAATCAAAAAAATGACAATATTATAAACCACGAAAGGTTAAAAAAAATATTACATCAAACACCACAAAACAAAAATATAAATGTTGCTAAAATTATTCTGTCGAAAACGTAAAATTAAAAAATCTCAAAAATATAAAATAGACAAAATATCAAAAATGTCAATTTCACTGTAAATGTCAAAGAAGGAAAAACCTCAAAAATGTCAAAACTCTCATAAATATCAGAAAACTCAAAAAATTATAAAAAACCAGAAATGTCACAAACGTAAAAAATTTAAAACATGTCAAATATTTATAGCTCGTCATATTAAATACTAAAACAATTTATGTTTAGAATCGGTTATAGCCATATAAATTTTGCTCATGAATGACGATGCTAAAACTGTTTCATAAAATAATCTAAAAATGTAGGCTATGTGAAAATAATCAAATGCAAAAATATGTTCAAGAGAAATACTTCAAATACCATATTCCTTCATTAGAATCGTTATAACGAAGAAATTGCGGAGCCCTTACCTACTATACTTAGTAGTTTCATTCGACTGATCTTCTTGATCGTCTTTTATCTGTCATGGATTAGGCTTCAGTTGTTCCGAAATTACTCCTCCAGCTACTTTTATATTATTCTTTTAGGTTTATAACCCCTTATTTGTTTAGGGGATCTATGTTGTTCATTTTGTCAATATGGCTTTTCCATTCTCCTTTATTTTGTTTAATTTTTGTTTATGGAATCTATAGTAAGTTTTTCTTTTATAAAGATATTTCTTATTGTCTTCTAAATGTTATTTGTGGCATATTCTTGATTATTTTTATATTTTCTTGGGAATAACACCACAATTGAAATAAAAAGCTGTGTATTGAACAAAAAAACAAACGTTTCAAAGTCGATTCTGACTTCGTTGTCAATGGCTTCATATACATTTTCAATGGCTTTACATGTATGGAAACGTTTGACTGGGGTCGGAGAATGCTAACGTAAGACAAGGACCTGCTACTATATACATGAGACGAGAATTGCCGTTTTAAGTACGTCTGTTTCACGAGCATTCAAGGTAAAGCACGAGAGTATCGTATCGTCCGTCAGTAAGGTTTTATCAACGAAGTAGTATGTTGTTCGTCGACAGATTTTACGCAAATAATACGGATTTCGGAGCATTTTTCCTTTTCATGATTGCGATGAAAAATTAATTGTCCGTCTTTACGCCAGAACGAAAACTTAACATTTTTTCTTAAAAATGAAATAAAATAGATACCCTTAAAATAAAATAAATTAGTAACTGTTAAAAAAATTGTCAATAAGAAATTAATCGTTAACCTTATAATTATTTACAACCTATAGTATGTTTTATTTTTAAGCTATTGGAATCGTCGGATTGTGGTGATAACAAAAAAGTAGTTACTTCCGATCGAATTTATTTTGAAACGTTTGGTTTTTTCTTTCAACATACAGCTTTTTATTTCAATTGTGGTGTTATTTGCAAGAAAACATAAAAATAATTAAAAAATGATATTTCTTATCTCATCTTTCAACGTATCTTTTTTCTGGATTATCTAGCTTTAACAACTTTAAATTAGAACAGACGCTGCCATTGTTTTATATAATTTCTTTCAGGGTTGTTCGGGATCTAACTTTATTACTTAATCATCTGTATATCTTTCTACTTATGTATTGGTATCTGTGGAGTTAGTTTGTGATGTCATTATAGTAGTTGTAGCTCAGATCACGTTTCAAGTACTTTAGTTTTGTTATAATTATTCTAGATCTAACAGGATTCTTGCTTTATCTTCATATCATATGTTTTATACAAATTATTCAATTGGTGTAGTGATACTTGTGGGTCGTCTTCGGCTCATCGGCTTTCATTTCAAAATTAGCCACCCAAAATAACTTTTAAAATATCTTTAAAAGAAAAGTTTAAAAAAACCTTAATTTATATTTAGATTTTACACATATCGCTCATCCTGCAGTTTCAAACCCTAAGCGCGGGGAATATTACTTAGTTTATATACAAAGGGTTGTCATGTGATACCTCTTTTTAAAGGTCTCTTTTTTGCTAGTTTTCTGACATATCATTTTTTACAACAGTAAACAGTAAAAAATTAAATTTAAGATAATAATTGCCAATTACACCAAAATTGGTTTAGGGTGGTTTTTAGGGTCTCTGATTACGAATCCCAGGTCAGATCTAAAGAATTCAAAATGGCGGATCCAAGATGACGGATGAAAATTTTTTAAATAATACCGATATACACCAAAATTGGTATATAAGGGTTTTTGGTGTCTCTGATCATAAGTCCCGAATTTTCAAAATTCAAGATAGCGGCGAAATTTTCGTCTCGTGGGAATATTGGATCTTAATTTTGAATTTTCTCTATCAGATTTGTGCTCATCGAACCCAAAAACCCCATTATAAGAAGTTTGGTGCAAAACTGCTAATTTTTTTTGTCATTCACTATCTTGGATAGGCCATTTTGAATTTTCCAAATCTGACCTCGGATTCGTTATCATAGTATAAAAACATCCTAAACCGATTTTGGTGTAATTTCTAGGTGAAAAATAATTTGACTTTAAAAAATAACGTGTTAAAAGATTGGAAAAAAAAACTTTTAAAAAGAGTTATCACATGATACTTTGTATTTAAATTTATAGAAGTGACATTCACACCCGCTTAGGGGTTTAAACTGCTGGGTGACCGATAGGTACGTGTAAATGTGTCCCCCCCCGTAATAGATAGTTTTGAAAATAAAGCTCTGTGTTAATCAAAGTTGGCAATAAAATACAGCCCTGTTTAATTAAGTCTCTGATTTTTTTTAATGGTTCTGATACTGTTTGTTGTCTAATCATTGCCCTAGAGTTTTATATAGGCATTTAATTAATTCAATTAGGTGGAAGATATATTCTTTTCTTGTCATTATTCCCCAAAACCTATTTCGATTTACTTTGTACAGTAGATTTCTGTACAAATGCTAGGTATGGTTTCCAAATGAAACTCTCTGCGTATTTATATTATTTGATGGTAAATAACGTTGTAGTTTTTGAAAGCCATTTTGTTTTTTAAGTATAATTTCTTCTGTGACTATCTTCAATCGGTCGTTTATCATCTTAGTATATAGTTTGTAAGAGGTGATCAGTAGGCACAATTATAGCGGTCTCCTTGTTTAAATAATGTCATGACCAGTGCTATTTTCCATTCTATTGGAATTTTGCTTGCCAACTTTGATTGTACATATGAACTAGTGTTAGAACTAACACTATGCCTGCATATTTCAATAGTTCTGTATTCATACCATCAATTCCTGTAGATTTCCTAATTCTTGTCATTCGTAGTACGCCCTGTAATTATTCAAAAATTAGTGAGTCTACCTACGGTTGTTCTTCCGCTTACTTCTTCATGGTATATTTCGTCTCTGTTTGTCCATAGAATTTTATATTGTTTGATCCATTTTAGGTTTTATTCAAATGTTTTATTATTCCATTCATTGCTTCTATTATTACATAGTCTGTTAGGGATTTCTGTCTCTTAATTGTCATTTTTCTTGTATCTTTCAGTTAATTAATAAACTGTTTACGTTCTTAATGTCATCTTCTTTTCTTGTTCTTGCCATCGAATCACAAGATGAAATAATCTCCTCAATACATCTAACTCATCAATAATTGAACAAGATATGATATATCTTGGAAATCTTGTACTCTTATATCCACATTAATGAAAAATTACCGGTCTTGCTATCGTCCTATGTTAATTGTTTTATGAAATATATCATTCGTTATCTGTAAATCAGAAATTGAAAACGAAACCGTTGTCTCTGTTTTATTTTTTCGCATATGAGCGGATAATTCGCGATACCCTTTTACAAATTCAAGCTTACTTAAAGCCCATATGTATTCAGGCGTTGTATGATCTTTACAATCCGATCGGGTTTTTCAACGATACCTTATCACAGTCATCACAACAATAACGGCTACCTTTTACTGCTTAATATATCTCGTTATTATTTTATAGAGATCCAGGCGTCGTGTTCGGTGGCCGATTTTTTTCGAGCATACTTCTCAATATATCGATGTCATATCGAGATCGAGTAAGTCATGAAGTGACGTTTGAAGAACTCGACCGTTGTTTTTTTGTCAGGACATTAAATGTGTGCATCAGTGGATGATGGTATGGGACGTATGAGAGATATTATATGCGACACGTCGATGGTATTCCATAAGATTGCTCGGGATTTTATGAATAAAATGCTCATAGAATTTTAATGGTTTCATTAACGTTATTTATGTTGCATTATAATCCCATGCTGCTGCTGTGGATACACTAGCGATATACGGACCATTTAACAGGAAAAAATATGACTAACTCTTATTATGTCTTGTCCTATGTATTGGAAAAAGAAAGTCAAATAGATCACCTATCTGGACAAATCATATTCGATAAGTAACGCATATTAGTCTAAGAATATTTCAGAAGTGTAAATCAATTAGTAATTTATAAATTAGAACATACTGAGTACCCGGGAAAAAGTCGAAAATCATTGACAAAACATAATACTATACAATAAATACCACATTCACTATTGTTAGATGCCTACACACAAAGTAAAAAATGTAAACAATAAAAGGAGCTCATCGCAAATTAATTACCTACCTACATATTATATTTTTGAAGTTGTTGTCAAGCAAACCTAAAATCCCCCATAGCCTACTTATCTACTATGTCATGAACTTAATTGTTGCTTGGCACTGACTTCAAAAATATACTATATATGTGGGTAATAATTTGTACAGAATGAGCACCTGTTATTGTTTACATTTTTTCAACAGTGAATGTGCTATTTATTGTATTCTATTCTACCTTGAAGTCAGTTAATATTTAAAAAAATGTTTTATTTTTAGCTCTATTTTAAACTCGGCTAGTTTTTATGCTTTATTTTTTATTTTATACGTATAACTTTAATTGGCTGGTGCTAGATCACATCGAAAGCTAGGTCATCACAGAATGATACAGTTTCTTTTAAATGGAGTAAAATTAACTTTACTAGTGGTCGCCCAGTGGTAGAAATTCGACCCTATTTCATGAAATTGTAAAAAGTATATTTTTATAAGAAACAGAGTTGTGGAGAAGTAGATGTAATGAGCAAAAATGTTCACTCATATTTGTCACTGTCACTGTAGCCAGCAATGCACAAATATGGTGCCAAGGCTAGAAAGACGGCAAAAGGCTATTTACCTCGATTAAGAGCTGCATCGAAAGAGCTATGTGCATTATGTAGTTCATTGGCTGCATCTCCCAATCGAATCCCTATTGTCCGTTCTTTTTACTACGATATTTGTGTATTGCATTCTACCTCCAGAAGTACATGGTCTAAGAATATAACATCATTATGTATGCTCGGTCCCTCCATACATAATTATTCAATGTTTTCATTTCTGACTGTCTGCCGGCACTGAAGGTCGTCAGTAGCTACTAAACAAAATGAAAATTAAGTAAATCGGTTGAAGAATAGAGGAGAAAATGGTACGGAACCATTTTGTCTTTGCCTATTTATAAATAGATAAAGGTTGCTTTATCAAAAATAAGTCTAAATTAATTATTATTATTACTGCCTTTATCACTTTTCTTTATGTTTTATTGGCTATGCTAAACACTCTGTGTGTGATCTCACCGAATAGTAATTTAGAACATGATATATGTTGGCACTAAATTGTATATTAGGAGGTAACATTAAAAGCTCCGTTATATCAGAATTAAAACCTTTTTATTTATCGTTAGTTAACAGGTATACAAATGAAATAAGCATGTTTTTCAATCATTTAATGAGCCGAAAATATGTTTAATTAAAACTTTCAGCGTTGTCTGCAGTTCCCGCAATATTAAAATATTCATGAGCAAATGTCAGTTAAAAGATGATATATATAGCTATTTCTACAATTTTTTGAATAACAAGATACATATTACAAGTCTGAGAATCCAGTGTCGAGTGGCTTAGCCTGTATACCGTTCAGGGTACTAAGCCACATTGACTGCGCCGCAATAGGCCGAAAGTGCCCAGATGGAAGTCCAAATACAAGTGTATTGCTTATTCTAGAGATTATTAATATATTGGCTTCATTTTTGTCTTCTTTGATCTCCCCTATCCATACTAACAGATTTAATACTCTTCCGATCACAGGCCTGAGTACTGATTTGAATTTGGCCACTGCTAATCCATATTGTGACTTCATCGCAAGATTCTCTAGGTCCTCCAAACATTTTTCCGTGAATGAGATAACATTTGCTGATATAGTATACTGTTATTCGGGAGCATGTAAGAAGCTTTTAATGCAGAGCCATCGATTCTTTGTCCATAAATGCTGAGTGTATCCATATTCTGACCTCCTCATCTGTCTTCTGCTTATTGCCCCTTGATTAAGAATGGATGGGGGTCGTTACTGTTAATTAACAAATGCGGTTGCAGGAATATTGTTATGAGCTAATTCGCTAATGCAGACAATAAGTGTTCCGTATTCCGGATAGTTGTGATCCGGTAAAGGTTTTAGATACCACAGGATTTAAGTAGACCTATCAGAAGTAGCAATATTTGCTGGATCGTTATTATCTGCCCCAGACAATATGTTTGTAAGATTCCTATAAAAGGGGGCTAGCGCTCTATATGCAGCCATCTATTTCTTCATTGCTTTCACCGTTCTGGGTGGGAAGTGGTTGTAAAGATTTGACTCTTATTTTGTAAAGATTTTTACTCTTATTAAATTCTTCCTCAACCCATCTTGCTCAGTTCTTAAGGTGTTCGCGTCGTGTGCTACCAGGTGTGCATATTTAGTGTGCAACTCTAGCCCAGATTAAGATTTGAAATGTCTTCCGTAGTGCTCACATGTGAAATTATCTAAATCTATCTCAGCAGGTTCAGGATCATTGTCTTTCTGGTGGGAGGTACGAGAGGGCTCTCATTGCATTTACAATTCGAAGCTTATTTTTCGTTATCAGGTCAGAAGGTTTAAGGACCATTGAGTTGGCAGGCCAACAAACCCCGATATTAGTCTTCTCCTTCAGCCGTTTGTAGTAAGTTTGCGATTGCTCGCAAAACAGACTGAAAAATGTTGCCCAGTGGGGACCATGAAAAGAACAGGAGATAAATTACTTCATTCAGATCACTGGACATAAATCGCATAGCGTCAACAACCGTTGGGCCCATAAAAAGCCCCACGAATATAATTATTATCACCTTGAGATTAACAATCCATTGAACCCAAGGTAAACCATTGTTTCTACTCGAGAACCTTCGTCAGATGGGCTCCCTCAACTAACTGAAACCTGGAATAATTATGTATTTATTTAGTACATACAAGGTTATGCAAAATTCCTGTGCGCCAAACTGTGTCAAAAATTAAATTCATTTATATGTACCATGCACATATATTATATTTATTCCACATTTGTGTCAGTTCCCCAAAAGAAATAAGAGAAAAAACGTTTCCCTATGATTCCCAAAGTAGAATTAACAAGAAATAATTCGTAGGTTAACTAAGACCTATCAAATAAATTATCATGCTATTGACAATAATATTGTTACCAGCCGAAAACCTTCCTGTGACCCCGACGGGTGTTGACCCTATGTGATTACTACCCACTGCTCTGAACCATGGATCTCTTTAGTCATGGTCAACAGCATATTAGGGCGTAGATTTTTTCCCTATTTCGAAAAAGCTGCTAGCTTGGAAAAAATCCTAAAACTTTCCTATTTAACATTTCTTCCTTAAGTGCATTCTTTTCGAGATGTTTTGCCATATCGACACTTCTGGATAACCTTGTTTGTACTAAATACATACATAAGTAATCCAAATTTTACTCAATTAAGGAAAACGCAACTGATTAATGTTATTTCTACTCGACAAGAAATAATATGTTGTCATCGGATTGTTAATGTCGAAGTGATAATGTCGTAATTGCTTTGAAAGGTTTTATTTTTCACACGAATTCTTTCGTTTGATTGCTATCCTAAGAATAACAGGGAAACGCCATTACACACAGTAGGGCTCACGATTTGGGGGTTTCTGTGTGATCTGCAAGGCCGTACCCAGCTTTTGGTATGGGGAGGGGCAAATTTGGAAAAAAATTGTTCTAGAGGGGGGCAAATCGGAACAATACTTGTCTCAGATTGAGAGACAAGGACGGGCAAAACAAAAAGGTTTAATGGCTCACGACAGGTTTTTCAGGTTCATGGGGTGGGGGGCAGGCTTCCTTCCCTGCCCCTCCCTCGAAACGCCTATGGTGATATGTAATATGAAATAAATAAAATATTCTTCATTTGAGAACTTGTCATCCTTTTTATTTTATTTACAATAAAGAACTTACCATAAAATTTTTAATTAACAGCTGAAAACAAATATTTAGAACGAAATTTTATCTTCCGCATGAAAAATTGTTAGAAATTCAAGTGCTTTGTTTCATATAAATCTTAGAAATCTATAATTAAATAACACCTTAAAAAACCTCACACTCGTTTGAAACGATCAACTTGAGACCCTCATAATTTAGCGCTTTGTCACAGCCGCCTCATTTTACATATGACACACAAATTGAAAAAAGTGTTGGCAACAGCTTTTTGTTTATTTAAAGCATTAGTATGTGGGACTAAGGTAAAAATCAGCGGTTATGTCTTGTGGTCATATATAAGGGTCAGGTGTAAATTAATTATGTTGTAGTCTGGGCGATGAGTTACAAAAAGAAAAAATGATACGTTCTTTATTATTCAACATATTTTGACTACGGTAACAAATTTTAACTTTTACATCAATTTTGGAAAAACTATTTCACAGACCCGTCAGTTTCAAATGGGACTAAAATATTGAAAACAGTACAACATGGTTGTAGAACAGTGAATATACCACTTAAAAATAAAGCTACAAAAATAATCATTCACAGGTTTGAGAGTGTAAAAACACGACTATATTTCGAGTATACCAGAAGAATTGACCTATAATGTCAGTTAAAACAATTCCAAAGTTTTGGACTAAAACCTCATAAAGAAAGCATGCAAAACAAGACAACAATGGCTCGTAACAAATAACCAAAATTATCTTACTGTGACACTGACCTGGTATTTATAAATCAGAATGATTAAAATCCAACATACAACCTACCTTGGTCTGCTCACATTTGCTAGGTGGCTGCTTTTCTTCGGGAACAATAAGGGGTGTGAGTAAGATATTAAAAAAAGTTTATTTTTATTAAGGGCGCCATTTAGTTAAACAAACCTGTAAGTGAACACACCTTAAAAACCAAAAAAAAACAGCATGAGGTTGTGAAGTTATTTCACACCGGCTATGTTGAATATGTACATTATGTTCCTTCTGAATGAACTGTTTAGTTTTCTCAAAAAAAATATATCTGTGTTCAAAATTTTCACTTGTGCGCACTTTTAAAAAGCTCAAACAAAATCAATAGGATCACGTGAAATAAAAAATATACAAAATGTAAACAGAGGAGAGTTTAATAAAAAATAAAGAAAAAATATGGTGTACACTCTTTATAATGATTAAATTTTCAAAAAATCTATTATTTATGTACTAAAGTGAAATTGAAAAACAAGAGTACTCAACTATAATTCTATAATGAAAATGATCTGTTCAAAAAAAGGATAAACTGTTAACAGATACCTCACCTTGTTCAATGCTGAACAAGGTGAGGTATAGGTAAATGAAATTTTCTATTACCATATATACATCAAAATTGCTATTTGGACTGTATTTCTTTAATTTACTATTCTGGAAACTCAAAACTAGATACTTCATCAATCCTTTACCAAGAAAGGGGCCGTAGTACTCCCTCTAATAGCTTTACAGTAAATGAATCCCCTGGGATTAACTGATAAATAGTCATTCGTCATTTCGGCCACATTATGCTGCACCGAAATACTTCAAATTAAATGGGACCAACACCCAACTTTTTAGGGCAACGATTCCAATACAAAGGCATATTTCCAACGGGAAACGAGTATTCCAACGTTAAGGAACGTAAAACGTAAAAGAAAAATCCTAACCTAGAAAAAAAGATCCTAATGTTAAACCTAGAATATAATATATTGCACATGATGATTTTATTCAACCAAAATGGTCGTGCTAACTTATCCATGCTCTCATGAACCCATTTGAGATTAGCTCTTAATCTCAAAATTCTTTAACCATTAGCATACCTTCTAACTTGATTCGAACACAATGGCCTATATATTTCAGCCATAAAATATTGTACGACCGCTTGACAGAACAACACAGTCTATGAATTCGAATGTATTGCGTGACAACATTCGCTCATTGACATCGAAATGACAAGAGAACCTGGAATTTTGCATTCGCCATCGAATCTGAAAATCTCCCCACTAAAACCGATCCAGACATGAGTCGAAATTTTTACAGTGCACAGGACCAGCTTCAATCAAATAACTACTTGAAAAGGAATTATAAGGTAAAAGATATGAACAAACTAACGAGGTCTAAGTTGAAAGGATTTTAGGAATGACTAACACGTCGTTGTCTGAAGTTTTGAATCATACAAATATTACACACATTGTAAAGTGCTAACAAATGTACTATCCCAGATATCGCCGGCTTGTAGAAATTCGAACAGACAATAGGGAAGGTGCTCTTGTATCACTGACACGCTAATCAGTTAACGTACCAAAGCAACAACTCTAGCTACAATAACTAAATAAGTAATAAATTTTATTTCAAACTAATTCATAAGGTTACTCGAACAAGGCTTCAAATTTTTTACACGTCACGCTACTACTAACAGATAACCAAAATTATCATTTAAGAGTTACTTTCGAAAGAACTATCATATGTGTACAATTATACAGGTAAGTAACCAACGAAAACTGACAATGACTTTGTAGACGCCAGATGTAAAGACGGAAAACTAGCACACTGGGGTTCAGAATCTGGAGCCGTTCAGTGTAATTGTTGTTCTTTCATAACTCCTGGGTTAGAATGTCACGATTACATTTTCAGGTCACTTCACATGTCAAAGATAGTGAATACTCTCTTCGAGGTGTCATTCTTTTATGGTTGTTACTTGATGTAAATCCGTGATATTAAACACAAAAATGAAAAGATACTTCAAAATTTACTATAATTGGCTTTAAATCTTGTAAGTATCCTTTTCAATTGTTTAGTTTAGTAGAATTAAGATGTTCCAAATCATTTCCTAAGCCTGTAGAATGCTTGGAAATGGCTATAATTTTATCAAGTTAGCTAAGATGAAACTTGAATTCAAGATCGACATGAGCTTCGACAACGATTAAAAGAGTTCTAGCTCAAATATCCGAAAGACAGTATCACTGCTTGTATTATTTTTATGTTTTTTTGGGGAATAACACCACAATAGAAATCAAATTTTCATTTTGCAATCACATCAATAAATATAAAGCCATTGACAACGAAGTCCGAATAGACTTTGAAACGTTTGGTATTCATGCAATATACGTAGTTTTATTTCTATTGTGGTGTTATTCCCCAAAAAAACATAAAAATAATCAAGAATATGCCACAAACAACGTTTAGAAGACAACTGCTTGTATGTCGTAACAAGAAACGTTGTAATGAACTTATCATCCTTAAAGGAGAGAGCGTCTTCATGAACAAACTTAAATTTATAAAAATAAAATTAAAAAATAAGCCAAATAGAAAAAGAATGGCAGAATTCAAGTGCTTGGCGAAGCGTCCGACGAGAACACCAGGTCTAATCAGCAGCATTAAATGTTTACATCAAATGTCAATTGTTTTTCGGAGACTTATAGAGTTACATAATATAAAGAAAGTTTCATTATAATAATTTGTTTTTCGGGTGGCATCATCCGTGCTAACCACGCAGTCTGATTTAGGCACGAGCTAAGCAGGGATTGATATTAGTCTGGAATATGAACGTCGACCAAAGAACACGTTGTGGCGTTGTTGGTCGAGAAGAATCAAGACCGCAGCACGGACCACGGACTCTCAAAGCACACACAGCGTGGTTGGTAAAGTAAGTAATTGAAGAACGAGACACCAACACCTGTACCTCTATGAATGTGAAGTGCTGCTGCATATGGCAGGTGCAAATACCAAATCGTGGTGCACACATGAGAGAGACGAACGGTTATTCTTTGGCTTTGACCGGCCGCTATGAGGCCCCCAACTTTTTATACATTGTTATCGATGGTTATTGTTTTACTTTTTTTACGCCGTTTTCGGTTGAGGTCGTCCAATATAACATGTTTCGGTCAAGAAGACGTGATTGCGTCGATCAAGATAGCGATATTTATTTAAGTAATGCCCGCGCTAAAAAAAGTAAACTAACACGATTTTTTAAGGCTGTTCGCTGAAGTAAGGATATTACGGATGTCTTAATAGATATTTGCAGTTTAGAATGAAAACTTTTCATACTACTGAAATATTTGAAACGTTAATCATTGCTAAATAAATCAAAAGGGTGGCAGTCTTTTAGACTGAACGATTGAAGCAAAAACTTCTTATGAAATAATATAGTATCCGTCTCTCTCTCTCTAGTTTTTTATTTAAATATAACTGGAAAATAACATTGAGGTGTAAGTTAGTTTTAATTTAAACTATAAACTTTGTTGAATTATAATAAGTCAAACCGTCTTCACCTAGTTAATATTCTATCAGTATTAACGAGGTCACTTTAGTTATAACATATTAAATTATAGGAACATTATTTAAGTAGATAATAAAGCATCTCCGGACTATTCTTTAAAATAGCTGCTGTAATATAGCTTAAGCGAATGCATATTAATTAATAATGAAAAGTACTTGGTCTATAAATCGTCGCTCAGGAAGTTTGCTGCATGTAAAGATATTTATATTGAGACGATTACTTAGAAAAACCTCTAACTTATCCAAATTCACAAGATAGTCAAACATGATTTCATAAATGAAACAAATTTGGAGTCTTACTTTGGAAATTCAAAAGTAGTTATCTTCAAATTCACCAAAAGGAAATTCAGAGTCACCCTCTAAAAATGAAGAATTATATCACCATCTTCCAAGTAAATTAAGACTAAACTACACTCTATACTAATTTTGAGAGTCACTTTTCAACATTGTTTTACCTTAAACTTTAAGCAGGCAAACCCTTCAGGTGTAAATCGTAAGTTTTTCAGTAAACTCTTTTTTATAATGTGAATAACACAGATTCTTATGATCTAAACTTGATGGAACCTAAATTCTAAACAATCGATTGTAATTCTGTATTTTTCTTTAAAACATTCCGGTAAAATGTTTTCGTTTATAGACAATATATTTTGAGATTAATATATAACCTGGTATCTGTTTCTTACAGAGAAATCTAAATTGTATCGGTAAAGTTTCCTTTATTTCGATATCCATAATGTCACCGGTGAATCTCCGGGTAACAAACTCGTGTCTAGAGTTCTCGAATGAACATGACTAGGTCTAAAATTCCTCCATATTTTTGTATTAGTTTTCGGAATTGATCATGATTACTTTATTTTGGAATACTGCTAATTGTACCCTTAACATCAGTGTACCATCCATTGGTTATAACGAAAGCTTTAAACTGAGTTTTATACATCGAATAAGAAGAATTGCCATCGAATATAGGAGGTAGCACAAAAGGGTCAGGTCTTTTTTCAGTTTCATCTTCAGCGTAAACCAATTTCACTTTGTTTTAGACTAAATTTTTTACGTTTTCATATTCATATTAATTGCCCTACAACATGAGAAAAATATATAAGAAAAATAAACAACATCGCATAGTACCTAAATTTTTTAAATGATCTAAAATTGTTATCAAACAATTGGAAGCTGCATCCAATTTTACTATATCACTAAGAATTATATATAAATATAAAATTAAAGAAAAAGAAAAAAGTGATTGATTATATTGATTAATTAAATGAATCTAATTGGAATTAAAAAATTCTGATAAAATTAAAATACCTAAAATGATGCAAATTCTCAAATCGTCTACAGATTTAGAACACAAGTTACTCTATTCTATCCGAGAGTAAACAAAATTGGTCAAAATAATGAATCTTGTTTAATAGAAAAATTGCTTATTTTTGGCCATATCCAGAAAGTTAATTAGATTTGAAAACTATATCCAGTTAAGTCATTACATCACTCAAAATGGTAAGTTAAATACATTAACAAATCAATAAAAAAAATGACTTCAAAAAAATAACGTAACTAAAAAGCACGAAAGAATTGTTTACTGCAACAATTAAATACTTTTTTTGAAGTCGGGGTTAAGTTGAACAGCGAAGTTGCCAAGTATAACTTGGCACCGACTTCTGAAAAAGTATTTAATTGTTGCAGTAAAAAAATATTTCACGTTTTTAGTTAAGTTACTTTTTTAAGTCGATTTTTGTATTTTAAAAATGTATTTATTTTACAATTTTTGTGATGTTATGGCTTAATTGGATGTATTTTTCAAATTTACTTATCTTTTTCGATATTGCCTAAAATAAGGTATTTTACTTTTAAGCAACATTTATTAATTTATCCAACCTCGTTTACTGTTAAATAGCTTAGAGTAACTTGTAATATATATATATATATATATATATATATATATATATATATATATATTTATATATGTTTATTTAGACAAGTTTTGGATATTATTTTAACTTAGGTTGATCCACTATATTGTAGACGATTGGAGTGTTTTTTAGGTCTGCTAATTATATTGACATTCATTTAATAGTCTCTTCTCCGCGGAATTTTATAATAAATCATTATATAGTTTTAGTGATATAGCATAATATTACCCAGTTGGATAACAATTTGAGTTATTATTTTAAAAAAAGGACTTAAACAAAATTTATGTTCTGTGCCAAACCTAGTGTACAAGTTGAAAAAGTGACACGAACATTTATTATAAATTTTTAGTGATGTGGCATAATTAGATTATCCTGTTAGATAAGAATTTTAGATATTATCAAAAATAAAGTTATTCTATTCAATTTTAAGCAAAATTCTTATTTACTGACCAACCTCATATACAGTTGGACCATTATCATTAGATGTCACTATCTAATGATAATGGTCCAACTTATGCAGACACACTGTATATAGAGACCAACTGAGAACCTCGATCTTGAAGTTGTTTAACCGACATTTATTTCGATTTAATTCCAATCTACTTTCAATTTGCTACAATTTTTAGTGATAATAATAATTGGATACAGTTCTCAATTCTAATAAACTTTGTTTGATAAAAATTTGAGATATTATAAAAAAATAAAGGTGCCTCTTTTAAACAAAATTGATAAATTTTTGAAACCTAGTATATGGTTGTAAAAGTTACATAAATATTATACAGTTTTTAGTACAATGGCATAATTAGATGCAGTATTTAATTCTAATTACTTCTATTTAATAACAATTTTAGATATTAACAAAAATAAAGGTACTTTTAAACAAAATTCCTATTTGCTGACAACCTCATTTACAGTTAATAAAATGAATTGTAATCATTACAGTATATATTTTAGAACATGAAAATCTGTTTGTGAAGAATAACTTTTTCTCTTAGTATTATTCATAAAAAAAAATTCGTTTGTTTTAGGAAGACGCACTGTATTTGAGAATCTTGACCTTGAAGTTGATAAACTGACATTTATTTTGATTAATCCAATTTCTGTTCAATTTATTATACCTCAAGTTCGGAACAGAAACATTTCCATATTTTAGTACTAGAACCTCCACCAAAGCTTACTATATAAGAGTTGGTAAAAAAATATTTTCCCGATTTTTAAAAAACTATAGCTATATCGAAATTCCTTAAGCCGTTTTCAATTAATTGCTGAACAAATATAAAAAAATATAAAAAACATTGATACCACCGAATGGAGAACCTCGTTCTTTGTGAAGTCGGTTGAAAAAAAACAAAACCTTCTTCAAAAACAGCAAAAGTGACTTAACTAAAGGGCAAAAAATATTTTTTTCTGCAACAATTCAATAATTTTTCTGAAGTCAGTGCCAAAGTGAAATTATTTGGGAAGTACATTTATAAGTTCCACTATTGCAAGTTTGCTTTTAAACTTGGCAGCGACTTCACAAAAGTATTTAATCGTTGTAGATCCAAATTATTTTTTGCTATTTAATTAAGTTATTTTTTTAAGTCGATTTTGTTTTCGTTAAATGGTTTTTATTTTCGGAGATATTATGTTTTCGATAAAAAATGCCAATTGGTCCAATATTGCCATTATCTATCTTTCAAACACACAAACTTTATATTACATTTTAACTTTCCACACCTCTAAAAGTATTTTCGTGTACCTATACAATCTAAAAACTTCTTAAAGTAAATAACAGTACTTAAGATTTATTGAAACCAATCTTAATAAAAATATGGTTGCCTTTTTGGCCTTGAGACACATCCGTGACCTACTCCGAATTATTTTAACAAACCCTTAAAGAAACCCATTATGAAAAAATCTGAACCAGTTTCTATTTGGGTTAGAGAAACCTGTTAATAGGCCATCCGTGGCCGATGGCGCGTGGACATTTGGTTGATTAATCAAATTACCTTAAAAAATTACTATAAAAAATACGACGAACTGATTTTAATATAAGGTACCGTAAAAGGGTTGATAGCTTTTGACGTTAATCTTAGAAATTTCCATTTCAAATCGGACATCTGCTATATGGGAAAAACTGTAACTAAGTAGTTATTAGTATCTGATGTCATAGAGAACGAAAGATAAATAATTTGAAAGAAGTTTACATCTTGATATTTTTATGAACAGTTTCGTGGATATTTTATCAATTTAACAAATTGCCATAAATTTATCTATCGTTAGTATAATTTCTTTCTGAATAAGATGCCTACAATATTTTGTGATCAATTACTTATTAATTATTAAACATAAAATTGATATAGTTATATGAATCTGATAAATTTTTATGACTGAACCTATTTTCATAAATATTTGCATACAAGCTTAATGTTTGTCTCTAAAATAATGGTTAGGTATATATAAAAATACGAAAATTGTACATGTAAGCTTCTTTAATCTTTAAAATAATCAGTTAACTGTTCTTTTATCACAACTCTTTAAACGTTTATGCAAAAAACTTGTAGCAAGTTATTTCTAGGGATTTTACAAGGTTTTTAAAAACAGGCTCTAAGTTCCTCCCTAAAAATGTTTCGTTTCTAGTTACTTGAAATTGAATACCTAATAGTTTAAAAAAAGTTATTATCAAGTAAACAAAAATATTACATATACGAAACAATAAAAAACCCAATTTCTTCGTTTTTAAATTTTGCTACAACGCCCGCTTTTCAAATTATCGTAAGAAATGTTTTACAATCGAGGAAATTTTTTATGGAAAAAACTTTTGATTTATTGAAAACGATCATGGAATATTTTTTTAACCCATAAATCTCCATATTTATTTAACTCGTGAGTTTATTGTGTGATAGCTAAGAAAAAAAACCCGTTATACAAATTAATATCTCTAAACGTCTTTTGAAATACTAAATTATATTTGTATAATTTCGAAAAGATTGTTGACTATTATTTTGTCTGTTCATTGGGGTTTTCTCTCCTCACTAAATTTTCCGATTTACAATTCCACTGATATGCAAAAACGGCGGAGCCCCTTCAATTTTCATTTGAGCTGGAGAGATCTCAAAAGAATGGTACCCTCAGTATCAAGTGATCGCAAATGACATATTGTCACTGTCAAAATTGTGCGAAAATCTTTTGAAAATACTCAACAAAATTTGACAACGACTCCAGAGTCGGAGCGTCTCCAAACAGATAAGAAAAAATTTTGAGGCGAGAAAACCCCAATGAACAGACAAAATAAATTTTGTTTACAATTCCAATTGCAAAAATGGCGGATGTTTCTATTCTACTGTTCAGCTTCGCTTTTTAATCGCAGTCATTGTACGCTTCATCTGTAAATATAATTATCACAAAATACATATCAAGAGTATTTATTTGCCTTTACTCTAAGATTCCATAACCATCAGGCACTCAACTCAACTACATAGTTGGAGGAAGCTGAGAGATATATCTGCAATTTCTTATTGCCCAAGCAGATTGCCTACAATAACCAAGCTCATGGCTTTATTGAAATCAAAAATACCAAAACTGATACTCAACATGACTAAACCCTTGTTAGTTCACATGTTAAAGCTGGAAAATGCAACTGTAAATTATCATTGCCTTGGCATTTCGCCTGAAATAACAAAGTATATCGTTTTCTTGGAATCAATCGTTAGTTTAGAGGTTGACGCTGAACAAAACAACTGCAATGTTCGTTGCTCAGGAAATTTTTCTGGAATAACCAACCTTATAGTTTGTTTGCAATCAAAGATTCCGAAACACTTAGACCCTCAACATGATTAAACACTCATTAGTTCAGAGGCTGAAGCTGAAAAATATAACTGCAATTATCATTGCCCAGACCGTTAGCCTGAAATGACTAAGTTTATAGCTTACTTGGAATAATTTATTCCGACATCCGCATATACTTAACATGACTAAATACTTGTTAGTTCAGAGGTTGAAGCTGAAAAATAAACGTGCAAATTTAAAGTTATTGTTATGGGGAAAATATTTCACATTATGTACTATCAGTATCTTAAATAAATTGCTCGGCCAATCCTGTATGCTTTGTATTTTAGCTCGAATCAAATTCATAATACATCTAGCTTTCGACTGAATCATTGGTTCCAAGTATATCCTGAGTATCATCGTTGTTTTCAGTATTATTTAACATTCGTTTTCTACAAATCATTAGTTAATGTCTTTAAATGATTTCCTTTCGGTATTGTCAATCTCTGAAATCTAAAAAATCTAACCTGAACGCCGTAAATTATTTATAATGTACTAAATTTAAGTTAAGTTACTTTTCCACGATGTTACAAAATTTAAGTATTTGTACAAAAAAAATTATACCCATTAAAATATATTTCAAATAACTGAATTATAGTTAAAAAATCTAAAAACTAATTTGTATGGTTTTCTCATATAAACACCCTGTGTATGATCACGTCTGAATATCAGCTTTTTAACCGACTTCCAAAAAGGAGGAGGTTATCAATTAACTTTTTTTATATATGTCGAGGGATTATTCAAAAACGGCTTGCGCAATTTTGAAACAGAAAGGTCCCATATAATTGCCTATATCATGAGATTTACGGTTTTCTAGAAAATCAGAAAAAAAGTAAATAAGGAACTAGCTTTCAGCGATTTTCAATAAACCTTCACTGTTTTCTCTAAAACTGCTCACGCAATTTGAATATAATAAATTGTGTTATACAAAGACGTGTTCCAGCTTGACTGTAAACATCATGGTAAATGTTCAAATTTTCATAATAAATATCTAGTTTAAATGTCAAGATATGCCATGAAAGTATGCCGTGCAGGGTGTATGTAATGATTTTCATTTTGATGCGTTTGAAGTAAGTTTATTTTAGAAACGAAGTTAAGTTACAGTCGGAATTTGCAGAAAATATTCCAATAGCTTATTAAAACGAAAATTTGTAATTCCGGCGATCTCTTCTGTGTGGAATACGATTGAAGGTGTGTGCGTGCGTGCCTGTAATATTAAGTGGTACATAAGCAGTTGTATACATAGGATGGTTGAAATATAAGTTGGAATTGAATTAGTTACACAGGGTGGTTCTAAAATTATTGTACTGGCTAGCACATATGTAGTTGCGCATACAAGGTGGTTGAAATAAGAGTGGAGCAAAACTATAGTTATACAACAGTGGATATTTGCAATATAGAACGGAGAATAATTGCAGTTATATACAAGGCTTTAAAAATTGTCGGAAGCAGTTGAGTATACAGGATGATTGAAATATAAGGTGCAGTATAATTACAGTTATACAGGGCGGTTTAAAAAGTTATATAGTTTGGAACATAAGTAGTTGCTTAGACAAGGTGTTTGAAGTAAGGGTGGGGTAAAATTATTGTTATTGAGGGTGTATCAAAAATTTGTTATATAAACATAAGCAGTTAGGATATTTGAATTATAGGACTTAGGACGGGGTACAATTATAGACATGGGTTAAAAAATTTTTCGAAGCATTTGCATATACCGGGTGATTGAAATAAATGGTATAGTAAATTTATAGTCATAAAATCTGGTTCAAAAAGGTGAATTTTGTTATATAGGGAAGACCATGAGCAGTTGCATAAATGGAATACTAGACATAGGGGGAGAAGCAAAATCATTGGTATACAGGAATATTTTAAAGAACAGAAAAATAGTGTAGAGAGGATTTGTACTTATACAGTGTAGTTTTAAAGATATCAGGACCGTTGTAATGTTGTCTTGAGTTGAGTTATAGTTGTACAGGGTGGTTCAGAAAATGATAGACCAATGGTTATATATCAGTACACAGAAGCATATAGAGTGTGGAGGCAATATAGAGTGAATTAGTTACATTTATATAAAGTGGTCCAAATAATAAAACAAATAAAAATGTTAAATTATATTTGGAAAATATACACAAAGAATAAAAATTAGAGAGGGAGAAAAGGTAAAAAGAGATAACAATACGCTAAAATTTTCAACTGAATTGTACCTTAATTAAATCAGATAAAAAAGATATGTCTGAAAATGGTGATCGATTTCAGAAGGTTTCTAAACTGCTTCTATTTTAACACTGCTGAAATCGGTTCTTTTTTGAATATAAATTATTGTGATGTCATTTATGGTTTAGCACTGGTTGCAAAATCACTGACCTGTCACAAACATTTCGTGTTGTCATAACTCCCAAAGTTTCTAATCGATTCGACAATTATCCAATTCCTAGGCTCCTTAATATATTAGCTACATACAATTGAAATCATAAAAACAATCTAAATTTCATCAAAGAAAAACTGACTCCCTATTATTCCAAGAATTTCTCCGGTGAGACACCAAATACTAATTTAATGGACTGGCCAATATTTTTTTGTCAGTTGCAAATTGCAAATTTAATTTTGGACTGTGTATTACTACCTAAAATGGTTTCAAATTGTTCTATTTTCTATGGCAGTATACTGATACTGCGATCCTGTACTAAATTTACCTAAATATAATTTTAAACTCAGATTTCTTGAACTACTACATTAGAAGTAGTGATTCTGAGGTTTAAACCCGTAGAAGTAACCTTCTTCTAGGCTCTTGGAATTAAAATTAGCTCGTTTTAATAATAAATTTACTAACTTTGAGGCTCTCGCAGGGGACGATCGCCACCATCCCCCCCCCCCCTCTTGGATCCGCCCAATGATCAGTAGTCACCATTTTCATGAATCTTTCTGTTTAGATCAATGCCACATTTAAGAAAACACGATACAACTGAATGACCTAATTTTAATCAAAAACTGAACTCTTTACTTATATAATCAGGTTGATAATTGTTTTGGTCATTCCTTAGTGTAAACTCATATTTTACTTATATTAAAACCTAACCACTGTGGTAATTTTCACAAATTTATTATATTTTATTTGACAATTGTTTCGCTCTGATCACAATGAACAATGAATAGGATAAAACTCATTGCTATCCATAATGGTTACAACCCCCAAATCAAGTTGGACATATTATCCAAAAATTAAAGAAAAAAGCTATAGAACACATCAAACTCAAAATTTCAGCAATAATAAGGTTCTCCAGATAAAATTAATAACTATGAAAACTCAGGAGTCTATAAGTTAATAATGTGGTAGTTGCCCAAAATTTTACATCAGTCACACAGAAAGGTCATTTAAAACAAGATGGTCTGAACATTTAAAAGCCTATAAAAATCAGATATACAACATATCTACATTTGCCGACCATTTATTAAATAAAAATCATATTCCGCAAACTACTTTCGAAATTTTACATGTAGAACAAAAAAGTAAAAAATTAACTCTTTTAGAATCACTTGAGATCAATAAAAATAAAAATTCACCACATTTTTTAAATGACCAAACTGATACAAATATGTCTGCCTTACTTAATCTTAATATACTTATATAATACAAAATTCAACATTATATTAATAATAATAACAACTTTGCCACGGTATGAAGGAGGAAGAGGATTGCCGCCACACTCTAAGTAAACCTGGCAAGATCAACAAATTTCTATTTTGCGTAGTCACAGAGCTAAACCCTTTTGATATCTACATAGAGTCATGTGCCAGGTTTAGTGAATTCCAATTCACCACCAAAGACCACAGATCTTAGAAACGTGAAATGGAAAGAGAAGCCTTAGAGGGAGTGTGAGTGCCATACTGTATCTTGGTCAAGTCGGGAATAATAATCCAAGATAGTAATTCCAACTAAGAACTACCTAAAGTACATCGTTAAAGACCCTTCATTAACAAAAGATTCCGGTTGAGGACACGATGCTGTGGCAAAAATACTTCACCAGGAACTCCAATTTATCACAGTCTGTAACAGATACCAGTATTAAATATAAAAGAATTGTATATGTAAAACAACTACAAGCTGTACTAGGACGGCACGATACTGACCCGGATCTGGCCTGTCTGCTCACAATAGAGATTCTTCCTCACAGTTTTGGTAGATAAAGAGATGTCTAAAACAACTTTAAGATTGACATAGCAATTCCTGTAATAACAATAATGTATATATTAAGTGAGAAAATACTTATCTGTGTATGGAGACGTTTCAACTCCGAGTGGAACATGAACAACACACGAGTCGTTGTCAATCGTTTATGTCGACAGGTTTTTTTTCTAGTCCCAAAACATTTTCATTTTGAATTTATTGTTTGTCAATCTAAAATTTGACCTCGACAATTTGTCGTTTGGCGATCACTTTACAAACAAATGCAAAAAGGTTACCGTTTTCTTAGGAACAGCCCGGACGGTCAGGAAATTCTGGGAAACTCCGCCACGTCCAAACGGGCCTGAAGGTCGGCTGGCAAGGGCTCCCACAGTGTTGTTTATCATCATACAGCTGGCTTCTTTAAGTTTTCCCTCTTGATATCTAGGATATCTGGGGTTTAGTGAATTTTCCCCTAAAGGTACTCATAGGCTGCCGGTGCCTTAGAGGGAGTGTGATGCCATACATTGTATGGTCAAGTCGGGATAATGTTAATAATAATGATTTCGAACGAACATTTTTTCCTTTACTTCTAAAGGTCTTGAAGTTTCACCGGTATAAGAATGGCCACAGTCACACAAAACACTGTACACACAATTTTTAGAACTCTGGGTTGCGTTAAACGGTTTGGTATGTTGGATAACGGGTATTATTTGTTTAGTGAATTTTTCCTAAGGCACTCATAGGTGCCTTAGAGGGAGTGTGATGGTTATTTGTGCAACATAAATACTTATCTGTTATGGTCAGAGTCGAATAGACAAAATATATTTACCTTCACTAATTTTATACAGTAAACATATTGTGCATTCTACCTATATACTCATTATTATCTTGCAACACTATATAATATATTCAGATCTTTAGCATTTAGTTTAATATTTAATTCTGACGAAGCCTGTCATCAAAGAGAAACAATTGTCAAATAAAACATAATAAATTTGTGACAATTACCACAGTGGTTAGTGTTTTAATATAATTAATATATAATCAGGCTTATACTGACCTACTTTTTACTTTAGTTCAGCAATTTTAACTAACTTGACTAGGTTTACCACAATTATACTTGAAATTTGATCTGTCTCCGCTCTTTTCTTCATCATCACAATGAGAATTATTGAATTTACACAAGATATCGAATCTGAAACCTTTTAAAATCATGCATTATTTACGATTCAGAAACTATAATTTTAAATTATAAATAGTTGTGGTGGAGTTTTGGGTTGTAGAAATTTTTTTAGGAATATTCCTGGTCTTTAAAGTCCTCTTTTATATCCTATGTCTGGAACAGTGTTCGGTATACTGATTAGAAACTAGCATTTTGATTGTTTTACTAAATTGTTTATAACTTTTGCAATTTTTTTGTTGGAACGTGATTTTTTTCAAAATCTTTCTCTCTTAATCACAAGTTTCGGTGAAACTGTTGGAATACAATGTCTTGAGTAGATTTTCTGGACTTAAAGTCATCAGATCTATTCGAACGCATCAAATTTATTTCACAGAGTCCCATTTATTTCAGATAATTAGATGTTTCGTTTCGATCCCTGAAAAGAAATTGTTGTGTGCAAATTTTATACAAAATCTTAACATTAAAAGACGGCAAGTTTAGCTGACTCTGAACATGAATCACTACTTCCTGACGTGCAACGGTCTGAAATTAATCACCAATTTTAACACCTTCGGTGTCTTTACCAAATATTTTCACGATCATCATGTCGGTCATGTTAACCGAATAATCTTTTATGTAATAACCCTTTGATACGAAAAAGTGCAGGTATTTAATCACACTTACAACAATATTACGCCCGATTATTCGTTGTGACTATGTCATCAGAGTTCTTAGGATGTGATAAAAAACGACGATCGGCAAAGAAGTCAATTAACTTTTCAATCTGCAGGTTTATAGTTACTTACACGATACGACGTCGCGACAACATTTTTATAATCGATTACCTTATTTACAGGCAATCTGCAAACTAAGAATGAAACCATCTGCAAAGCTACTCAACTGCATTTCTAGTCCAGGTGATTTGGGTAGTGCCAAAAATGGAACTAATTTAAAAAGCTCATCAAAAAGTGAATGATGTGATCAATGACATCGATAAAATAATGCCAAATACGTTACAATTTATATTTAAATATAGACAGAATGGTGATTTTCATTTCGATTAGAACTAGGCTCAACAGAATGGACTCTTTACTTATTTATACGAAATCAAATAAATATACTTGAAGGTTTTCTAAATTTGAACCAAGAATTTGTTATATTGTGACGGGAATTCATCCGATATTTCGTTGAATCGGCATTCAACCGATATTATGTGGGACCCAAGCGGTTGTTCGTTTGGCGCCTCGAGGCGACCGACTTTGTAAAAGTTCTGGATGAATTCAAGAGTCCATATGAACGAAATATCTCGGCGGCTCTTTGACTTCTAGAGATTTCTGAGTAGAAGTATATAAATTCGGAGAGCTGACGAAAAGTTTCATTCGGAATTCGATTGCCGTATATTAAATATCAGGTGTTCAAGGTAAATTATGTTTGTGTGAATATAAAGAGTAGTAGAAATAAATTATAGTTAGTAAATCTAAAATATTTTAATATACTACATTCAAATGCCACAATATAAAGATATTTTAAAGAAATAATTAAAGATAAACACGTTAAAACGACAATTTTAGATGAAAAATATTATAACATTTATGAAGTAAAAAGGAATTAAAAAGTTTTCCTCATTCTACCATTGTTTCGTACAATAATTTAAACTTATATATAATAATATATATATATATATATTAACCTTAAAACTTGTTTTTGTTAACTATTCAAATTTTATAATTGTTTCCTAATACTTTTTAATCTTACTATTATAAAATTGTAGTTGTTTGTTTATTTGCTTGTTTTTTGTATGTATGTTACCTGATTTCTAATCTCCTGTGGAGTCTTTTTTGTTGCAAAGCTTATAGTTTGTTTAATCTGGTATACATATCTTCCAACATTGGCATATATAGCCAAAAAACTAATACCATGTTGGTAATAGAAAATTAGCCAATTGAGCGCATATCACCTAAATATTAGATACTTGAATCGAGCTTAGCTTTTATTCATAATTCGGAATATGCCAATGTATACATGTTTTTTAAAAAAAATCTTTTAATGTATTTTAAGGAAGATCCTTTGGTAAAACTTAAAGCGGAGTAGAATACGTTTTCTGTGACGTGCAACTTGCAAAAAAAGCCGAAAAAAGGTTATTAGGTGGCCTGTAAGTAGTTGCATATATACAATGTGGGAGAAGTTATACGGGGTGGTTCGAAAAAGATATATTGAGTGGACCTAAACACTCGGGAGGAGTTGAATTATATTTATGTAGGCTGGATAGCAAAACGTTATATTGTTAGGGTCATAAGTAGTTGCATATACAATGTGGGTGAAATAAGGATATTTATACAGAGTGGATAAAAAAATATGTTATGTAAGCAGGTAGGATATTTGAATTTTTTTGAGCTATTATTAAAGTGATGAAATAAGTTGGAAAAAATGTTGGAAGCAGTAGTTTATTATGGTTGGTTGCGATGGAGTGCTTTATAGGGTGGTATCATATCCACAAGTAGTTCACAAGTTTTCAAGTAGCTATTTTGGTTGCATATGATTACGGCTATACAGGAATTTAAACATATTATACAAAGGAATGTTATGAGCTGTTTCATATATCGGATAGATGAAATATAGGCTGGACTAGAATTCAAAGTATACAGATTGGTCCCATAAGTAGTTGCATATACAGGGTGGTTGAAATATAGGGTATAATAATAATTATACAGTGTGGGTAAAAAAGTTGGAAGAATTTTCATATATAGGGTAGAGCATGAGCTGTTGCATATATGGAGTACCTGAAATATATGGCGAAGTCAAGTTATCGTTACACAGTGTGATTCAAACAAGGTTAGAAACAGTTGCAAATGAAGGATGGATTAAATGACGAGAAATTATATTTCATACTGTGCTTAAAAAATATGAGGAAAAAATGTGAAATAGCGTAGCTCATAATCAGTTGCATAGATATGATATTTGAAATATAGGGAGGAGTAGAGTTCAGTAGTTTAATCCCTAAAAATGTTACATAGGGTGCTCCATAAGCAGTTGCAGTTTTGGTGAAATAAAATGGGAATTGATGGGTTTATATTTACAGAGGGTGGTACAAAAAATGTCACACTGGGTGGCCGATACAAGGTGGTTGAAATAGAGGGTGGAGTTGAATTATAGTTAAATAGTGTGGATAAAAAATTGTGCTAATTTTTTTAAAGATAGAACATGAGCTGTTGCATATATGCAATATCTGAAACTTGGGGCGAAGTAATATTATAGTGATACAAGGTGATTAAAACGTGTTTGAAAAAGTTGAATATACAGGGTAGTTGACCTGTAATGGAGACAAATTATATTTTCCAGGATTGTTAAAAAATATGGTATCAAGAATGTCTATTAGCGTAGTTATACAGGATGGTTTACAAAACCGATAGACCAGTAAGTTATAAGGGTGAAATTGGCAGCAGTATATACTTTTCAAATAACTAGAAAAGTTCATAAATAAAACATTTAAAAAAGATATAACCGACTTCTACCTATAACTAGGGTGGCCATCAATAGTTAAAAATATTTATTTATACAGAGTGGCAAAAAAATGTTACATCTAGCATAATAGTTGTAAATATCAAATTCAATGTTGTTAACAGGGTGACCTTACCCAGGAATATTTAGAAAAAAATGTTTTATACGGTACATCAGGAACAGGTGCATTCTGTTATATTAAATACCTGAAATATGGAGCGAAAAAATTAATTATGTTTTGTGTTTAACACAATTTTAAAAAAGTTGCATATAAAGGCCGGTCAAAATTATAATTTACGAAGTCGTTGCCAAGCAACAGTCAAGTTTATAGCGTATAGCGTGGAGTAGTTAAGTAATTAAAAAATGTTATACGGGTGACAGCATTTATACAGTATGGTTGTACTATAGGGTGAAGCAGAGTTACAACTATACAAGGTGGTTCCAAAAAAATGTTGAATAAAATTGTTATATAATGTGGCCCATAAGCACTTGCAGTTTGGGTGAAACGTATTCGAGATTGGTTGATCTATAGTTATGTTAAGTGGTTCAACAAAGTTAGAAGAAATTATTATATTGGATAGCCCATATATTTCATAAGCTATTTCTTTTTGCAAATAATTCTTTTTTTCATACGCGGGTGAAACCGCGAGTAACGGCTAGTCTTTATATAAATTAACTGATACTGCCGACGTTGAGAAAACTGTATAGAACTTTGTAAAGTTTCTCGAAAATTCCGAACATCATAACTATTTATAAAAAGGTGTGCTAACCCAGAAGTTTAGTTAAAGAGTTCAAGTCACACTGTTAAGTAGAAATTAGATTATATACGTATCGTGATTTGCTGGTTTGTAATCCTCGTTAAAAAAAGTTTTCCTTCAATGGAATTGAAGTTTAACTAGACAGAACCCAGTAGTAAGTAACATTTGGTATCAGAAGTTGGATATAAACTGATATTGAATTAAGTACTTTCTGAATTCTATTAATGGTGAAGCCGGAAAAAATGGAAGCCCGACTAACATATCTTGAATGATTGAACAAGACCGTCCAATTAAGACTTAAGATTAAGCCTCTTACATAAATGTGTGAATCAGTGTCAAAAGTTTAACACAGTGGGTAAAGTAGACTTTTAAAACGGGAGTATAAATTCTGACTGACACAATAACCATCCCTCTGTTTTGAGACCCAAGAAGACACAACTCTCTTGGAGGCTATATTTAACAAGTTCCTTTCTGAAACACTTAGGGGTCGCTATCTCTCAGATCGAGACACAAAGCTCTAACGCATTTTTTTTTTTCTGTTCTTCCATACAAAATGTTTTTTCTGTATACTTCGATGATCTATTGACGAAAATTTTAAGTGAATCATTGGGATACTAAAGGTAGTCAAAAAAAGATCTTTTTGTATATTATAAATATATGATTCCCCTGAAATATACTCCAAGTGTACTATTCTAATTACGACTTCATGCTAAAAGTCAAACTAATTAGTTACAAGATCAAAAAAGTAGACATAAAAGTTCCTGGTTCATCCTAGAGGTGTCACGTTCAAGAATAAACGAGGTAGCAGTTAAAAAATAAGATCTGTATAGGAAACTAAACTAAATTTTGTAATTTTTAAATTAAAAAAAATTAATTTGAATTACATACAAAATGGGACATATGAAAGTCATTCTACATTATTTAGCGGCTGTAAATTCTATAATAATTTTGAATTAATCTTCGGCATTTTTATAGTATCTAAAAAATTTTATCTGTTATTATTGTAAATTTTTTAAAACTGAATACTAATGCTAAGCACCATAGTGGTGATCCAATTTAGTTGAAATTCGGCGCAAATAATACAACCTATGTTAAATGGAAATTGTCAGTGACTTTACGTGCGGTTGAAGTAAAACTTTCTTTGACCTTGTGATCAATATTAGGACTAATAATTTATATGCAGAAAAAATCAAACGATAGGTAATACTTATTGGGTGTTGAAAAAGTAAGGATACGCTAACAGTGAGTTATAGGTTCAAAAAACTCTAAAGACAGTTTGAAGAAATTCCCTGGTCATCTATTTGTGACCTTATAGCTAAAGATTTCAATGGAAGTCCAGAATTCAAAAAAGGCGGAAAACTTTACAACGCATATCTACTCGACTATTTTAGCTGGTCAAAAGAATATGGAGCATATACCCAGGAGAGTCAGGGTTCTTTATAAATTTTAGAAAAATTAAAATAATTGTCACTATTTTGTTACGACTCGAGTATCAATTCTAATATGTAATTTAGTTCTTAATTTAAATAAAACTGCGAAGGAACATATGGCGTTAAGTTAATTTTTTATTAAAATATGAAGTTTGTTGAATTTTAATAATTCAAACCTACTTCACTTATTTAATATTCTGGCAACATAACATTAAATTATGGAAACCAGACTGTTCTTCACAATACCTGCTGCAATTATAGTTTAAACTAATACTGAGTAAAACAAGTACCTGTTTTAAAACAAACTTGACAAATGAAAAGTACCTGGGCACGGTCGCTGTGGAATTTAAAATTTCACCAAGTTCCCTATTTGTAAAAGTATTTTTCTTGAGATGATTACATTTTAAAACCCCCTCTCACTTATGTAGCTGAAAATAGTTTAATTCCTATAAAATATTATCATAATTATGGTAATAAATTCTTTAGGTAGTCAAACATGATTACCATGATTACATAAATAATAAATGTGACACATAAACAGAGAAAACTAACTATCGTTTCATAAGGTTTCAAATTCAAAGAATTTTTTATAGTATTAAGGCCTCAAAACTATAATGTTTTTTATGCTCTTAAAGTCATATGAAGTAGGTTCGTTATTAATTTACAATGCAAGTCCCATATTTGAATTTTACAAATATAATATTTACTCTAAACCTAAATATTATTCATTGTTAATGTAAAATGTTTATTTTATGATAATAATTTCATTAGCATACAAATGTAATGGCAACTTAATAACCTTAGAACCTACGCTGCACAATATCTTGGCAACGATAGAAAGTGAGGGTGACAGAGGGAGCCAGAGGCTATTTCACTCGCTTGGTAGTGCTGTTCCGAATAGTGTGAAATAGCCTCTTGCCCTCACTGTTGCTTCCTTTATAGCCTTGGCACGACATTTAAGCATTGCAGGCTAGCTCCAGAAGTACAAGCTCTATGTTAATAAGAGGTAACGTTACCCTCTTTTGTAGTGTTCCGACTTCTGACTTACATCAAGTCTCTAATTTCAAATATGACAAGCAGCGAATATTGAAATGCTAATTTTGTGCTGATGTTGTATATCAATTAGATGTTATATTTATATATTTAATATAATTTATTGATTTTCTATATAAATGAAGATACTTTAATATATAACATGGTCCCCATGTTTTTCACAGAAAACTAAGGAGTATTTCAAGTTCACTGAAGTGTTTGAACGAAGTCTCAGAACAAATTCTAATTTTTGAATTTCACTACCGTACTGATCTATTTTGTTATGGGTATTGCCTATGTGAATCAGCTTTCACATCATAAACATTTAATTTACGTTACTTTATAAACTATAAAATATTTCCAAGTGCAAATAGTGATAATCATTTAAAGACTTCCGGGTTAAACTTAACTTGTCTGGACTATACCCATTGAGACAAGAGCAAGTGTGTGTAGCCTGAGTTCGACACACCGGTCAGCAGAACAGCTACGTCGGCCCTTCTTTCTTTTCAACCGAATTCCAAATAAAACGGTCTGATAAGGCAAGATCTCCTCAAACGACAACTTATTGGCTTTCATTTCATTAATAGTGATACAGATATTCCTTAATAGTCAGTTTAGAGTAATGTGTAGGTATAATTGATGATCAGCAGAACGTGTAGTGTTGTTAATGATTTGCATTTTGATGGCGCAGTTTTTTTAGATTAGTATAGTTTCTATACTGTTTTGTTCCTAGGTTTAGCAAAGATTGACAGTAGTGTTATTAAAGTCATTGTGTTATATTAAAATATATACTGAAAAGGAGTCATTTATTTTAACAACTTGTAGAACTGGTGAACATGAACTGATTTACCAAAATCCGTTGATATAAAACTTCAATATAAGCTTCCTCATAATAACAACACGGGCTAAATGTTTGCAAGAACTTTATGAATAAATTTACTTTAAGTCCTATGTATTTTTGGATTTTAAAACAGTTTTATTTTTATCGCCCACCATTCTCTTACTGTATGGCATCGACTATGTAATAAAAAATTTCATCTATAGAAGCTAAAATACATAAATTTTTTTATTTAGTTAAAATTTCCTCTTGCAATCATATTTAAATGTGAGTATTCAATGATCTTCTTCTGCATTTTCTCCTTCTTTTTTTGTAAAATTTCTTGAAAAGCTTTATCGCCGATGAAAAGCGATGTGTTGTTCTCTATAAAGTGACCAACAGCATTATTACTTCTGTTAAGATGACGCAGCCATATGTGTGCTTATGTTAAGTTTAAGGTTAGAATTCAGTTAACGATTAAAAATTATAAAAACACTTCTATGAGACTCCGTCAATATGTCTAACCCCTTAAAGATGCTTCGAAAGTGATAACAGACGCTCTAAGAGTGAATAGGTGATAGTGAAAAGCCGGAACTCACAGGCTGCCCTGCCCATGTATATAGAATTTATGTTATAATCTACAAGAATTACCCAGTTGTTGCTAGTTAATAAGATCTTTTTAAATCAAGACCATACAGCCTTAAAGTCTCGTCTTAAGTCCAAGATCCCTAGGGATCATTGAAGAAGGCGATCAATAGTATTCAGTCATCATTTTGGTGTTCCACCGGTCGTGGTATCATTTCTTCAACTCGTTTATGTCCTTTTATTTCCTTGCTATTCACTCACGTCACCTGAGTTTTCAGGAACTACGTCAACATGGTTCTGCAAGAAGTGGCTCATCAGACATCCAAGTGTTTACATTTTTTACCACATGTTAGCTACGATAATTTTATAGATGGAAGCTCTCATATTACCCAAAAACTAAATCACAACTTCTTTAAATGATATTCAAGCCTATTTTTCCTATTTAGTCACCGTGGCTTCGAAGTTGGAATCGAACATTAATTTACCAATAACAGTTCCAACGAAAATCCATTCTTTCAATTTAGCTTGTGGTAAATTAGAAAATTTTCCGCAAACATATTTAAAACAATAGCTGTCGCCCATGGTATTAGACATCTCTGGCAGGTTAAGTATGAAAATCTTATCGTGACATTCATCCTACGACTTTAGGGAGAACAGCAATTACACGGAACGGATCCAGATTCGGAACCTCTGTGTGATGAGTACACTCGCTTCTAGTAAACAAATTCAAGACCAGGACGTGTTCCGTAATTCTCGTTGCTGTATAGCTATAATTGCTCAATTCTCAAACATTTATTAAAATCCTCATTATACTAATTCCATCTCATTATATATTTCCACCACCCTGAGCAACTGATGCACCACGCATTAAGATTTTTGAACAGAAACCATTTGAATGTAGAAATTTTTAACATCTTCTGTAATTTAACCTACAATCATCATAACATCTAAAATCATTCCGTTTAACATTTTTTAACATGCTTATTCAATAGTATGGGTTACGAAATGTCGCATTTCCACCGCCACCCTGTATATGCTAAATATCTTTAACCCTGTATCGTAATTCCAAGAACCCTGAATCACAATGGGCTTCCCTATATAATTATTTTATTAGTTATAATTGCAATGTTTATGTGCCACACGAAAAAACATGAACATATCTGCGCCATAATTATAATATACAACGATTACGATGCCACTGTACAAAGTATTTTCCCTGGTCAACATTCAGTTGTTTGGCGTTGACATTATCACTTAAATAATGAATTTTTATTATATTTTATTTAATGAATGAACCATTATTATAACTAATATTAACATTCTGCACTGAAGTCGCTACTAAACAAAACAAAATGAAGAAAATCGGTTGAGAGACATCTGTCTTTGCCTATTTATAATAGACTTATTAGGAACTTTTTACGATTTGAATAACATCAACCAACGTTGATGATCAGTTTATTATTAATTATTAATTAATAAGACCATTAATTTAAATAATAACTATCCTATCATCTAAGTTGGACCAAATTACATATATATGCCAACTTTCATGAATATCGGTTGACTCGTTTTTGAGTTTATTTGGAACATACACAGTGACACGGATTTTTTATATATTAAGATTGTGGTCGAACAATCTTTTTTGGTTAACAAGATGTTATTCAAAGTGTTTTTCTAGCTAGGTGGTAAAGGTTTTCTCATACACCATTGTTTCATTGACCAACATTGATCCCTTACTCTGCTGACCCAGTCATATCGAAGGTTAGAAGGTATCCTCCCTGGTTCACAATTAATTTAGTACAAATGATCAGAAAGAAAAACCACCTACAGGCCCTTAAAACGCGAGGTAAGGCAAGCTTATCAAATGTCATTGAGTGCAGGTTACTGAGGTGTGATATTAAAAAACAGACCAGAATAGAATTTCGGGCAAATCACATGATGGTGGTGTGCCACGGAGGATGACTTCGAATAATGTTATCCTGACCGATGAACAAAGCATTGCAAATACCTTTGCACTATATTTTCATTCTGTGTTTGAACCAAATACGATCGACCAGCATGCTCTTAATTGTAGAGGGAGTTTTAGTTTTCCTCAAATAACTGGTGATGGCATTCTTTCCAGAATAAAAAGTTTGAAGCCCAAAAAAAAATAACCGGCCCTGATGATCTACCACCATATATCTATAAGGGGTGTGCGATCTGTTGATTACTCCTCTAAAATATATCTTTAATCTAGCTCTAAAGCAGCGATGGTTTCCTGATAAGCTTAAAGAAGCAATTGTAACCCCAATCTTCAAAAAGGGGCGGAGGGAAAATATTCATGACTATCGACCTATGAGCTTATTAGGCTAAATGATTTCAAAAAATTATATGTAACTTCATACTTGCACACATAGCTGACAACATTTTAAAATACCAACATGGTTTTCTTCCTAATAAGTTAACAGTTAAAAATCTCTGTGTCTTTTCTGAATATGTGTCGGAGGCTATACTAAACAAACAACAGCTAGATGTCATACACACAGACTGTACAAATGCATACGATAAAGTGGATATCAGTGTCTTGATAAAAAAACTGTGGGTTCTTGGTTTTTCTAGTAAAGTATTGTAATTCACAACTTCATATTTACTCGCCCGAACCCAAAGGGTAAAGATAGGTACTGTCTTCTCCCATCATTATATTGCCACTTCAGGAGTACTCCAGGGTAGCATCTTGGGTCCTCTCTTGTTTTTGATTTTTATCAATGACTTACCCGACAGCCTGAAGAACTGCGTTGGGATGTTGTTTGCTGATGATTTAAAATTATTTAAATCTATTAATGGCATAAAAGATGTTGTGTTGTTTCCTTCTCCCGAAAAGTCAATGTAGCTATTGAAGACTATTACATTGGAAATTGAAAGGTTAAGAGGTGTAAGGAGGTTAAAGATCAGAGGGTGGTCTTTCTTTCAAGACAACTTCAAATTCAATACCGATTTCCGCTACCTGATAAACAAAGCAACATCTGTTGTGAGTCCTCGTCTTGAGTATGCCTCCAACATTAGGATAAAGACCCATGCTGTTATCTTTATATATAACATTTTAAATAAGGGAAAATATTCCGATTGTGGCTTGATCAATAGCGTTAAGTTTAGGGTCTCCAAAATTAGCTTGAGTCTTTTCTTATCTAATCTCTTCTACATTAACAACGGAAGTCCAACACCCTTCACTTATATACTCAGTGTCTGCGATGAGATGCTGTCCAATAACATAGTTCCTGATCTATTTAACATGAAATTTGGTGAGCTTAGGCGCATATTATTGCTGCATCAGGATGCAAACCCTTTGTGATATTGGCATATCTGTGCTGTTTTAACCCTTAACATGTAATTACCTATTTGGTGTTTGTAAAGAGAATAAATAAATAAATTTAATAAATAAATAAATAAATATATAAAACGTGAAAATTTTGTAAGCTTTTTTAATCATCGATATCGCGAAATATACCACTTATAAGGAACATCTTTAAATAACTGACTGAGACTTTTATACAGGTCAAGAGTTCAAAAACTTCAAACATGAAAAACTTCATTTTTAGCGGAATATTATGAACGTAATCTCTTGCTGGACGCAAATAGTTTAAATTTGCTATTTGTCACCCAGTTTACACTAACACTGGAGTTTTCCGGGGTTCAAACCTGCTTTTTCTGGTATTCTTAAATGATTTGTTGGAATGTCATCAGGTATAACTGCTTATGCTGATGATACAGCTGATCTCATGAATGCGCAATCATGGATAGATCTCTCAAATAAAATTAGTTAGTGTTAACATATTCATACATGCTTTGCTGATTTACATTTGGTATAATAAATCTTAATTTAGTAAATTGGAATGACAAATATTAATTGCCCCATTTTTTAGAACATTTATCATTTTCGATTTTATTCTTGGTCAAAACTACATTTCCATATTTTTGTTCACCAGCCCATTCTCCCCTCACATGAAGACATTGAACTGAAATTATAAAATGGAAAGGAATTGTTCGGTCAAAAGCTGCACATGCAAGCTAAGGCTATTAAGATGCCACTGTAAAGACTTCAAGCTGTGCAAGCTCAGACGACAGTCAGCTTTACGAAGACTGAACACAAGGTTCGAAAAATAACGCAGCTTTTAGAAGACACCATCACGTTGGTATATTAGCGATGTGGGGAAGTCCTCACCCGCTGTCATATTAGTATGCCAACCGCATCATTCATCTTCAAGATATGGCATGAAATTAATTCGTTTAACGAAAGCGTTATTTTCGTAATTAGCCATTCTCGGAAATTTCAAACACGATGTTAACAAATTTTATAAACAAAATACTAAAGTGGTAATATTTTAATGCGTATAATGATTGAATTAATAAGTACTTAAATTTATGAGCTATTTTTTAAGTTTTTGGCGAAACCGGACATCACTTAATGGTCTGACGAGTGAATTGCAATTTACCATGTACACAATATTGTTATAAAATTTATATTCGCCGCCGCTGGAGATATCTACATTAATCATTCCGATGAAAATAAAACATTGATCGTCTGGGATAATACAAAAAACATCACTATCCGGAACCTTCTATGCAGCAAAAAGCGTTAGCATAAAACACTGGAACAACAGTGAAATGCCCATCGAGAACTACGGGAGAAATCGAAGTGGATTATAAAAAGAACGGTTGGACATTTCAGAGTTAGTTCAGCTTAGATAGTCGTGTTATTATTTCGATGTAAATTGTTTTCGGAAACAGGTGTTGTAAATATTGGATTTTTATATATAAATAAAGTACTAGAAGTCAAAATTAGTTGTTAAAATTTGATTTGAACCCACGACGTTTACTGCAACATTTATTTATGACACACTTGGAAACAGTATTCGAAAACTAGGATACTCCAAACTAAACTACTGAAGGTGCGACATAAAGTGTGCAAATATCTAAAGTAAAGGACAATGTCAGATGCTCGAGAGCCAGCGAGAAGCTTTGAGTCAACCAAATAGGTACCAGCATTGGAAATTGGGTTCCTAACTTCATGAAAAGTAGAGGGTATGGTTTCAACAAAAGAGTTACCTATTATTTTTAATCAACTTCAAAAAGAAGGAGGTTATCAATTCATCAGGAAAACCTTTTTAACAACCGTTCTTATATGGGTTACTTTAATGGAGGCGCCAGTATTAAAAAGGTAATTTACTTGTTCGAAACAAGGAGTGAAATTGTTTTCAACCAGAAGTAATTAGAATTAAAAACTGCATCTTATTATGACATTGCACTAAAGAATGTATAATAAATATTCATGTCACGTTTCCTTCAAGTTAGAGGTTCTCTGTTGGTCTCTATATATTTAGAGAAAACTTATTCTTCATAAAAAGATTTGCAATATCAGAAATGTAAACTGTATTCATTACGTCACACTTTTTCAATTGTATACGAGGTTTGTCAGCAAATATGAATTTTGCTTGCAGGTAAATACTTTATTTTTGTTGATGTCAAAAATTGTTTTCAACCAGAAGTAATTAGAATTAAAAACTGCATTTAATTATGTATTAGATTTAAAAATTAAATTTTCAAGAAACTTTTCCAACCATATACTAGGTTTCACAACAAAAATTGCCTAAAAGTTACCTTTATTTTTTATAATACCTCAAATTGTTTTGAAACAAAGTTTATTAGAATCACTAAAAATTGTATAAAGAACAATTATTTAAAATTTCGGCCTGGAGAGTCTATTAAATGAATGTAATGAGAATTGAATCGAAATGTCCCATAATTCCGAGACATAAAAAAGTGGAACATTCTCAAATCGACTAGAATACCGTCGGTCCACCAAGTTGGAATCGTATGTATATTTTCTTAATGTATAATAAATAATTAGAAAACAAGTTACTGTATTCTATAAAAAAATTCAAAACAATAAACCTAATATTTCATTTTTGGCAGTATCGAAAAAGTTAATTAGATATTAAAACTGCATCCAATTATTAAACAAAAAAATGTAAAATAAATACATTTAAAAACATAAATAAACCGCCTTCAAAAATGTCGGTGCCAAGTAAAAGTAAAAATAATTAGAAAAGTGTATTAATAAGTTGTACTTTGTAACTTTACTGTTCAACTTTGCACCGACTTCAGAAAAAGTGTTTAATCGTTGCAGGAAAAAATATTCGTAGCTTTTTAGATAAGTTCCTTTTTTCATGTCGGTTTTTGTTTTTTTTTAATGTATTTATTAAGACTCATGTCATCGGAAAATCAACTTTGATCTACAATACGAGCCACTGTTCTGACCTAAGAGACATTTAGGAGCTTCGAGTTGATCAATCAGAGATCTAGGGCCAATGTTCGAAAGTGAACGGCAGTGATTTAGCAGTTTGTTTGTATGGACATAGCGTGATATCCATTTGAGCTGCCTAGTGAGAAAATGTCAGATATGATAATTAACCTAACAAGATCACAATTTATTTTTGGCGTCAACTCTTGTTGTTGGAATCCAACCAATAGGAGGATTGGTTTTCTGAGGTCAGAGAAAGGGGCTACCCACCCGCTCTGTAAAACCAATCAAGTTCATTCCACAGATAACAATATTTAAACTCTCTAAACTCTAGATAAATAGTTTCCAAAATCCAAAAGAAATTTAAACTCAACATTATTGTTGCTAACCAAGGGCTCATAGTTTGGAGCTACTAATAATGGAGAGCCAATTATTCAATATATGGTCGGATAGTCTTTTATTTTCGGCAGCTGTGAAGGGATTACTTTAAAAATCTAGACTGAATAAATGAATAAATTAGTGAATCGTAGGCACATTCTTTGTGGATCAACAAGTTCGTCAACCCAAAAACATTGTAGATTTAAGGTAGAGTGCAAGGCAAGAGAAGACAAACACGCCCCTTAAAAACAATCGTGAATTAATAATAATAAATAATTTCTAACAACAACGCGTTTATTTATTAATTAAACCACAATGAGTTTCCCTCTGAATACGTGAGTTAGTTATCAAAATTATCAGATTTGGGGGTCCAAAAAATGCAAGTAATTGTTTAAAACATATTCTTTTCCAACTTGTGACTATTTGGTGCAGTTTTTTTGTTAGAAGACGTCATTCGACCATTCAGAGAACCAATTCATTTCCTGATCTTGTAATTAACCGTTGGTTCGCTATTTAATAAACATTAGGTTTGTGTTGATTAACTGTTACAGAAGTGTGTTCCTCGTCCTGTAATATTTTAAAAATTATTTAAATAGTAGTGATCGGAAGCAGAAAGAAAATATTTAACTTACAAACAGTAAATTATTTAAAATGTTGTAATTTTTTTTAAATCATGTAATACATGATGTAATAGTTATATTGATTTATATTTTCAGGAAAAAAAATAACAAATAAAAATTTATTTGTTTAAAACTAATTGTTTATTAAATAAATAAATTAAATCTTAATAAAAAATATTTTTCTTAGGAAGTACAATAGAAATAATGATTTTAAAAAAGATTCCTTAATATTAATAATAAATTCTAAAAAATAGTTAATTAACAAATGCACTTTTAAACAATAAAGTTTAAGAAACGATTTTTTTTAAATATCATAATATTTTTTGATAATTCGAATCACGAACATTTTTTTCATTATCTCATAAACAATGCATTTGTTTATTACATTTTTTTAACAATAGAAGTAAAAAATTTTAAAACATTCAGGTGGCCATTAATGATAAAAAACGAAATAATTAGGATTAAAAAAATGTATAAACGCCTTATTGTTAATATTCAATGCAGTAGATTGTTGATAAATAAGTGGAAATTAAAAAAAATTCACTTTTTCCAACGGGAATGTATTTTTTCACCTCTATAGAACAACTGTACTAAGCAAAAAAATTGAGCTTTTAAGTTTAATAATTACTAAGGTTTTTATGTTAACTTTTCATTTCAGATATGTTGTCAATTAACAAATGCATAAAACATGGAAAAATTTAAATAACATTTGTGCCTGGATTATTGTTTATTATACTATTTTTTAAAGGTAAGTAAATTTTTTCATTCCTTAATATTCATCCCTGCCTACCGCTACCTTTAGGGCTCTGTGACTCTGAAGCTGGTAGGGCTCTGTTAAAATTATTAATACTGTAGTTACAATTTCATGTGGGACTTATTTTTATTTCCTCATCTTTTCAGATCACTCTTTTTTCAAAAAGTTTGTAGACGTCAATCCAAATCGAGTGACACCAAAATTATAATTTTCGATTAACTCGATCTGGATTTCACCAAGATGGCTCTTGTAGACTAGACTAATATACAAGCCTCAATTACAAAACCTATGATTTCTGTCACCTAACATTTTACCTAAGTTTCTCTCGTCTTCTTTCCATTTGTTTAATTTTCTGTTTTTTAGTCAAAGAAAGTTTTTATAATAGTTATAGTATGGTAAATATAAAAGCTGCTATTGGTCACTAAAATGTATCGCTTTGTTACATCAAATCGTTGTTCAATAAATATCAGATAAAACAAATGAAATTGGCTAGTCTACTTATGAAATTCCGTAATAACAAAGTAACATTTACTCCAATTTCGTTATGATCATTTTCTATGCACCCTATCCGATGCTCGTTAAATATTATGAGTGATTGACTCTCCAGTGACCACAAACCTCATTTATTTTAGAAATTATGACAATTATTTGTAATGTCTCATTTGTCGAGAAGGTAAAATATGTTAGGTAATCACAGGAAAAGTCACGTGAGGTAAACATCTATCTCCATCACAGGGTCTCAAAAGGTTTTAAAATTTATGTCAGGGCGAACTTTCGTTAAATAGAAATATGGCAAAAAGCGATTATTAAAAAAACTAAATTAAATTTTTGCGTGTGAAATAAATTGTCGACATTCAGATTTATGTTCGAATGGACATTCAAAATATTATCAATTATTGAGAAATGACATCACTAACATATACATTCCTATGGCTTAAATGATATTAAATTCTAATCTTGTGTGTGTCTTAAGCGTTTAAACCTTGGCTACATCTTTTTTCAGAGAGATTTTATTGAGAAATTGCTGTTGAAGGAAGGTGTTTGGTACTGTATATTTGGAAATTTGAAACTCTAGTCCTTAACAGTAACTGTAGCGGCTATAGGATCTACGTTCAATTGTGGCTGTAGTTACAGATTCTAAAGCATTATGTGTTGCCTGACTCTGCAGTAAATTTAAAAAACAAATTGCGGCTTTGGTTTTGGTTTTGGCAACATAACAATATGTTGACGACATATTGTTATTGTTTTTATGGCAAAAAATATACTGGCTAGATAATAGTGTGGAGCAAAATTAACCTTGATCTTGCACTTAATATATTACTTTCAACTGCAAGATTAGAACTGCACGAACAAGACAAATACCACTAACAAAACCGAGTATGCAAGACAAAGACCAAATAAGCAAGATTCTAACCGATAGAGCAAAACCATTATCAATATCACTATGTGCCATTAATTAATTCAGAAAAGTGCGCAAATAGCATTTACAGCTAAATTAAATTTTATAAAATGATACAAGATTAAAAATTTTATAGGATTTTGAATAAGTCAAATTATTTTTTTAATCGATTTCATAACAGTAGGTTATCAGTTCTTCAGAAGGCCTTTTTATGTACATCGATTACTCTAAAATAGCTTAATCAGATCCTTATAATTTGTTAAGGAATATTCCAATCGGTACCATAAAATATTACATAATGTACGACATAGGTAGGTATCCAGAAAATAGGAAATTAAATCAAAGAATCTCTACTGATTTCTTTTAAAGTTTTTATTCAGCTTGAATACTTTAAATTAAGGTTGATCAGGAGATCACATAAACTTTCTACTCAAATTATTTATAGCACAGGGCGTTATTAGTGTTTTAATTTATTTGAAGTCGCTTTGTTTATAAACATAAATTGTTGTTATCTCAAGAATTAAAATATGTATACCTAACTTTATTTATAAAGACATTGTGTAATTCCTACTTTCTCAATTGTGCCGTCTTTGTCAATATGAGTGAAATCAATTTAGTAATTATTGGCATATTTAAACCCGAAAAAGGTACATTGAAAGTTGTAATTACTTAAACAAATGTTTCTGAAGCAAATAAGTCTTCTATTAAAAATTTGTAGTTTGTTATGTTACATTCAACAATAAGTTCGAATTTTAGTCTCCAAAATGAAATAGTAGGCAGTAAAGTTTTTTACAATATACTTTGCAATAGTTTCTGTTGTTAAATGCTATTATTAACTTTTCAGTGTAACATTCTAACCCTAAAAAAACTAATTACTGTTATCTATTATTGATTAAAACTATACAAGTAGTGATTTTTAATAAATAGTTGCTTATTTCTGCTAAAGACATGAATTAAATGACGAACTAATTATGTACTGTTCTTTTGTTCTAAAAGCATATTCAAAAAATAAAATTGTAGAATCTCACTAGTTTAAACATAAGTTGAAAGTAAGGCCTTAGGTGTGAATTTACCCATTTATTTGCAAAAGTGCAACAAATTTATCAACCTAACCGTACAATAAATACAACTCTAACATTTTCACACGAATGGGTATTCAAAACTATTTTTTTTTTCAATAGAATTAATGAAACAGAACTTATACCAACATCAGATTAAATTTGCCTTTATAAACCATAATATAAAAGTTATTGCTGAAGGTTCAGGTATTGCAAAATAAAGGTGATATTTATTTGTTTTGAAATTAATGTTTTGACGTGGTAGCTCAGGGAGTTAGTTTTATTTCAATCGTGGTCTTATTCCCAATAAGTGCATAAGCATTAAAGAATAAGACCCCACAAACTATCATTCCGGAAACATCTGTGAAGTTTTTGTTTAGTTTACGAAACATGAGTGTGGAAATATTAAGCATGAAATAAAAAAAACACTGAATAATTGGTAAGTTTTATATGGCATTGCAAATTCCTGTTACTAGTAAAATTTCTTAATTTTATATTGGTAAAGTCGGGTATGATACGTTTTAGGTACTTACCTTTGATAATTTTCAATGTAGATGAGTAAGTTATTATTACTAAATGCTTACTCAGGCAAGGAAATGCTAAAAAAGCTGTAATGCTTCAGTAAATCAAACGTATCTTATATAAATTGTTTTTTCATTGAATGTCTTCTTTTGAACCAATTTATCCAGAATTTAATGAAAAGTACCAGTAATATTGTCTCATAAATGAATAAAATAAATACAAAACTTACACATATCTAAAAACCATAATAGAAATTTAAAAATTAAATGCATTTCTCAGGGTTACCAGTTGTATTGAAATTTCCTAAAATTTAACTAAACATGATAAATATGTCTTTGTTAAGAATGTTTTGGTCATACTGACCAGTACTATCACCTACCAAAGTATCTACACTGCATTATTTTACACTCTGTATATGGCTGAAAACTTTCATGTAATGAAAAATTTTATGAAAAATTTAAAATCCTTCGGTTATGTTGCTCATATGCAAAAGTAGGTCTATATTAATATCCAAATGATCAATACCAAGACCAAAACCGAGACTAAGTGTGCAAGACAAAGATCGACACTAAGTGTGTATGACCAAGACTAGAAGAATTTAAAAAAACGAATATCAGGACCGTATAAGTAAGATCAAGACCAATACTGCCAAAGTCTTGGCCATGGTTTTGCGTGGCTTATCAATATTGCCTTTACTTCTTGCACTGAAAGCTTGAAAAGCAAATATCTTAAAAACTTTGGACAAGTTTAACGAGTTTTATGTTGCAATTAAATGAGAGAGTATGATGCAGTGATTACATCCAGGGTGGCCCAAAATATATGTCCGGTTCTTTGTTGATATAGTGATGTATTTCTTGAAGCTAACTGATATGGGAAGATTGATTGTTCTTGTTTTTACGATAACATACATTACCTTATACCTAATTTTAGCAACAAAATTAAAATATTTCTCACGCAGTCAGCCAAAGTAAAAATGAATCAACGAAAATATGTATGGCTTAATTCATATATCTTTTTCTGTACTAATTACAGTTTCAAAATTATCTTCGAAACTCTGCATGCGCAACCATTTTTAAGAAAGACTGGCGGCTTTTAATGTATATCAGTTTTTCAATCAAAGAATATGTTAACGCTTTTATTTACGATATTATTAAAAGAAGCCTGCACTTCCGACTCGACGTTCCATAAAAACACGAAAAGCTGCAAAACTTATGCGCTTTTAGAATCTCAAGCGTAAGTAGGTTAAATACTGACCACGATGTGTGTGCGCGTTCATTCAAAACACCTGCCCTTTAAGTTGCACTTTCGTAGGACAGTTATTTGCTACGGTATTCCAAGCACGCATCAATTTCAACCTTTTTTTCTTATACACGGTACCGACTTTAATATTTTAACGCATATGTCAAGATAAGATGTTCAGAATGCTTCTTACTTTACAAGTGTGATGTAATCGAGTGATACTGTTGAAGTGCCGACTGCACAGAAATTGTCAATTTTCCGGTATAATTTTCCAAAAAATGAATATTTAAAAGGTACAGAACACGATACATAAAAATGTTTAGCATTTGCAATAATATTATGAAGCTGGACGTTTCAGTAAAATATTCGCTAGTGGTCTGTTGAAGCGAAAGATTATTAAAAATGATAAAAGAGCATTTTATTCTATGCGCTCCTTAAGATCAACAGACATAACACCACACTTTGGTGTTGAAATACCCATACAACTCGGTTCTCTATGTAAGAAACAGTGACCAGCCGTGGGACTCACTCAATAGTAAACTTGTGTAGAATTGAAAAGAGAGGTCACTTTAGAAATGTTCGTACTCATAACTCGTACCATCGTTATACCACGGTTATTTATTAGCTCAGGTCATTTACGGAGAAAAAGACCTTTTGGTGACAAAATTAATAGTGGAACAAAACCGACATCAATGTTCTAATGAAACACTCGAACCATCTGTCAAGAGTATGGTATATGTTATAGCATAGTATGCCTTCATATACTTAAATTACTCACTAGACGGTAGATGTCACCGACATCTATTAGGTTCAATACACTGCCTGTTGTCTTACTGGTGTGTATTACATCCAAGTAGTTCACTTTAGAACTTGTCATTCAAGGAAGCGTATCTGACGAGAACTCCTGGTTCGAAATGACTGTCATACGTTGAATGATATAGTTCTAAATATGTGTATCTGTATATATATTTACTTATGTGTTTTTATATAAAACACTCGAACCATCTGTCAAGAGTCGAGAGTATGGTATATGTTATAGCATAGTATGCCTTCATATACTTAAATTACTCACTAGACGGTAGATGTCACTGACATCTATTGGGTTCAATACACTGACTGTTGACTAATTGACATAAAATTCAACATTTTTTATCGACGCGGTTTTGTTTCTTATCAATAAAAAACAGCGAAAACTCGATAACAATTTAGTTTTTTATCGTACACAAAATTCACCGATAAAACCGTGTTTGCTACTATGGGCAATGTTGAAGACAAATGAAAACTTACAAAATGAGCTACTAGACGCTCACTTTCGTTAAATGGTCTTAGATAATGGAACTTTTAGCCGAAATAGAAAAAAAAATAATCGCTTACATATTTTTTTATTTTATAGTTGAAACATTTTTATTTCTTAAGCGATAGATCTTCGCATACCCAGATCATGTTCTAAAAATAAATATTGTAGCCCCAGTAGTTTTTGCAAAATTTCAGTCAATTCTACACTTTCAGTACGTTTCATGTTTTATTATTATATAAAAATGAAAAGCTGATACAAATTGATAATAGTTAACAATAGAAGACATAAGATGTTATTCTTCAATTATCATCTGCGGCTAAATGGAGTGTAGGTATTCCATTTTGCTAAATTTATTACATAAATCCATATTATGCAAGAAATATAATTAAAATTTGCTTTAAGATTATTTGTTATAAGAATATAGTACCACCCCTTAGCAATTTTTCGAATGGACTCGTCCAAATAATTTTTTAAGGAATGGCCAAATATTTTCAATACTTATATGTATTTATACTTTAAATTTTAGAAAAGTGAGATGAGGGGTCTCTAGATCAACTCTTCTACTTTCCAAGGGTGGTTTATTCATAATGATAGGGTCATCCGATGAGGTAATATGGTCGTTCAAAAAAAAAGTCTTCCATATGATGGACTGAAATTTTGCAAAAATTACTGGGGCTACAGTATTTATTTTTAGAACATGAATTGGGTATACGAAGATCTATCGCTTCAGTTAATAATGTTTCAACTATAACATAAAAAAAATATGTAAGCGATTATTTATTTATTTGGAATTTCGGGCTAAGGTTCCATTATCTAAGAAACCATTTAACGAAATTGTGCGTATAGTGGCTCATTTTGTAGGTTTTGCATTTCTCTTCAATATTGCCCATAGTAGCAAAAACGGTTTTATAGGTGGATTTTGTTTAAACGATTTTTCGCTGTATTTTATAAGAAACAAAAACGCATCGATAAAAAAGGTTGAGTTTTATGTCAATTAGTCAAGTTTTATCATTAAATTCGTAAATGACCTGAGCTAGATGTCTTATAACGACAAAATGACGTCACTTTTCGATTCTACAATACTTTTCTATTCATCGGAATCCCACGACTGGTTATGTATTAAAAGTATTTGTTAATAGAAAATCAATCAATTATAATAAATAAACAAATACAATATCCGATTAATTAAATCACAAAATTTGCTTTTGCTCCTAATAAACGTTCCAATTTTCCGTTTGCGATATTTTAAATTAGAGACTTGACATATGTCAGAAGTCAGAACACCATATAGAAAGAGAGTGAATTGCTAAATATAAAATAAGCCACCGCCTTGGCCATTCTTTTAACCAAGTATATGTAAAATATATACTTTTGTCCTCAATATCTATGAGGTATTCTAAAAATTTTTGGCGTACTGTTTAAAATCCAGCCTCTAGATACATTAGCGCCACCCTAATTTAACACTTTTTTAACATATATTAGATTCAACTATACTATAATAGCTACTTTAAAGCATAGTCTGGACATGCTTTGATATTAAAAAAAATATATATACTTAAATAATGTTCCATAATATAATCTTCTGTTATAATTAAATTGAGCTCGTTATATATTGCTAGAATTTGAAATAATTGAACTAGATTTCAATTATTATAATTCAGCAAATTTTATATTTTCATTAAAAATTAATTTAGTAAATTACATATTAGGATTAATACTTTAATCGTAACAAATTAGTGACAATTATTGTAAGTTTCCTAATATATATATATATATATATATATATATATATATATATATATATATATATATACTTACAATAATTGTCACTAATTTGTTACGATTAATTAATTAATATATATATATATATATATATATATATATATATATATATATATCCATTACTAAGAATCACACAAAGAAAGTGAAACAGAGACAGGGAGATAATTCGAATAATTTTAATGTTAATAACCTTTTTGTAGAGTATTAAATTTCCTTCAAAAGTAAGTATTTTGATCAATAAAAATATGGATATTTATGGTATAACTAAAATCCAAAATGGAGCACTGGCTGAATGTAAATACTCCTTTTTGCTCGCACTGTCAGTGTCATTAGACTTCCGTACAAAAACCGCTTTTTTGACGGGTATCAAGGATTGGCAGCTTCAAGCTGCAGTGGCAGTAGCTAGAGAGGTATAGTGTTTCATTATCGTACTACCTGCTTCCATGCCTAATTCCCTGCTCACTTCGGCATAATCTAAACGAGCCATGAAAGCTGACCTGATCGAGTTGATTCCTATAGCTATAATTTATGAAGATTTATTCTGGCGTTTGAAGATCATCAATTCATTTCCTATTTGACAAAATGGTCTTACTAAAATTTTTTTAAACTGTTCCTAAACGACTGGACCGATATTGATGAAAGAGTTTGGGTGTATTTGAGGGGTCACTTGATGGTTTATATTCCCAATTCAACTAGATAGGTGGCGCAACATTCGGTTCTACTAAAACTTTTGAACTCCTAAATGGCTGAACAATTTTAATAAAATTGCGTGTGTGTGTTTTTAAATTCACAATTGGATTCGACAGATACTTTTTGTACATCTAAGCAACTGACGGATTTTGATGACATTTTATGTGTGTTTGAGTGGGTCCCGGATTGGTTTAGATTCATAGTTGAACCAGATAGGTAGGAAACTTTTATAAACTCATATAATTGCCCAGTTCGCCGACGACACCGCTACAGGATACCAATCATTCAGATTCGAGCCAGCCTTAAGGCGGCTGCAGCAAGCCACTGACAATTTAGCGGAATGGTGCCTTCAGTGGAAGATAGCCATCAACGAGGACAAAACCCAAGCTCTGTTCGTCAACGGGAGAAGCCGCACGATAGTTCCGACAGGAAACCTGACCGTTAATGGCAGACAAATTCCATGGAAGAACGAAGTCAAATAGAGGAAGCAAGCTGGGACTCTTAAACAAGCTGACTCTCATCAAGACAGTCATCTTGCCAATGCTGACGTACGCTTCAATAGTATGGGGACACACCAGCAAGACCAACAGGCAGGCCATCCAAAGGCAGGAGAACCTGTGCCTACGCCTCGCAGTCGACGCACCCTGGTTCGTTCGTAACACGGTGATTTTCAACGATTTACGACACAAACCAGTGCTTGCAGAAATGAAGAGGAGCGCCAGAGAGGCTTACGCCAAACTGGAACAGCACCCAAACCTTCACCTACGACAACTAATCGACTATGACCCCAGATTTATTGACAGATACAAACGGCCTAAGAACCAGCTCTGCCTTAGCGAAGCGGAAGAGGACGAAGAAGCCCAGAGATAGAGGACAGGTAAGTAAAAAAAATGAAGTATATAACAATCTTTTTTTCAGGAGACAACAAGGGGGGCCCGGGGGGAAACCAACCTACCAAACAAAGAGAAGACAGAAGAACACACACTCACAAAACAAACGACGACAACGTGCACGCCCACAGAAGGGTACAATTAGCTATATATCATAGCCAAGAATGAGCCACGTAACACAAATAAGACAGTTGCTGTAGTACCAATAAGGTAAAGCAACGGAACCAACCCGAAGCCAAGCTATCCCAACAAGAAGACAGCGATTATGCAGAAGGAAAACTGCGTTAGCGTGAGGACCTGAGTTAAGTCTCAGGGGGTGGATGGCAAGGGAGCTGGAAGTGCTCATCAGTAAAAATTTTCTGAAGGGCACATCTAGTTCCTAGGCTCGCGCATGGGTGTGTGTATAAACTCATAAATGACTCTATCGATTTTAATAAAAAAAATTATGTGTGTTTGAATTGATCTATGGATTGTGTAGATTCACAACTGGGTCCAGTGTATAGTTCCACAATCGGATTCGAAAAATATATATATTATTTGTGTTTGTGTCGGGGGTTGTTTAATTTTTTTGTTATATCTTGTTCTATTATTTTTTACAAATTGCTTCTCCTGAACAGCCATGTACCGCCACTACTCGTTGTCAGATATTTCACAGACATCTCATGAACATTTTTTATCAAAATTTGCATAAAGTAGATGTAACTTACTATCAGTTCCCACAAAAAAGTGACGAAGATTTAATTAAAAATAAATTCCAGTATACAGGGTGTTCCTAAGTTGGAGGTACAAACGAAAAGGGGAGATTCCTTGAATAGTTTTAGGAAGAAAAAGTCCCATAAACATGGGTCCGCAAACGTTTCGTTTTCAAGATACAGAGTGTTAAAGTTTGAATTTTTTTCAAGTTTTTTTCTCATAGTATCTGCACTTCACAAGATATTCAAATGAAATTTGGCATAGATATTACAATTAAGAGTTTACAAATTTTTTTTCTCGAAACCGGTAGTAGATACTACAAAACTACAAGAAAACATAAAGTTTGGTATAACAACAAAGCTTTTCTTTACAATTTTTGAAAGTACCAGTGGCTCACCAAAAAAAGTTCTGAAGGACAACAGTGGACAGTGTTCCCGAAAAAATATCACCCTGTAGATTTGCAATCGAAATTGGCATGTCACAAGTTGTAAACTCTTAATTGTAATATCTATGCCAAATTTCATTTGAATATCTTATGAAGTGCAGATACTATGAGAAAAAAACTTGAAAAAAATTGAAACTTTAACACTCTGTATCTTGAAAACGAAACGTTTGCGGACCCATGTTTATGGGACTTTTTCTTCCTAAAACTATTCAAGGAATCTCCCCTTTTCGTTTGTACCTCCAATTTAGGAACACCCTGTATATTGTCTTTCTCGATTACTAATAATCCAAAAGGATCGAACCTAAGCTCATTTTGTTGGTATTTTCAAGCTCTACAATTCACCTGTGGACATCTTAGAAATTAGTTTATTATATTTGATTTTATAAAGATACAAAAAAAGAACTCCATAGTTGCGAGTGGAAAACTTATCAAGTATCGTTCTTAATGTGACGGCACAATTGCGGAATGTTTCAAAATTTGAGATTCTTTTTATTTTTAGTTTCAAATCATGTAAATGTTTTGTTTTGGTAACATTGTACATTGTGGAATGAATCTTATAAGATACTGTGGGAATAGTGTTGACAATGTGTATATGTTTTTTGACCAAACTCAAGAGAATTCCCCCGGTTTTTAATTCCTTCCACTTAATCTTGAGAGTTATTGCTTGGAGACAAGCTTTTTTTGTTCGAAAATGGTTGTGTACCTAACAAGCCGACATGGCGTAAACGAACAGCGCTGGTTAATAGAAAACGACAAAGTTGACGAAGTTGATCTTGCTAATAGATGTAACACTGTAAGAGAGAAGAACAATTACGGCCGGCACAAACGTAGCCAGTTGTTTCCTTAGATGTAATAACTACATTTCAAGAAAAGCCGAGCTTAATCGTCATCGACGAAGAAGAATAGTTTTGTATAAACGCACGGTGGACAGTGATTGGACGTGCCTCAGTTGCAATGGTTCCATGAAATCGTATCTTTGAGCTGCTAATGGGCCTAATTAGTCGCATCTGAGATTGTCGCAATGGGCGCGCTGCTTTCCATATACATTCGACCGCGTGTCTGCACGCACCAATTAAACGATATATTCCTGATTAGGGGTCCGGTGATGGACTTTTGATATGCTCGGTATAGCCGACATCTTTACAGGACCGTCGTTCAGAGCAACCTAATTGGCAAAGTGAATACCCAAACGTAAACTGCAGTAACAAGCAAACAGTAGAGTTCTGTAGAAAGTGTCAAAATAATAACTGATCACAATTGTGTTCCAGTTTATTTATTTGTAAAGTGTATTACATTTACAAATCAAAACGCAAATTAAAAAAGAATAAATTATGTGTAAACTTGAAAAATATAAATCTCTATGGAAAATGGTAAAATCATAAAATGCCAAACTTACCAATATATGTGCAGGAAACTAAAGTACATTGCAGAGGCAAATATTTTACATATCAAGTTACTCATCGAAAAAATAAAAGATGAATTTTTATGAATCTTTGCAGTTGTTGGCAAATCATTTCATGGTCTGAACGATACATTATAGACTAAGGTGTGGGGGTGGTGCTGAAGAGGTAGTACCTTTATCAAAGACGGTGGCACTCGGCGATATTATTGGTGAGTAGTCGGCAATAACTGGTTCTCACAGGACCCCCAATTCTCACTTATGGCTCCACGCTCCACACTCCGGGAAACCAAACTAAGTCAGGATGACCACATATGGCGTACAGCGTTTGACCTCCAAATCAGGACCGGCTGAAATAAAAATACGAAACCAACGGGAAACCACTTAGTTACTATCTATGTAAAACTATTGGATTGGAACTTGGAAAACTAGCAAATCTTGTCCAGGAAATGAATAGACTGAAGCTAAACATTCTGGGAGTCGCATAAACCAAAAGGCCCGACTCGAAACCTGTGCTGTAGAGGGCGGTATTTTTACTACGCTGGTAATGAAGACAGAAACCACAAAAATGGTGTAGGAATGATAGTCTTGAAGATCTCCCGCCGCCTGTATACCTGAAAGTCACCGAGAGACCAGACAGAAAGCGTAGTCGGTAACCAGATAGATTCATAAACTCCAGATTTATGTCTTCTATAAAAGTGGCGTGTACATATCCTGGCGCTGATATATAAAGCTATCATATACTACTGATGGCTGGATTGATAATATCACTTTTGAAGCATAAAAAGGAAACACCAACCAAATAACACTAGATAAACTACATAATTCAACCGAACCAATTAAATTCGACGATACAGAAATTATCTCCCAAAATCGAAGGAGATGTCCAGACACAATCATGGAAAAACATAACAATGGTTCTAAAAACCACTTCACAGACTGTTCTAGGATAAAATAACAAGGGCAAGTACATAAATCTGCAAAGACAGATAATCAAAAATCAGGACTGCAAAAAACGACTGACTCAACAAATAGTACATTGAAATAGAACAACTATAACATAAACATGATGATTTTAACCTCCATCAAAAATTCTAAGAAACCGCTGGGGTGTGCAAAAAACTGAGCCTAGGTATAACGAGGATAAACACCTCAACGATAATGAAAAACACCAAATATGGGGGGATTGTGTAGAAAAGCTCTTTAATGACAATAGACCAGATACAAAACTCACAGTCGAAAGCAATCTAACTGGAAATTCTATTACGAAAGAAGAAACTGAAAAGGCTACACAAATTATGAAAAATAAGAAAGTAGCCGAACCAGATGAACACCCATAAGAAATACTCAAACTTCTAAGAGAGAGAGAGAGAGAGAGAGAGGCATTGCAGTTCTTTCCAAGTTGTTCAACCAAATTTATGTCACTGGTCACTACCCGAAACAAGGCAGACTTATCAGTCTCATGAGTAATTCCCTAAAAATATTCCTGAGAATACTATATCGGAGATTGAATAAAAAGTGTGAGGATGTCATAAGTAACTTACAGTTTGGATTCAGACAGGGATTAGGCACTAGGGACGCGCTAGTCGCGACAAAGATATTAGTACAGAACTGCTACGACCAACGAACTACTACGAAAAAGCCTTCGATAGGGTCCAGCACCATAAGCTTATGAAGCTTCTCAGGAGACTCGATTTTGACCAGACTACAGACAATATCATCTACGTTTCACTTTCCCCTCACACAAATAAAGTAATCAACGGTCAGTCTAATACCATTAATAAAAAGACAGATTTACAAAATTTAAATGTGATTTATTGTAACTTACTGGAAATGGAGAATAAGTTTTCAAACACTCATAATCAATCTGAATGTAATACGTATTTCTCAGATTGAATAATAGTTCAATTCATCAGTAAGTTACAAAGAATAAAAATAATTTACCCGTACTTTAAAAAATTATACTCGTATCACGTGTCTTCAATTCAAATATGCCAACGTGACAATTTTGTTAATTGAATTGCCAAAAAATTTTTTTAAGAATATTCTAAAGTTTTATAGATGTTTTTCTGCTCACAAAACCTCTACTAACGTAAGTATTCGTTTTTTACTTCTAAATTGTTAATATTTGTGTTATTTGTAGTATATTGACTGACGATGAAATAAAATAATTTCGAAAGCTCTCAAAAATAAGTTAAAAGAGTTATTTCCTTACAACCCAAGAAGTTTGGCTGCGTCCCGATATTTCCTTGTAATATATATATTAATTCTTGTCCACCCGTTTTGCTGAATTATTTATTGTCCGATCATGTATTTCTCCACAGACCTTCGGTTTAGAAAATTAAGGTAGAACATATTACTTCTTTTTTGAAATGAACTGGCATTCTAGATTTCAGCACGACTGGGTACTTTACGATGGAGATCCAGCAAGTTTGATTCTTCTGTTTGGTTTTGGCAGTAGGGAACCGAATACATATATGTGTAAAATGAGCCAGCTCTATATATTCTTTCAGTACTTACACGGTTATATTGTATATTATGAAATCAGAAATGTTTTATAGTTCCTTATTTTTAGATGCTAATTTGGTGTCACTTTTGTGATTTCTCCTTTGGTGGTAAATTTTGAAATAGCTTCAAATATTCTGATTGTTTTCAAAATTTATATATATATAGCTTATTGCTTATTGCTCGCTCAATAATATGTTGTGGAATGCTTCGTTGAACTCTATGACGGCCAAGGTGACCCTTTAGGGTGTGTATGTCACAAATGAGCAGAATTTGGTTTGTTTTGTTTGTATTGTTATCTGAATCTTAGTGAATACGTTGTGCTCTATCAGCAGAAATTTCTTCTACACAACTTTTCTTGTGACTATTTTGACCATGTGTTTTGTAGGTTCCGTTACTACAGTATGTTAGTAGTTATACTAGTTTTATAGGTTCTTAAGTTTTTCTTCGTCTGTCTAGCTCATGTATTTCAAGAGGTACGGTCGATAAATATAGATGAACATAGAATTTGGTAACGTGCTCCACTCCTTTGTTGCTTTCTACTATTCTTCTGTTGTTTTCGCCTGTTAATGTTATTGCTTATGCTTTGCTCTTTAGTAGTACTTACTGAGCGTTCTTATCGACGTTTTGATTTGGAATTGCAAATTAAAATACCCTCTCGTAATTTTTTATATTCCCTGCAATCTTTTTTCTTACATGAATAAAGACTAAGACAAATTTCAAAATGAAAGTAACAAATCAAATCAATTAACCAAAGAAATCGTCCAACACAGGTCTATATTCCTTTCCAATTTTCCAATATATCAAATGCATTCATATGAGTCGAGAATTTTGTCGTTACAATCCTGTTTGTAGCATTTTTCTTCGATCATCTTCCTCTGTTAGCATCTTCACGATGTTCGTTGGCGACGGATAACATCGAACGTGATGCTTCCTCACGAGGCGGAAGCTTTTGGTGGTCACTTTACTCAGAATTGTCGAAAAACCAACTAAAATGCTCTATTACCATTATCTCATACAAACGCGTGCCTAACAAGACAATACTACGTTAAGTACCAATTTTTTTTATTTGCATTTTTCGAGTGCTTGCTTTTCTTTGGCATTTTACAAAGGAAATAACAGATTGTTAATACAAGTAAAGATTTGAGGAGAATATTTTAGAATTCACTTTATTCTTTATCAACCACATCTACAATCAATTAAGATTAAAAATTAGAGGAAAAATGAATAAAAGCACTTAAAAGAAGCTGAGAAGGTATTCACCGTTTCCAAATCGAGGACGTAAATTATATATAGTATACACATAGGCACTGACATGAATAAAATCAGTATTTACAATTTGCATAAAACTTGGTAATTTTGGTTAAATAATTTTGAGAAAAACAATCTTAAGACATCTTAAATCGAAACTATCTCGTTATTTTTGATTTGAAACTTCAAAAAGCAGAAACAGGCTTAAAGGACAAGTGGCAGATTGGTCCATACCTACTGGACCACATTACTTATTATTATATAATATTCTCTTCTCTTTCTATCTGTTGTAAAGCGAATCTCTATATAAGCTGAAATTATACGCTATTAAAGTATCTTTGACAATAGGCATTTGCGCCATCTCGTGTTTTATTTGTGGAACACTGGTTCTGTCAAAGCCGTAATTTATGTTTGCTGTGTTATAGATTAAAATTTAGTTATCCTATAAAATGGAAAGAAGAACATCAAACCGAAAGTGCGGTGTAGTTTATTTTGAAAATACATCAAGGAAAAATCAAAAATTAAAATTCTACCGTTTTCCTCGATTTCTATAGCAATCGGAGAGAAAGGAAAAATGGTTTACAGTAGTTTGTCGTCAAGGGCAATAAATTAAATTTCCACGTTTTTAGTCATTACCACGTCATTACTAAATACATAAAATTAATCACAATTGTTGTTCTCTTAACAATAACAATGTAATCAGAAAAGTTTATCATGTAAATACTTTTCTTACCAAAATAAATTGAAATTTAAGTTTAACAAAATTTTTAATTTTTTAATTAATATTTTCTTTTAGGAATAAAGATAAAAAGTAACTTTTTAGTTACAGGAGGGATGAAAAGCCATGGCAACCCGGAACATATTCAAGGATCTGCTGTGCACATTTCGATGGAGCAGAAAAGTCAAACAATGTAGATACATAAAATTTACAATTCAACTATCTTTCCTGTAATATATCAATGTTTATACTCTTTTAAATAGATACCACTTTTTATTTTCATTATTTTTATATTTTTATGAGTGCTTCTTTATTATTAGTTATTACCAAAGTTATAAAGAATATATAATCAATATTCATTTCTTTGTGAATTAACATGTATATTTGCATCAGTGTTGCTTTATTATCCTTGTTCCAACTTCAAAATTTTTATCTTGGTCCATTAAAACTTTATCGTCAGTGAAATCTACCAATAAATTATATATAATGAATAAAGTTAATTTGTTTTTTTCTTATATATATATTTACTTACTATTGTTAATCTCAATTGAAGTTTCATCGACTCCTGAAGATGCAATTTTTTCTTGTCGTAGGTACTCGTAATCTTTCAGTACACAAACCAGCATGAAGATTTTGCTTTTTTATATACATATTGCAGGAAATAGAGTTGGATTGTAACTTTTGTTATGTGCATTGTTTACTTTTTTCCCAAACAATTTGACTACTGCAAATCATTGAATTTGTTTCTGGTTGAGATGGATTGCCCCACTGCTGTAATTAAAAAATATGTTTTGTTAATAGAACAACAGTTATGATCAATTTTATACACACAATAATGACTAACAACGTGGAAATTAAATTTATTTACCCATGATGTCGAGCTGCTGCAATTCATTTTATCATCATCTATTGCTATGGAAATCCATGAAAGTGGTATAATTGTAATTTTGGGTTTTTTCTTTGTGTATTTTTTACAATCAACTACACCGCACTTTCGGTTTGATGTTTTTCTTTCCATTTTATGGAATAACTAAATTTTAATCTATAACACAGCAAACATAAATTACGGCTTTGACAGAACCAGCGTTCCACAAATAAAACAGGAGGTGGCGTTAATGTCTATTGTCAAAGATACTTTACTAGCGTATAGCTACGTGTATTATAATAAGAATTATTTTATAAAAACACAGATGTTGGTAGTAAATATCACACTAGTCATACCAACCAAACACAAACATAAAACCAAATTATGAACATAAATCCGTATGTTCCGGGTGTATAATATAAATACGATGTTAAAACTTTGTGTTACTAGTGTTTGGGGCCATACTTATACCGGTAAAACTTCAACACCTTTGGAAGTAAGGAAAATGAAATGCTAATCGAACATTTCCATATGGGATGTAGAGAAATCAAAACTGGCCAACCATGTATTACCCACCACCAACAGCCATGGGATAGACTAGTATAAAACAAAGAATTTGTTAAAAGATAAAAAATTAAAAAAACTGTATGATGGCAAAGAACGCGGGCGCCTTCAATTAAGTTAATAAAAGAACAAAAAACGGTACCCTCAGTATCAAGAGATGGCCAACCAGTCAAATTGTCCCTGTCAAATTTGTTGAATGCAAAATGAAAAAGTTTGTTTCAAAGTGAAATATTATGAACAAACATCGGGCTAAAATACCCTGAGGTTGATAACCGCTCCAGATTTGGAGATAAAAGGTCTCCAGACACACGCAATATACTAAACACTTGGTTACAGTTACAGTTGATCATATTGTAGATATCTCTTTCCCTCAAATTACCTATGAGGACAACAATCTATCCAATTTTTCGAAATTACTTTATTACACTGTGTTCCCCATTTACAAGGGACCAAGCCCCCAACATATGGGATTTTGGTTCCCCGTCAAATTGTTACCCACCAATTTTTTTCGATAGCATTTGACCTTCTGATAAAAAATTCGCAAGGGCACAGCGCGAAAGAAAGCCTCCTAGAGGGTCTGGCAGAGGCGTAAGATGTCTAGGGCTTAAAAGTAGACGAGAGTTTGAATGTATCAAAGCTATGCCATTTCGCAAGAGCGGTATCACCATATTTGGTAAACAAGGATATTTGGGAACGCTGATTACAGATCCAAGGTCAGCTAGCCTGTATGATGTCAGGTTCAAGGCCATTTCAAAGGTCACACTTACTTACTCTTCATTATTTTCAATTTTTTAGTTTTTTAAAGTTGATTTATTTTTATATCACTGAATTAATAAAATGAATAACACAACATGGTTTCAAATATATTGATGCAATGAATTTAACACGGCCTACTCGCTGAAGTCGGCTACTATTTTTTTAACCAACTTGAAAAACAAAGAACTTCTCAGGGCGTCTCTATATATGCTTTTTATGTATTACTCAAAACCGGCTGGAGGAATTTGATTCGTTTAAGCTGTATTCTGTCAAGCGGAATCCACAAGTCCCATATTTTTTCCAGGGCACAGCTTATACCATTTTTTTAATAGCAGCAAAAACTTTTTAAAATAGATTGGAATTAAATCAAAATAAATGTCAGTTAATCAAGTTCAACATGGAGGTTCTCAATTGGTCTCTGTATACAGTGTGTCTTCAAGTTGGTACCAAACAGAGAAAACTTTCTTGTAAATAACATTTAAAGCAAAAAAATTATAAAAAGTATCTGAAACGTATACTGAAATCATTAAATGTCACTTTTTCAACTATATACTAGAATTGACAGCAATTATGAATTTTGCCTTAAACTGAAGCATCTTTATTTTTGGTAATATCTAAGATTGTTATCAAACAGAAGTAATTAGAATTATGCCATATCAGCAAAAATTGTAAAATAAATATTCATGAAATTTTTTTTTGTTTTTGTTTTGACAAAAAAAATTTACTAAACATGAAGTAGGTACCTTTTTTTATAACTTCGCAAATTGTTATCAAAGTTTATTAGAATTGAAAACTGTACATTTTTTAACCGAGTTCCAAAAAGGAGGAGGTTAACAGTTCTTCGGCACGTTTTTTTTATGTATGCTCAGTGATTATTTAAAAACGGCTTGGGCAATTTTGTTTACTTAAACGTCATTGTATTAAGCAATGTTACAGAAAGGTGCCATATAATTTTCTATAACGGGAAATTTACGTTTTTCCAGAAATACAAAAAAACCCTTTATTAAGGGACTACACTTCAGTGACTTTCAATAAATCTACATTGTTTTCTCTAAAACGGCTCAATCAATTTGAATATTTTAAATTGTATTCTAGAAAGAGATGTTCCGTATAATTTTCTATTCCGTAAAATATACCGTTTTTCTGATCAAAGTAAATGTCAAATTTTTCATAAATATCTAGCTTAAATGTCACAGGGTGTTTGTGATAGTATTAATTTTACGGTGTTAAAGTGAAATGTATCGAAAAAAAAAGTTATATGAGGGATATTTTCTTTACAGTATACAGTGGTAGATGTGTGTGTTCATGAACGGAAATTCAAGCAGCAAGCAATATAGGGCATACTAGAATTACAGTTATAATCTTACAAATAAATGTGATATTGGGTGGTATAAAAGCTGTTGCATATATAAGATGGTTGAAACATAAGGTTGAATAGAAAGTTATATAGGGTGGTTTATAAGTAGTTCCATATTGCATATACCAGGTGGTTGAAATAAGAGTGAAGTAAAACTATTGTTATACAGAGTGGATCAAAAAACGTTCAAAACAATATAAATAAGCATGTGCAGCAAGGATATTTGATTTTCTGAATGATACTTGTGGCATATTTTTCAATGTCTAAGTGCTTCTTGGGAAATAACACCACAGTTTAAAGAAAATTGCTGTATATTCCAAACGTTTCGGGGTCTAGATCAGACCCCGTTGTCAATGTCAAAGGGAGATATTCAGAATTTTATGTGGGTGCACAGAAATTTCTAAAGATCTAGGGAAGAATTTGTTTCAGAATTCGCTCCTAGGTGTTGATTCAGTGATCCCATTAAAATCATAAGGGAAACCCTAGGAAAAACCTTATGAACTATCCCGATATTGGGTTGTTCACAAGGACATGACCATTAGCGATTTCTTCCTTAATCATCGGCAACCTGGAACGACTGAATTCTACGGAGGTAGTAGCAATACAATCGTTTTCATTTAACAAAATTAAAGCAGACTCTTTTAGTTTTCTTTTGGTGTTGTTTTCTTCTTTGTGTAATATAACTGAATTTTGAAACTGTATTTTATGACCAAGGTCCCAAGCATGTTCACAAATTTTGGATTTTTCAAATTGTCGTTTTTTATGTAATTTTTGTGTTCGTTTATTCGAACATTCAGAGGTCTAGAGGTTTCTCCAATATAGAATTTATTACATTCACACGGGATTTTATAAATGCAATTTTTCGTACTTTGAAATACACTAAAATCAATTATATCAAAAACCAAACCAAATAACACAACTCAAAATACGAAAAATTGCATTTATAAAATCCCGTGTGAATGTAATAAATTCTATATTGGAGAAACCTCTAGACCTCTGAATGTTCGAATAAACGAACACAAAAATTACATAAAAAAACGACAATTTGAAAAATCCAAAATTTGTGAACATGCTTGGGACCTTGGTCATAAAATACAGTTTCAAAATTCAGTTATATTACACAAAGAAGAAAACAACACCAAAAGAAAACTAAAAGAGTCTGCTTTAATTTTGTTAAATGAAAACGATTGTATTGCTACTACCTCCGTAGAATTCAGTCGTTCCTGGTTGCCGATGATTACGGAAGAAAGCGCTAATGGTCATGTCCTTGTGAACAACCCAATATCGGGATAGTTCATAAGGTTTTTCCTAGGTTTTACCTTATGATTTTAATGGGATCACTGAATCAACAAAGTTCTTTGATCGCATTTTTGGCGCACCTAGGAGCGCCACATAAAATCTGAAGATCTCCCTTTCAAATTCTTCCAATTTGAAAGGAATTTTATGATTATATGATCTTTAGAAATTTCTGTGCTACCCTGTATATTACAAATAAAATTTTCTTAGTTACGTCAAAAATCAAATAATACACATTGTTAAATATTTTAATTTACATCTTAGAATTGTGCCTTTTTAACCCGCAGTTTCTTAACCATTGACAACGGGGTCTGATCTAGACCCCGAAACGTTTGGAATATACAGCAATTTTCTTTAAACTGTGGTGTTATTTCCCAAGATGCACTTAGACAAGGATATTTGAGTTATAGGGAGGAGGGTTCAAAAAATGTTAGAAAGAGTTGCATATAGGATGATTGAAATATAATGTGGAGTGGAATTATAGTTATACAGAATGGTTAAAAAAATTGTATATAGTGTGGAACATAAGTAGTTGCTTATACTTGACATATAGGGCGAAGTAAAATTATAGGTATACACAGTGATTTAAACAATAGAAAATGGAAACACTCAATAGGCTACATACTTATAAAGGGCAGTTGCAACATCGTGTGAAGTTGAATTATTGTTCAGAAAATAATTTATATTCGATGACCAATACACAGAAACATATATAGAGTGGTTGCAATATAGGCTGAATTAGAGTTACACTTATAGAAAGTGATCCAAATAATAAAACGTATAAAAAAGTTAAAAAATATGTGGAAAATATACAAAAAAAACAAATTAGAGAGAGAGGGAGAGATAAGAATATATGTCAGAAAATATTAACTGATTGCACACTGTTTCTAATCGGTCTTTATTTTAAGCCAGTTGAAGTCGGTTCTTTTTAAATATAAATTATGTTATTCAGTTTCGTCAAGGAGAGACAATTAATTGAATGTCTGATATTTAACCGACCTAAAAAAGCTGAAGATTCTCATATAGTCTACAATACAGTGGGTTCACCTAAGTTTGATTCATATGCAAAATTTGTTAATACATATAAATATTTAGAAAACAAGTTACCCCATTCTATTCAATAATCAACGAGATTAGTCAAACTCATGAATGTTGCTTAAAAGTAAAATAATTTATTTTTGGAAATATCGAAAAAGTTATTTAGATTTGAAAATTGCATCCAATTAAGGTCGGTGCCAAGTTAAAGTGAAAATAATATGAGATGTACATTTATGCGTGGTACTTTGCAACTTTACTATTCAATGTTGCACGGCCTTCAGAAAAAGTATCTAGTTGTTTCAAAAAGAAATTATTTTTGCCTATTTTAGTTAAGTTCTTTTTTTGAAGTCGGTTTTTGTTTTTAATGTATTTATTTAAATTTATTCTCTACACAAGATGGAAAATAAAAGAACTTAACAATTTTCTTTAATATTATTCTAAAAAGTTCCATTTTCGAAAGAAAACATTGGTTGTTAGTTATGTGGATTATTGGGTAATATTCGGCTGAATACCAAACAAAACTCTGAGTAGGTTCACCGAATTCCTAAATATCAAAGGTACTTTTTTCGACAGTTAAGGTAATATATATCTTGGAACGACTTTTAATGTTTTTGGACTGAACTTAGTGTATCAGCAACCGCTAATATTTGGGCAAACACAAAATATCATTACGATAAAAAATCATTTAGTTAAACTTGTCTGGACCACAAAAACCTTTTCTCTTCGACAAAACGAAAACCGTTGACACACAGAAACGTCAAAAACTGTTTCGAAAATTAATACGTTGGTATGTCAACGACCCAAAGGAAACGCTTATTTTTCTCCATGACTGAATCATCTTCAACATAACAATAGAGTCCAAAGTGATTTGCATCTAAAGAGACAAATACACAATCGGACGTATCATTTATTGATATACCCATATCCGTTATACGTATAATTATTAATTCAAATACAAACGACTAAATATAATACAAATTACAAATAAAAATATCGTCGATGCCACAGTGAGAGAGAGTATGGTATCAGGGAATTCTGAACAACGAATATAAATCATATGTGCTAGGGACATGACATATAAATGCCTTATTGTTGTTACATAAGTTTATGTTAATATGGGAAATTAAATGCTATATACAATCGAAACGGCATTCAAAGAGACCATTTGTCATTATTGTAATTTTTCCTTATGTATGCCAACTTATACGTACGGCTAAAGCAAATTACTCTTGGTGCCTGCATCTCTCAGATCGTTAATAACGTTCGATATTTTTTTAATGCTAATTAAATTCCCCGATATCTGTTGTGTGTAAGATGGTAGCTGCTAATAATGTTGTCGCCGATTATTTGAGCATCTTCATTGTCGTCTAATTATTTTTCTATGGTAATTCCGAAACGAAATATCTTGGAAAATGACGAATCCGTATGAGATATCAAATGGTTGTGTTAAATTGTTTATAATGTGTTTGTTAACATGATTGATCGTTTTCCGGTCAGCGGGCATTACTTAGAAAGTTATTTGGAAAATTTCACAATTAAGTTTTTTGTGTAACGCAAGTAGCTTCTAATGATTTTCTTTTTCTATATAAGTGCGAACGAGTCTACACGTTGTCACAAGAGATATTATTATGTTATAAAACATTGAAGTTACAGTAATTGTTTTTGAAGCGATAGATTATTAACGGAGGTTCACACTTACACATAAGAAAATAGATAAGTATGGTTGTGAAATGTATAAATTTTGCTTTGTTCGGAGACTTCGACCCGACACCTCTTTGACCTTGAAATACCCATACAACTTAGTTTTCTGTATAAGAAACTGGGAATCGTTGATAAAAAATCAATAAATTCTAAACAAATATAACATCCAATTAATATACAATACCAGCACAAACTTGCGTTTCATTCTAATAAACATTCTAAAACCCTGTTTGCGATATTTTCAATTAGAGACTTAACCTATGTCAGAAGTCAAGATACCACAAAAAGGGGCAACCGTACCAGCTTTTGTTACCAGTTACTAAGTTGCCATTACATTACATTAGCACTTCTGAATAATATTTGAATTTCGGATAAATACCCTATTTATAAATTCCTTAATATCGGAGTTTAGAGCATATACTTCTGGAGGTAGTGTGTAATGCACACTAAAAACTGACCGTACAGCATATACGTCATATGACTTTAATAGGATAAATAAAAAAATATGCCTTTGTTTATTATTTGTAGTCAATAATTTTTTTTTTCAAATTTGTCTTTGTTTGTAAATTTATCTAATTATGCTTGAGTGAATTTACAGACTTATTACCATAACTATAATAAATACTTCATTTCAGTTATATTATTTTCTATTAGGTGATTAGTGAGAGGGGTTTTTAAAAAGTAACCATCTCAGGAAAAATACGTTTACATATAGAAAGCTTCTTGAAATTTCGAATTTCAGAGCAACTGGTACTTTTCATTACTAAAATTTGTTCTAAAACAGATACTTGTTTTAATGTATATTAGATTAAATTATATTACAGCAGCGATTTTGAAGAATACTCTCACCAAACTATTGTTCAGTGCTCTGATATTTAAAAAAATATCTACTTATATAGTGTTCCTATAATTTAATCTGCTATAATTAAAGAGACATCGTTCGATATTGCCAGAATATTAAAACTGTGGAGCAGGTTTGATAATTCAGCAAATTTTATAATTTAATTTAAAATTAACTTACAAGTGAGATGTGACATTTGCATTAATATTTAATAACTAAATCACACATTAGGATTAATACTTGAATCATAACAAAATAGTGACAGTTATTTTAATTTACATGAACCTTATATCCATTACTAAGAATGACACAAAGAAAGAGAAACGGAAGGAGATGAATAGTGAGAGACGGTGACCTCATTTCGTAAGAAGCTTTCGCTTCCATAGTTCACTCTCATTAACTGCCGCTCTTTTTTTATTTTGATGTTTCGGCATTTAAATCAGGTGCACCCAGTTTCGTGAAAATCAAAAATATACTACGGATTCGAAGAAATAGAGCACATTTGAAACTGGATAATTTGAGGACGGAATATGCACTAGGTGAAACAAATGACAGAGGAGAGAGGCTGTCAAAGTTACTGATAGACGAAGTGAAGATAAAACAATAAGTCGTTATTACTTGCAAATGTGCTTGAACACCTTAATTTTGGTTAAAGTACAATTTCTATAGAAAAACGTAGTATTTTTAACATGATTTAGAACAACTATTACATTTTGAGATACGATATCTTCAGATTGTTTCAGTGTTAGGTAAAACAAAATATGAAACAAAATTTAGATACTAATGAAATAGTCAAATATTTTATTCAGAGTAATTGTTCATATTGGAAACCTGCGGCTGTACAGCAATATCCTAATCGATCAATTAAGGGCCCCAATAAGTCTTGAGTGTTATCCTGGGGAACATACATAAATTATGTAAGACGAATTTTGTGTTTTCTGACCCTCACCCATCCCCATGTAAGAAACTGTAAGATATAGTTTTACTACTCACCCACTTTCATGCCTTACGTAAGATATACTTTTATTCAAAATTCTTTATTTTAAGGATAAAATAATATACGTATATTGTATAATGTAATATATCTATTACAATAATAGTCTGTAGCAAAACACATTTTCATAATGAATATTACATTTTTTAATATAAAAGTTTTCGTAGAGTTAGACCGTTAGTCCACTAAAATGTTTTTATATACTTACATGAAAAAATTTCTCGATATTAATTCTTAATTCTTATGTTATTGTAGGTAAATGCATATAGTAAATAATTTGGATACCTATCAAATACTTAATTCATAATGCAAAAATAATATTATAAAATCTTATGTACAATTCGTTTTAAACACCCACCCACCCCTATATAAGATTTCGTAAGATTTTAGCAAACACCTATCCACCCTAAAATACCTTACTTTAATTTATGTAAAGTTTCTTTCACGGCTATCCTAATTGGATATGCCAGTCTCCCAAGGGTTAAGTTGCGGTCCTATAGACAACAGATTTTAAATATCCCCAAAAAAATCTAAAGGACACAAATCGTGCAATTGCGGTGGCCATTCAATTTACCCTCTTCGACCTATCCATCGCTATCGAAATATTTACATATTGATTTACGTTAGACATGGAAGTGAGGGGTGTATGTTGAGGAGGTTAATAGTAATCTAGGGTCCATACTTTGACATTACGACAACATGATAATACTGATGGTCGACAAAATATTGCATATTTCTGTTACCAATGACAAAAGCTATCCAGGACATTGGACCAGTTCACAACTCAATTATTGTTCATGTTGAGACAAAATGAGGACTAAATGTTGAGATCACAAAACAAATCTTATAAGTAGATAAATGATAATGAGCTCAATGTACACAAAACTTTGTTTACTTCACATAAATTGTCAAAATAAATAAAGAACATAATATTTTAAAATCAATACTCAGAGGAATAAATAGGAATAACAGACACAAAAAATTGTATACTGTAAGTACAGAACTAAATCTTACTGAAGAGTCAAATGTAGCCTGTGATCGTCGGTTGCTCTTGCTTGGTTTATGTTGTTTGATACTGTTGGATAAATTGCATGGAATTAAACTGTTACTGATAGTTTCCTCAGAAAGCAAACATACTAAATACAATAATAAACGAAACTTCGATTTAATGCCTGGTGAATACACTTGATTTTATCATCATGGAGGTCAGATAATTTATACGGCAGGGGTGATTACAATTCGAGTACAGTATATTCCCCTCGTATAGCACATAAAGAGCTATGATTCCACAGAAGCATTCATTTATAAATGGATATTGATTGTTAATATTCATTCAACCCTATTTACATTTCTTCAGCAAACTACAACAATGAAACAGTAGGAGATCATTTGCAATTGCACAGTAGGAGTGGGCGTGAATATGACAAATCGCATTTGTTTTTAAATAAATTTTCTTCAGGACAAAGGTCTTCAAAAAAATCATGTCTTTCAAAGAGATGATGTCTAAAGAATAGCTTACGTCAATTTATTATTAATCTGTACATCTTATAATTGATATGATGCTTGAAATACTGTACTGATTCAACGGATAGATACTTGGTAGAAAATCAATGTGGAAAAAAAATCAATTCAAGTAAAAAACTATTTTCCACAAGTGTAATTAAACAAAATGTTTGATATTGTACGTATTTAAAGATAAAAGTTTAAAAAAAATATTGACAGGAACAAATTTATAGACTTCCGTCTACCTCAGATAATTACGTATTAACGTGAAATCATGAAAACGATGTTTTAGAGACCTCGTTAAAAGAATAATACATTATTATATTTAACTATGTTTTTCAATTTAACTAGCAGTAACCCAGTGGTCGAAATTCGACCAAAGTACATTCATTTTTTAAGTTTGAACATTATTGAAGTTCTTTTATTAAAGAGTATGTCTCAATAAGAAAGTTGCTATCCCCATCACTTCATTTGGATTAAATTTAAAGCAAATAATTGATCAAATTTTTGTTTATTTTTGTATATTACTAGCCGGTTTCACCCGCGTATGGAATGTACAATTCTGTGCAAAAAGAAATAGCTTATGAAACATAAAGTATCATATATAACAACTTTTTCTAATTTGTGAACCACTCTACGTAACAATAAATTAACCAATCCCGAATATATTTCACCCAAACTGTAAATGCTTATGAGCCACCCTATATAACAGTTTTATTCGACATCATTTTTAACCTCCTTATATAACTGTAAGTCTACTTTACGCTTTAGTGCAACCATCCTGTATATGTAAGTGTTTATTTGTCACCACATATAACATTTTTTAAAAATCTAACTATACCTTTATTCCACCCTATATATCAGTTATGCAACTGCTTATGATCTACGCTATATAACAATTGTGTCTGAAATTTTTTGAGCCACCTTGTAAAGTAAAAATTTTGTCTAGCCTGTATTTTATTCACCCTTTATGTGCAACTTTTTCTTTCTTTGCGTTAAACACAATGTATCACTATAATTTTGATAACCCATATTTTTGGTATTCCACCTAGTAGGATGCAACCGTTTATAATCTATCCTATATACTTTTTTTAACATTTTTTTATCCACACTGTAAAACTATAATTGTACTCCGCCATCGATTTCAACCACCTTGTATACATATAACATTTTTTCTACCACTCTTTATAACTATAAATTCACCAATCCCCAACATAATTCTCCAAGATTGCAACTACTTATTAACAACCACATATAACAATTTTATTCAATTTTATTCAATTTTTATTAACTGCCTTGTTTAATTATAACTCTACATACATTAAATCATCATGTTTATACTGCTGCCAATTAGTCAATCTTCAAGTTTTAGTATGGTACTTTATAACATGAATTTAGTCAACACACTAATTTAGGTAAAACTAATGTTGGTCTTTTTATTTGTGGTGTACTGACGTTTGGCGTATGTCAAGTCCCCAAATTAAAATATCGCAAACAGGACACTGAAATGCATATTGCAATAAAAAGAAAATTTTATGGATATGTCTTATATAGGGTGTTTCTAAAATAGGGTTCCAAACTTCTGCTGTGTATAGAATTCATTAAAGTATCCCAAGAAGTCGTTTTTAACAGGTGTCCTAAAACTTAAGGGCTCAAACAAAACTGTTTTCTTTGTTATTGACAAAACGGTGGAAGGTAAATGGAAAAAAAATGTATGGGTCTTACATACCTTTTTAGTTTAAATAACATGTGCTACTCCGTTTTTCGAGATGCAAATCATTAGCGTCCTATTTATGTGGATGAAGGAGGTTTTCGGCTCGCATTTTTTTAGTTCAATTTTTTTACAATTTTCTCCACATATTTATAAAATCTTTACCAAAAAAAAATTATGTTTGTCCAAATCGATATTTGTAATGATTTTTGAGTAAATTAAGTTTGAAAATTACTCTGCTATTAAGTTATGAGGCCATAAAACATTTAAAAAAAAATGTAAACGACTTCCACCTATAACTAAAAAGCTGAAAATAATTATAACAAAATACTACTCTAGCAAATAAATAACACATTCAATGTTGTTAGGTACCTACCCAGAAAGTATAAATGTTAACATTAAAAGGTGCTCGTTCTGAACACATTAATTACCTACCAATCTAGTATATTTTTGAAGTTGGTGCCAAGCAAATCTAAAAATCCTGCATTGCGAACTTATCCACTACTTCATCAAACTTAATTGTTACTTGGCACCGGCTTGAAAAATATATTAGATTGGTAATTAATTTCTACAGAATGAGCCCCTTTTCTTGTTTATATTTTTTACTTTCTGGGTAGGTACCTAACAACATTGAATGTGTTATTTATTTGCTAGAATATAATTTTGTTATATTTATTTTCAGCTTTTTAGTTATAGGTAATATATTTTTCAAATGTTTTATTTTCAACTTTATAGTTTTTTTGAACTCAGGTAGTTTTCATTCTTTATTTTTTAATAGACTTTCTTAATAGACAGGACCAGTTAACATCGAAAGCCCAACATTACACAATGATACATTTTCATTTAACTTTACAGGTAAATGTTAACGAACAAAATGTACTAGTACGCGTTGACTTAATAAGGCCAAAATATATTTATGCCTTTTGGCAACCCTCTATAACTATAGACAATTCCAGTCCACCCTATGTACCAACCATCCTGTACATACGACTGCCTACGGACCAGCATAAATTTGTTAGCTGCCTTCTGTAAATTATAGGACGGAGTAGAATCCATCTCATATTTACGGAGTCAAATCCGTTCATTGTATATAACTCCTTGTGGGCTACCCCATAAATGATTTAATTTTTAACATTTTATATTATCGCCCTGTGTAACATTAATTCCTCTCCAGACTTTATGCAATTTCTTATGGGCTATGAATTCAATATTTTTTTAATTACACTGTATAAATATAATTCAACTCCAGCATATATTTCAACCCTCCTGTATATGATTTATTTACGTCCACATCATATAACAGTTTTTTAATCACCCTATATAATTTTAATTCCACATTTTTTTCAACATTTGTATACCACCAAACATCCACTCCACCCTATATTCCAACGATCTTGTATATACGGCTGCCTATGGACCACAATCATTCTACTCCGTCCTATATTTCAATCATCATATAAATGCCACTCCTTCTATCACTACAATTTGTGATTTTGTTTGCTATAACTAAACACCTTGTGTATAAACGCACATAATAGCAGTTTAGAGTTTGACATGTGTTGTCACTGAATTTTCTATTAGGCCGGGAGAATGTGAGACCAAAAGCACCGTCTTCGCAAAATGGAAAAAAACTAGCTTGGTACTCATTGATTTAAGTAGCCTAAAAAATTATGCTTTACTACCTATATGCTTGAGATGTACATAGAAAATTTTCAAATTCGCAATTACAACTTCCATTGCCTACATTTCCCGCACTATTACGTTGGAATTAAAATATTTATGAGGAAATGTCCGTTACGTTACTTCGATGAAATTTTTGATAAGAATATTGGAATTTTCCGCGATTTTCAGCAAAACTGCAAGTTCAGAAAAGTATATGAGATCACCTAGCTATCTTCCTTAATAGATTACACATTAAAAACCATACATATCCATAAGGAGTTTTCGAAAAATCGGCCAATATGTTAGGGATATTAGTCCATTTCCATGCACGCATGTGTTCATTCACAATTTCATCAATTTACCAATAGAATTCTTTTCCCAACTTTGAAGTTTCACCAATCCGGATATACTCTATTAAACAAGACCATATTCATTCAAAAGGGTTCACCACAGGTGAAGACATCAGGTAACATGCATACAAAAAAATACGCGACGAATTGATAACTCCTCCTTTCTGGAAGTCGGTTAAAAATAGGTTTTTCGTTTAAAGCACCCTATCAAGGGCTCTCCGAATTGGAAGGAGGGCGGCGGAGCCTGAGAAAGGTCGGTTAAAAAATCACAAAAATCTGTTTAACATGGCAAATAAAAGACTGACGTTGCCACAGCGCTTAACAATTTAAGTTATTGATAAACTGTTAATTGCAGTGTTTAATTAGTAAAAGCGGTGATTGGAAAATTAAATATACCACCTTATTGCAACTCATAACATGGAGTCATATTCAAACATGGAAATGACAGATATGCACTTCATGTACGGCCATGAGGCTGGAAATGCGTCAGAAGCGAGTCGTCTAAATGTGGCCTGAATAGTAGAGTAATTTTAATCCTATAATTTTCTATTTCACATTTAGCTATTGTCTGAATCAGTAATTTGTTTTTTAATTAGTAAGTGTAACTCAAAATTTAAATAGTCTTAGTTTATATCCTAAATTATTTATTAAATGGTCGGATCGTTCATAACAGCAATTTATTTAAAAAATGGTGGTGAATTTTCCATTTACTTGTTGAAAATACCGATTTGGACAAACATACATTTTTTATGTAAAATTGTTATACTTTCATAAATTTGTAGAGAAAATTGAAAAAAAAATTGAAATAAGAAAACGAGCCGAAAACTCCCTTTACCAACCTAAATAGGACGCTTATGCATGTCGAAAAACGAAGCTCACATTTAACGTAAAGAGTTATGTAAGACCCATATATTTTTTATATTTATTTTTGATCGTTTTGTCAATAAAAAAAAACTTCCTAAAGGTGCGTTTTAGGGTACATATTAATAAGAACTTTTGGTTTATTTTAATGAGTTCTATACACAGCAAAAGTTTCGAACACTATTTTAGAAACACCCTGTATTAATTGGACGTTAAAATTGTTTATTAACTACAATTTATTGATTTTATATAAACGAAGGAACTGGTCCCTGTTTCATACACAGGAACTTTAGTTGTATGAGTATTTCAAGATGAAGTAAGTGTGGTGTCTGTCGGAAAGTCGCGAAACAAATACAAATTCACTACCATACTCATCTATCTTCGTTCCGTTAAGAGGCTTTCGCATAAAGAAATTCTCCCACCCTCACTTTACGTTAAGTTTTTTGAGAACAAAAGTTGCCCATAACCGTCTCAAGCGTAACACACAAACAAACAAGCAAACAAACTCACTTTGGCATTCATAATATTAGTTAGGAATTATCAGTTACAAAAGAGGATTGCGAATACCAAACCCTAATGAGTTGATAGTAAACATATATTAAATGTGAAGATCTCTCACTGTGAATGTGATGGCCACCAATGTTCCCGAAGGCAGAACGCGGACGTACGACCAACAAAAGATCTTCACATACAGCTTATTCAAGCAAACACCTGCCGACTGCGTACTCGTGCTCGAACCCGAGCTGAGTTCCTCGATTTTATTATCCTCCGATATTGATTAATTAATTAACTGAGAAAAGCATAACCTGAAGGCACGAAGACGCTTTACCAGCAGTTTAATTGTGGGTTTTGGCCTGGCAGTTTGCCAACTGTAAATTATTGGCTCGCCGAATGCATTATTATGAATTATTCTGATTTGAAACTCACTCGCGAGCCATTGCATCGCGTTAGTGATGAAACGGAGGAAAGAAGGGTGGAATTTTTAATTGGCAGGCTTGATGGTGAGATTATATGCTCATTGAAATAACCGAGGAAGTGAACAAATTAACATTTGTAATTATTGAACAGGTGCAAACGGTTTTGGCATTAGCTACGGATTTCTCGCTTTTCGTGGCTGAAGGGTTAAGGCATAACATCAGATCTTGGTCCTAAGTTTGAATGTATACGCGACACATTAAAGGCAGAACAAAAACAAAGGAAGTACGCTGTAATATAATAATAGTATTAATAAGAATAAAAATGCCTAATTATTAATATAGTTAAAGGAAAAATACAGGAAGTGCCATACGAAATAAGAGATGGTACCTCAATTGAATCTATCGAGAAAGGTAATACTTATAAATACCTTGTAGTAAAGCAGGCTTAACGAAAAGGTCCTAAGAACATAGTTTTACAAAATTGTAAGACTCTGTTTAAGACCAAAGTTAACAGTAGAAATCTGTACCAGGCGTGTTCTGTGCTCAGATACTCTTTCAGTATAGTTAACATGTGCAAGACTAACATTGAAAAGTTACAGTGAAAAGTTCGAATTCTACTAACAAAAACTCAAAATTACTATTCAAACAGCTCTTTGTCAACATTGCCATGGTGTGAAAAAGGAAGAGGATTGGGAGATATTGGTAAGCAACTAGATTAACAAATTTCTAATAAGCGTAACCATTTCCAGAAACTGGCAGAAATATCTGATCTACATAGAGTTATATACCAGGTTGATAACCCAACACCACTGCGAGTGACAGAACAACAAGTCCACAACTCAACTGATCAGATGGAAAGAGTAACCCCCTTCATCGAAGACATACAAATGACGTCAGCCAAGATTATGTCGACAGTTCAGCCTCGAATTACTGGTTGATCTCTGGTCATAGGTTTCCTGAAAAGGGGGGCATTATACTGGCAATCCAAGATCAAGTAATTCTAACTAAGAACTATCTAGAGTACATCGTTGAAGACCCTTCTTAAACAATCCAGAATATCATTTGGTCCAACTGAATACAAAGAACGACATGATACTGTGGCAAAAATTCTGTACAGGAACTTGCATTGAAACAGGGTATTCCCGAATTTAGCCAAAGTTTATCGACTGATGACGATTTTCAAGGTTGTGCAGACAATTTAAAACCATTTGTTATTTACACAAACTGAGTTAAACGGTTAAGTTAGGTTAGAGACTTTGGTTTGACTAAGGAAAAAGCAGAATTGGTTCTAGGCTAAATCAAAATATTTATTGGAACCTCGAATATCTGTTTGCCATTATAGAAGAAAAAATGAATGGTTTAGTCATTTTTTTCGGCCTGATTAGGATTTAGTTTACTCCCGTGATTTTGTCTAAGAAGTTGACATTGAATATAAAAAGAAATATTGTATAATTTGGTAGACTCATCAAAAACAAGTTTAAAAGATGTCTTATTACATAATAAAAATGATTCATTGCGTGTTGCTCATTCAGTTCATATGAAGGAAACTTACGAAAATCTTAATGTAATTTTGAATAAAATTAAGTATGCGGCTCATAGTTGGATGCTGTCTGGGGACTTAACAGTTGTTTCCTTGCTCCTTGGTCAACGAAATGTTGACAAGGGATCAATATCGGTCAAAAAATAATGGCCCATAAAGAAAATGTTGACACCTGTCGAGAAAAACATTTTGTATAAAACTAGTAGACCCCAAGAAGATTCTTCTACACCATTACACATAAAATCGGGCTTATGAAATCAATTTGTAAAAGCTTTGCTTAAAGATGGTAACGGTTTTAAATATTTCAGTGGAAAAGTTCCTAGTTCATGAGAATATAAATAAAAAAAGGAGGCTTGGATATCATATAAAGAAATGGTGTCGAAGGTTTTCGGTAAGGTGAAAGCTCCGATCTATAAAATTATCCTAGCTAACATGTTAAAAAATGCAAACTCTTGATTATCTGATGAATCTTAAATTCACTTCTTGCACAACCACAGTGACTTTTTTTCCTGAAAGTGGGTGAAGAGCATGGGGAACAGTTTTATGAGTACCTTAAAGAGATGGTGAGATGATACCAGGGAGAGTGGAATATCAAAAATATGGATTATTACTGTTGGTTACTTCAACAACAAAACGCATCTCATCGGCGGAAAGTTATTTAAAAAAGTTTACAGGAAAAATACACGAGAAATACAGAAAAGGAGCATATAATATTCACAGTTTAGTAATTACACATAATTATAAAAGAAAACTCTATAAAAGGAACTATGTATTTTTAATTTCTATAGAACAACGTTTCCCTATTTATTTGAAATATATAATAGATAAGATACAGTGAGAGACTGGTGAGTGATAAAAATGAAAAACTAATATGGTTTCAGTATCAAAAAATACAAAAATACAAAATACAGTAAAAAAAACTAACCATACAAGAGCTTTAACTCCCCATACTGTGGGTACTTCAACATTATTCTTACATTTCGCTGTGATGAGATAGAAAAAAACAAGCACATACCTAAGGATGCTGTGTTGTTTGTACTCATCAACCAGTCATCTTCTTCTTTCAACAAGCACGAACATCGAAAATGCCACGTTGTAATTTTTATAGAACAAAAATCAATGAGCAAAAGCCCCGAAAGCTCCGAACGAATATTTACGGACAGCCAACATTCATGGAACGCCCATTAGTGATCGTGGTTCCGCTTAAAACTGAAATGTATAACATTTTATGGCGTCGCTGTCGTTTTTGAGCGTGCTTAAGGACTTTTTGGTAGCCGTTGGAGTCACGTTAATTGTATACGCATATTTATGGGTAAAAAGTTTGCCAAGTACAAAATGGGTCTTTACTGGTTGTGTAAATGTTCAGCAATTACGAAATTCTGGCCTGGATTAGTCCGTAAATCACCTGAGATTGTTTGCCGCTTGAATACTAATTGATTCATTAGCGGATTATTCGGAGGTTCATCCCGTGGTTCATAGCAATTAATTTCAGTGATGTTGAGGAACTAACAAAAACCATTTATTTTATTATTTCTCAATAGGTTAGAAAGACAAGTAAAAACGTTGATATAGTATCGAATCAAATGGTTTCATTCAAAAATAAAGAATAGCTAGTTGTTCAAAATTGAATTGAATCTGACGATAGACATGAAAACTTTATTATCACTAGCAATTCGAAAAAGTTTCCTGAGTGATTAGGAATTAATTTCTTTGACAAAATATAATGCCTAAATGTACTGGTGAAACTCTATTACTATAAGAAATAAAGAAAAAGGAACTGGTAGCCAAAGGAGTTCGTGGGTTAAAACAAGATCTTGAAAAAGAATAAAAAATTAGAAGAAAAAGTTAATGAAGCCAACAGTATGATGGTATACAACGTGGAAATCGGGGCACTATTAACTGATCTGGTCTTAGGAAGGAAAAATCAATTGCTAGAAACACGTTTCCTCACTATCAGTTGAGCACCAATCGTCAAAATTTTCAATGTCAAAATTATTTGACAAACAAGAAAAGCTTACATCAAAGCGAACATCTAATAATACACGCAGCGATTGACAACGACCCAGAGTTAGATAAAATGTATCAAAGCCAGATTTTAAGAACAAAAAAATTGCCAAGGTAATCAAGGACTTCTTCAATGGTCTTTCCGGAATAACTTTTGTTCTAAACACAAAAAACAACATGTACAACAATTACAGCAAATTGAATTTTTCAATTTGCTGTAATTGTTGTATATATAAAACAGATTTCTTATAGCGAATAAATAGATTAATTTAATTGAATACACTTTTCGTTTATAATTAACAATTTTTGATATTCCAAAAATACAGGTAATTTACATTTAGGCAAAATTATTATTTTTTAGAAATATGACATTTGATGATTTCACTTAAGGTTTCAGACGACGCAGATGGTTTTATGTAAAAATGTTCTCAATAATTATAATCATAGAGTGTGTTTATATGATTTGGACTGTATATAAGTTGGTTAAGAAAGATCTATTTTCATTTAATCAATCCTATTTTCCATTAGTTTCAGCCTAGAATTCGAATAATTATAAATCACTTGCAAAGGCACATTGTTTTAAAAAACATGTTTTTCGATTTTCTTAAAAACGATATGAATTCGTCGGAAACCTCCTTAACAGAATACATTTTAAACTAACAAATCAGTTTTTACGTAATCTTTGAACAAACTTAAAAACATATACACGAATTGAAAGCCTTTTTATTTTACTAATTTGCATGCCGTCCTAGGTATTCTAACCATTCGTCTATTTATCCACATATCTATCGCTTAAATGCGGTTCATTGTCGACAGCTTCTATACTTTAGTAGCTTTAGTCATTGCCATCATGCTTTTAATTTCTATGTCCTCTCCCACCTACTAAATTCGACTAAGCAAGATCTTCAACGTTGTCTGATTTTTTAGATCATTGAGAATTTCTACATTTATTTTAATATTGGAGTGATTGTTAAGTAATCTATCTGAGTAGGTATACATTAAATAATGTCGGAAACGGAATACATCCCTTACTCATTGCTGTTTTTAAATTGTTATTTTGCTGTTTTTTTTTCAGTAAAGATTTTTCATGATGCATGTATTTTTGCAATCAATTCCTTTGTTTTTCAGTGTCTTCATTTATTTGGTATTTTATACTCTATCAAATGTTTTCTCAAAGTTCACGAAGCACAAGTAAGCGTCTCTCCTTTAACTTTTCTTAACAAAAGATTCAGCGTAAACAGTGCCTCTATTTGCTAAAGATTTGGAATCTCTCTGAGTGAGTGGGAGTCAGTTTGGTAGTAATTAGAATTTTTATTAATATTGAAGGAACCCGAACTACGGAGGAGATCCCTATGTCCCCTATTCGAGACATTTGTTTCATTTTCGTCAGTAATGTGTGTCTCTACAAGAGAGGTTGGAAAAGAAGTGGAATGGCTTTAAGATTAGTTGGAGGAGTTGGGCGAAGAAGGAGACATGATGGAGGAAATGCCCTAGAAATGAGTGTTATATCCAAGGGCCCTGAAACGTGCTGAAAAGTTGGGACGTTGTCATGGAGTAGGAAGGCTACAAGGGTAATCCCGTTTATACAAACTACAGACAAATATTCAGAAGCATTTAAGACTGATCTGGTGGTGAACGTATAAATACTGAATTGAACGTGAACGTATAAACACTAGTAAGTATAAAACCAAAACAATTAGTCTGTCAGGAGCGATATTCTGATTGTATTTGGTATCGAACCGAAAAATATACTAGAAGACTTCTAGTATTTGCATGTATTGAAACATCCCTCGTTTAAAGTACAGCGAGCGATATAAAAATATTTTTAACTTTGATAGTTCTTTCCTTATTATTTGAAAAGCAGAAACCATTTTAAAACCAATATAAAACCTCAAATTAATCTATCTATAGTTTTTAGCTATTAAAGGCTTTTATAGACTAGCCGACAGATCGTATTATAATTTGGAGTTTATGCAGAATACATAATAAATAATGTGATGCTTTCGGGCGCGTTTCTTATTTGAAATACTCAATTATGCGATGGTTAAAGATTGTACTGATCATACAAAATAACAATTTTATAACCTCAATATTAATTGAAAAGTCAGATGTTTATAGCACGCTGTTAAAACTTACAACCGAGATTCACAATATGCAAATTTTGTCGTCCAATGTTAGGATACGAGAAAAATTTTGCCTATTAATTTCAATAAAAATGTGTCGTTTATGTACTTGTTTTTGCAATACTACTACCAAAGAGAATTCGTTTAAGTGATAATTAGACCTACAACTGTATGGTAGTGGACACTTTTAGGATATCAAAAATAGTATATTATTTCAAAATACTTCGTTCGTGCATTTATAAATGTAAAAGTTCACTTTAAAATAACATAACGTTCTAGCTTATGAAGGGTAGAGCTAAGGAACACACACTCTGTGCATGGAAAAGTGTCTGTCAAAATGTATTAAATTAGGCTGGCGTTGAGGTAGCATCCTCTTTCTACCCTAGCGCCATTCGGGCATTCTTGAACTTGTTATTTAATACTTTCACTTGAACACGTTGTCAGTTTAATCCACATACTTACAAGTTTGTCATTCTTGTGTCTATCATCCATAGTCTAGCCTATGTCCAATGGTCGTGATACCCCGCACACTAATACGTCTATTGCTCTAATATGGGATATTAAACTGTGGATCGAGCAGTCGTCGCTGTTATATGTAACGCATCTTAGTATTCTATGCTACAGCTATGCTAACAACCAATAAGATTCTGGCTGAAAGTTCCCCGATCTAACTGACAGAGAACTGTAGCTATGAGATATTTGTTCTGTCTTGCAATTCTAAGTCATCTCACATAACCGACAACTCGAACAGGCCAATATGAAGACACCAACATTTTTTAACCTACCAATGATAGGTCAGAAAGTGGCGTAGCTCATGACGTCACAGAAAAGTAGAGTGTCTGTAACGAGGGCATCCCTGCGTCAAGATACTAACAGTTGTCTGTCATTCAGGGTTCATTGTTCTAGTAGACATATGTATTACCATACACTGAATACGCAAGCATTTTTTAGTGACGACAATATGATTGGCATTGCTCATGGTATCTTTCTCTAACTCAGTTTGCAAGAAAGTGTAAACATGGTCTTATCAATTCACAGATTGTACCATCTGTGATAGTTTGCAATAATTCGCTTACAGTCTCAAATGCAGAAATAGCTGGACAAGACTAGAATAATCCAATGAAATAGCCTCTTGCCCTCTATTACTTTCATCTCTTTTTACTCTTGTAACGATAGAAACCGAGTGGACGTATCTGTCTTTCTCTAGAGTCACAAGCGAAACTATACTTCACTCACAACCAAGAACCAATCAGAAGCGAGCTTAAACGGATTTAGATACGTCTACTGTCTCTCTTACCCTCCATTTCCATTTTCATGGGGTCTGATGTACTCTATATTCAGTATTAACGGTATGATCGAATCGAGTCCCGCAGTAAGTCATAAATTCACTGTTATCTTGACAGATATGAACATTATATAGATATATTCTTGATTCATATAGAACAAGGTATTAAAGAAAAAAGCAATATTTTCTAAAATCAACATTTATTCTTACCATATCTAAATACAATTTTACACTGTAAAATGTACAATTTCCTATGAACTAAATATAAAATCAGTAGCCAACATTAAATTTCTAAATTTAAGTCAACAATAGAAGGCACCCTTTAATACATCCTTAATATCTATATTTACAATTTTTTTCTTAACAAAACTCATTTACTATACAACGTATTCTTTGGTTTTGAAGCTGTATGAAGTTTTACTAAAAATTTTCACCAACTAGGGCGAAAATTTGTCAGTAAAACTAGCAAAAGTGCAATACAAAAAGACGGTGCAAATTTTTACAATTTTTTGTACAAAATATAAATTCTGAAATATAGACACAAAATGGACACATAAATTTTGACCGTTTGCACTTTTAGGCATATGGTAACAAACAACAATATATTTTTTAAATAATCAATTTTTCGTTAGGGACTAGACTAACAAGTCGAGAATAGCAAAAATACATACATAAAAATTTTGTCGTTTTCATTATTCATATCGACAAAGTCCATAAGTTTACAGAAACTTTTTTTAGTACATTCAAGATAGTAAGCGTATGATTTACTTTGGTCAATTAGGGACGGATCAATTATTTAATAAATATGGCTGCGTACAATGGCCACAATAGATTCAAATGGCACAATCGATGTAGTACAATTTTTTAAGTAAAATGAATTGGGTTTGATAGGATTTAATAAATGGCACATTTTGTAATTTTGGCATAATATTAATCGAATATCATTTTCAAAATAACTTCTTATTATTCGATATAATAAACTTATACTGAAATGGTCATTCCAACTTTTGAAAATCATTATTACCTACAATCAGTTGATCGGGGTTGTTGAAGCTTCTAAGAATAGCAAACCGACTAGTAAAAATGGAATTATACAGAAATCTGGAACTATGGAGTAATCCTATTACATATTAAGAGGTTTATTTACAATTTATATATACTTAGACTCTAATTTGAAAGAACAAAAAAAATTGTTTAATAAAATATGACTATGTAATTTATAGAGAATAGAGTAGGATGTTTTACAAGATAATAAAAATTATGGCAAAAAATCTGATTAATGTACTGGTACAAGATGTCTGAATTCAAATTCAATTATTTGTAAGGAGATGACCAGCTTAAAAGTATGAAAATTACCAAACCATATAGCATTTATATCTAACGAATTTGGTTAGCTAATACTTTAAATCTAAATGAAAACATTTTTTAAACTTATGGACACATAAATAGTGGCCACCAGCTGCTACGAAAAAAAAACAGACAAACAAAAGAAAAACACTGCCGTTCGGAAAACGAATAATACAAAAAATTACCAAAACGAAATACGTTGGAATATGGAAACACCTAAATAAACAATTGAAGAAGGAGGAGTAGAAATAAAAAGACCGATAAAATGAACAGAAAAATTGCAGTTGCGATGAATCATACTAGAAAATAGCTATTTGGTAAAATACGAAAAAGTTCGTTTAAATTTTCAAAACATCGGAATAATATAGTTTTTAAAAATTGTTTTTTCTTCATCAAAAGTAACAAATGTACTACTGAAAAATCTGTATTTAAAAATCTTCCTTTTGTTTTTGATAACAATGATAAATATAATTTTCACAACTTTTTCAACAATAAGTAGTTATATAATTTTCACAACTTTTTCAACAATAAATAGATAACGAATTAGCAGGGTGCACAAACATTATGAAAAACGAGAAAGGAAAAGGGTTGCTATTAAAACTTTTGGGAAAGCAGGAATATAAGTGGGGAAAATAATAGTCAAAATATAGATAAGAGCAACTTTAAGAATAACATTATATTCTGAAAATAAATGAAAAATCTAACCTCAATAGATTATTCAATTATGTCTTTCAGGAAAAATAACTTGTTTTCATTGCAGGAACATATAGAGTGAGGTCCTAAATAACGGTTAAATTTATCACTGTATTTGAAAATTCTGAAACATGCCAATTATTTAATATGAAACTACACTTTTTGAATTTTCAATTTTCTGTGCAGCAATAAAGGATAATGTTATTATTTACAAACAAGTAGCTGTCCAGTCGAATACAGGTCAAGATTTGCTAGTCTTTTAATTATCTTATTGCCAAAAAAGTAAAATCTTTTTGTGGCATTTGAGACGTATTGAAATTTTATTTTAATTTGCTAGACGACCTTAATAATTTTTAGTTATTAATCCTTCTGCCGCTCAAAGAATTGAGATATTAATATTAATTGCGCTGGGTGATAAAACAACAACGCATTCTGAGATATGGAGAATATTTAATGAGAATCTGACCGTCACGTTTCCTAGTCTACTGTGAGTGGAAATTTGGAATTGTCAACGATCTCCAAACCTGGAAGAGCAAAATTAAATGACGAAAAGCAATATTATATATTGTTAAATGTTGAGATAAACTAACAGAATCGTACAAAAGAAGTAGCTGGTGATAATGATGTAATAAAACATCTGTATCCAGAGTTTTCCAAAAATATTCTGTTCTCTGATTTGGGAACGTTTTCCCTGCAAGGAACTGGATGATTATAGGATACTGAAGACACTCAGTATCCTATTAAAGTGAACCTTTTGGCTGGCCTAATAAATAAAAAAATAAGTGGACTATATTACCCAACTTGGATTTTTTTTGAAAATATTTTAATAGCTGAGCTACACCACAATATCCAGAAGCAGTATGAGCTTACCTTAACCTGGCCTTATGTTCTAGCAAACCGACTCCAATGAATTATTTTTTTGGGATATTTAAAATTAAAAATCTATAGGAGCAAACTAATATCGACGATTTGATACACTGAATAAGACAAGAAATTATTCAAATTAGTGCAAACATGCTGCAAAACATTGTAGAATAATTTCAACACTGTCTATTTTTTTTTATCAAGAAATGAACTTAGTTTGAGTATATGACTATAATTATTGTAAATATTGTTAATTACTTGAAACTTTATTTCTTTCTATGGCATCATTATTTTACAAACTTTTCTTTCGACATTAATTGATTTTATTATCTGAAACTATTTTAAAGTGAACGTGATTCAAAATTTGAAGACATTTTATATCAGAACTGGAACTGCTTCAATCAAAAACACAGTATGGGTTTTTGAAATACAAATAATAAGTTAGAATGACCATATATTTTATATCGTAATTGATCTAGAAGCTTTTGTTTTTGGCTCAACCAAAACCAGTCAACAAATAACGGGGATCAATGAAATTGTCCTCAATAATAAAAATGTGAGTCATAACAAAATGCAATCAAAGAAATTGAGCTGCCTCTTAGACAAATATTCTTTGTAATTTTTTTCTCTTAACTTCGACTTGTTATTTCGTACTTGACGTCCTCCATTTTCACAGTCGACCTGTACACACTTCCTAGGACCTGCTCGGGAACGGAGGGATGCTGGGATTCCCTATGCCTTCTAAGGTCGACTTTCCGTTGAAACGCCTTCTCGCAAAGGCCGCACGAGAAGGGCTTATAGCCAGTGTGTTTGCGCATATGTGTGATGAGATTAGAAGATTGGCTGAACGCCTTGGAACACACGACGCACTTGTGAGGTTTCTCGCCTGGAAAAAAAGAGATTAGCGTTATTACGGTGTGCTTCGTTGGGGTTTCCTGGAGGTGGAGTCGGTTTACATAAAAGCAAGGGGATGTGATGACATTTGATATGGTCGGGTTTGGTTTTGTGTTGAGAGGGATTGATTTGCTGGATTCGTATTGGATTGCTGGGGTTTCGTTGGTAGAGGGGTAGCCAGAAAAGGTGGTAGAAAAAAATACGTTAATGTAATTAATCTGAAGCGATTTTCTGGTAATTCTATAAACATATCTTGCATAATATTTCACACATATTAAAGGTGATAAAAGAATAAAGTATGATATATGATACTAAATCACTAACAGATGATATTTTTTTTCTGATATTCTATGGATTATAGTATAGTTTGCTTTTTGGGATCTTTTCCTATGCAGTCTAAAAAGAGTTTTAAATTTGAAATCTCATAATAATTTACTCAATAAACTGCATACAAAAGCTTCTTAAGGATATAATTACTTCGCTTCTCTTGTTTTTATTTTGATTGTGATAATAACATCTCGGTTAAAAAATATTATTATATATTATAGATAAGTAGTACAATAAATGCAAATTTCTGATATTGTCCATACCAGAACAAATTGCAATTATTTTATAAATTTTGTTAATTTTATAAGATTTCAAAATGGCCAAATTGATACCTGATGGTTTGTTTAAATTTCTCCAGTTTCAAGAGATAAGAAAATATTACAAGACAACAGCGACAGTTTTCTACCCAATACTAGAAGATTATTATAAAGATTGTAGATAAGTACTTGTCAGAAGATTGTACTTTTTACAATGAATCAAATGCATTTCAATTTAAGCCTACCTAGATCCTTGATCTACCAATGAAATGAACATGAATTTTTGTAGATAATACTTTAAGCCACGATCAAAATTAGACTTAACAATGGATTCAAATAAAATATCTATCCATGGGGGAATAAGATAAGGTGACTCAATATCTCCGAAATTACTTAAAAACACCAAACACTTGGTTAAGTTTTCACCATTTATTTACTTATTATTTGATATGTTTCGCCAAGTCTGGCTTCTTTAAAAATATAAATACATTTAATTGTATTGCAACTTCTGAAGAAGCCAGACTTGGCGAAACATATTTCAAATAAAAAAAAATAAATAGTGAAAATTTGTGTGTGTTTGGTGTTATTCAGTAATCTTAAGAATGCATTTTCATCAAGTGAAGACTGAAACAATCATCAATCTCCGAATTTGGTCACAAAGAAATTTTATGGGACAAATGAGGGAGTTAAAATCAACGGGGAAAGATTCTCCACTTTAAGATTCGCAGATGTTGTGGTCCTAATCGCTGAAAAAGAAGATATTACTCCAATGTTTCTAAGACTACAAAAAGAGTCGAGAAATATAGGACTAAAGATGAATTTAGATAAAACTGAAATAATGAGCTTAGAAAAGATACGTATTACATTAAACGGAAAATAGATAGGACTTTGAACAAAAGATAAGAATTGGTAAACTGGAACTGTGAAATTGAAAGAAGAAAATGGTTGAGATGGGCAGCGTTCGGAAGACACTTTCACATATTAAAAAAAATAGAAAAAATACCACAACATCTTCGAACCAAAATATTTTACCAACACATACTCCTTATCATTACGTATGAAGCAGGAAAGTGGACCGTCACACAACACTTAACAGGCACACAGACGGCAATGGAAAGATCTTGACCATTAGAGACCAACATCATAATGATTGGATTCGGCATAAAGTTAAAATCATCGACTAATTGAGAGAATAACAAATTTGAAGTATAGATGTCTAACGGATTAGTAGAATTATCACATAAAGACCTTGGCAAGGAAAAAGAGCATGAGGAAGACCGGCTATGAGATGGTATGATGTCATCTTCGTGAAGTAAGCAATAAAAATAAGTATTCGTGTTAGGGTACAAAACTTTTTGCATCTGTGACACATAAAGGTCCACAGCTTTTCCAGTATTTTGAATTATATTAATGGAGCTTTTAAAACGTAAATAAAATTCACACAAGAAAACAGAAGTATCAATTTGGATGTAGTATAAGTTATGTTTAACACCAAGTTTCAACTTCTCATAATATTTTGAAGAGATCCTAAATACAAAAAAAATATGGAAAACTAAATCAAAATTTGGACAACATTGTAGATGATAAAAGCTAAATAGTATATTTTCTTATAATTGCCATTGCGTATATTTTTTTTGTCTTCCAGTTGTTATTGAAAATAACTTAGTCCTGAAACGTTTGGTAACCATGAAATATACAAATGTCTGTTATATTATTGGATTCCATAACCACTCTCGCATACTGTGAAGCAAAATAAACGGTGCCTGTAATTTAAAGCCATTGTATGTTTTTGCTAAACAGATATTGCATTGTCTTCTAAATGTTATTTGTGGCATGTTCTTGATTATTTTTAAGTTTTTTTGGGAATAACACCACAAATGAAATAAAAAGATGTATATTAAAAGAAAATACAAAAGGTTTCAAAGTCGATTGTATTGAAAATGTAAATTTCAAATTGAAAGTTTGATTTATGACATTTAAGTTGACATAAGAAACATTTTTGTTGTTTTTAAATATACAGGTAGCACAAAAACTTCTAAAGATCATGTATTAAATTAAACAGCTTTCAAGTTGGAAGAATTATAAAGAGTTGTCTTTAGAATTTATAAGTGGCGTTCCTAGGTACGACTTTGTTATCAGATGGCGCATTCGCCAAAAATGCGATCAAAAATTCTGCTGTTTCAGTGATCCCATTAACGTCATAAGGGAAAACCTAGGAATAACCTTATGAACTATCCCGATAATGGGTTGTTCAAAAGGAGATGACCATTAATAATTTCTTCCTTTATTGTCGGTAACCAGATACGATTGAATTCTATAGAAGTAGAAGCAATACAATCGTCTTCATTCAAAAGAAACAAGGCAGACTCTTTTAGTTTTCGTTTTGTGTTATGTTATTCTTTGAGAAGTATAGCTGAATTGTCGAATTGTATTTTATGGCCTAGGTCCCATGCAATTTACATTTTCAATACATATTTTAAAGCCACTGACAACGAAGTCAGAATGGACTTTGAAACGTTTGTTATTTTCTTTCAATATACATCTTTTTTTTCATTTGTGGTGTTATTCCCAAGAAAACATAAATATATTGCATGTTTGTTATACTACCAATTACGAATTCCACTTAAAAAAACTCCACATATACAACCATTGAATCAGGATATTCGCTAAATAACCTTCTTGTAGACCATGAACACCGTTATATAACCTCAATCTCTAACATGCAAGTATACGTGAGGAGCAACTTATGGAGGATATATAAACAGCAGCCTCTCCTTGTACAGAAAATGTTAAAAAAGTTCGAGCAAAATTGTGATAATTATTTTAGTGTTCCTCACCCTCATAGAAATAATATTTCAGTTAAACCAAACATTTACAAGCTTAGTTCTTAGTACTGTAGTTCAGTCTTTGATTCTTTAGTTGTTTAAATTGTACAACACTTTAACTGGGAACAAGTTATCAAAAGTAAATGCATCTAGCTTAATTCAAGGTCAAGCGGATTTTTATGTTATCGAACTATTGCTTTTTGAGGTTTATTTTCAATGCTAAAGATCTAGAGGACGTTTTTGAAAAAATGATATTACTTCTTTGGTGTTTTCATAATGAAGACCTTAAGAAGGTTCCTTACAAGTAGTATAAAAGTATTTAGTACCTCATTGTGAAGTTTTATGAGGCTCTTGGTCAATAATTGATCTTCACTATCAGCCAATAAACTGGAATCGGTTTATCGAATATCAAGTAAATCTTGTAGTGAACTATAAAACTTTCTTCCGATTACTTTGCAAAAATAGTTGCTTTTATGAATGACAACATTTTGCGGTCACTTCACATCGTTTAACATTTAATTCACCTCATAAATAATTTAAAAACGTATCTGCCATATCAAGAACCAATTATTGAAATCTGTGATTCTCGAGGTAGACGGGTAATCAGTGTTACCAATATAGAAGGTAATACCCGCATAAAATTCGTTTTGCATTTGTTTCATTAACAAAGAACAGACCTTGTTTCACTTGTGTGTGTTTTTTTCCTTCGTTAGGTATTTTTAGCCATTTACCTTGAGATATTATCAGTTTGTACGCTAAACATTAGTCTGTAGTTGATCTAACACAAATCAAAATAAATAAATATAAATTCAAATAAGATTAGTATGAATATAAACAGTTTAAAAGGCAATATCTAGTATTTTGGTAGTGCATCGCCTTCTTTTCGTTTACACATATTAGAATGGTTGTGATTATAACAACAATAAATCAAGATCAAAACTGTTTACTATCATGTACTGGTAGTCATAAAATTCCCTAACTCAGAAAAAATTCCACAGACTTCCACAGAAATTATATATTGGAGTGCCCAATTATGATATAAATTATGTTCTCAATTTGGTATGAAAATATGTTGAAAGTGGACTTGATCCCTTGCGTTTGACACCATTTTGGTATCCTTTTTTCTTCCAATGTTCATGATTTTTGACAAAGAAGAAAGACAATCGATATTTCGCATTAATTTCAACTCATGCCTCTGACCAAATAAGGACTCGAAAAACAATATAATTCTATGAACATTCAATTTTCGTTTTTCTGTTAAGGGTACAAAAAATGCAATATCATATCAAATGTTTACCTTATTATATGAATTTACAACTCACAGAATCTAAAACAGGATAGATAATATTTATTTAAAACAGGCTGGTAAAAATTGATACAATACAGGATATATAGAAAATGGCTTATATGGGAGACAAAAGTTACTAAGCAATCAAATATTTAAACAACTAGACAATTGACAGAATAAAATAAACTACATAAAGCAGGGTAGAACGTTACAAACAGCTTTGTTATAAAAATATCCAGAAGAAACAACAGTTCACAAATAGATGTATAGTATTTGGACAATATGGCCCTAATAGAACTGAGGGAAGCTCTTGAAGTTTCCAAAACATAAAAGCGACCCGGTATAGATCGTATTAATGCTGAATTCAAGCAACATGGTGAAACTCTAAACCAATACAATAATTGTTAGGAAATATAATTATTTCTCATAGCTGGACAGCAGTTTGTTTTTAACAATCATTTGTTAAAAACACCCCAAAACTCCATTGGATTAGCTTGCTAGATAGAGCTTATAAAATCTATGACGAAATACTAAATATACTTAGGAATTATAAAAGGGGCATTATTACAGGAAGAACAAATGGGTTTCAGAACAAGTCGATCAGCAATTGATGGGTTATTTACAATACAACAAAACCATAGGAGATGGTAGACAATGTAACTCGTTCCTCGAAGTTTGCTTGGACTTCCATCGTCTTGAAATGATTAATTTTACAACGTTTCAATAGCTTTGTATCTGCTCTCGTCATCAGGTGAATGATCATGATGACGATAGCACGTACAAAGCTATTGAAATGTTGTGAGATCAACTATTTCAAGAAGATGGAAGTCCAAGAAAACGTCGAGAAACACATAGAAGTTTTATAGACTTTGAGAAATCTTAACAAAATTTAAATCAGTAAAAAACTACAGCATACACAGAAGTAATAGGTATATGTATATACAAGACACTTCTAGTAGATATAGGCCGAGAAATAACTATGTTAGAAAAGGCTGATGTATTTCCCCAAAACTAGTTAAAAAATAATAGAAAATGAAATCTACTAACTACTACTATATACCTAGGCCACCAGTCTATACGAAAACACAAGACGATCTACACAGACCTATATCGATCTCAAAATATCAGCCAACGGTGCGAAATGAAAGTATCAACAAACACGATTCTAAGCATTTACTTTTTCGGGTAAATATTCAGTGAGAACAAAATTGGCGGTAATTAATATGGTAACTTGAACAGATTAAACAATTCAAATATTTGGGCAGAGATATACCCTACGATTGATTCAAGGACGTGCAAAAGAAGGTTACCAAATTCCCTCATATTTGCGGAACTAATAGCGGAACAGCAAAAAAAAACAAGAACAAATACGAACATAAATTATCCACTCACATTTACTAAAAAAATATGTTGGACAATAAAGTTTGTTTTTTTTAGATCTTTGGAGACATTTTTTATATAATTTAGAGATTTCGATGAATCCCATCATTTGATACGTCCGGTCAAATCAATATATCCCAGTATAAAGTTTGCTTGGGAATAACAAATTGATAGCAAAATAGGAGTTTTTGTCCATACCATTACAAAAAAACTGTACTATAGTAAGTTGGAATGTGTCATATTTTAGAGGCATACTTTAGTGCTTCTTCTATCAACCAATAATAACAAAAATAATTTGGTCAAGTGCGAGTTGGACTCGCATACTTAGAGTTCTGTACCACCTTCAAGATTCGAATATTCCAGTTTAAGACAAGCAGGGAATGAGTGCATTTTCTTGTATTTACCCTTATATCTTTTAAAGGAAGCGTTTTATATTTATAAAAAATATACACTTTGATTTTCCACACATAGACTTTTTATTTTATCTGATTTAGGATTCGCTTGATTTTTATCAGAATACATATGTATATAATTTTCTAATTTGCCCCCCAAAAAGTAACATTAGAGTTTTATTTTACTAATAAACTTTCAGAGATGCCTTTTATAATCTACTCTCTGATTTTTGAGGCTCTGTAGATTGGAAGAAAAAGGCAAAATAGGTCAAAGTTTAAATTATAAATTATAAAATCTGTTATCAAATTATTTAAAAATATAAATAAACTGTATTTTTCAAAATTTAAATAGTGTAGTTTCTAAAGTGGGAATTAAGTCGATGTTTAATATCTTTTATACAAATGATTTAAAAATATGATATATTTGTAATTCACATAATGAGCCTTTTATCTGATATATTACAGGATGCGTTTGAAAATAGAATCTTTATTTTCCATTTAATTCTATAATTTGCCCCCCAAACTGAATATTAGGGGGTTTCTCCTTATTTTTACAGTAAAGTTCAGGTGAGGGGCTATACTTCCAGTTTTTCAGCTTATGGTTTCGGAGATAGGGGGGGAATGGATAAATTTTTTTATATTTTTGTTAATATCTTTTAATTAATTTATTTTATAAATATGGAAAAAATATATTTTTTTTCTTCATCATGAACCCTTTTATTTAATATATAACATGATGGGTTAGAAAAAATTTTAATTTTATATTTTCCATTTAATTCTATAATTTGCCCCCCAAAAAAATATTAGGGGTTTTTCCTTATTTTTCCAGTAAAGTTCAGGTGAGGGGCGATACCTCTATTGTTTTTTCAAAATTTTCCAGCTTATGGTTTCGGAGAGATAAGGGAGGGGGGAATGGGTAATTTTTTTTATATTTTTGTTAATATCTTTTAGTTAATTTATTTTAAAAATATGAAAAAAAATATATTTGTTTTCGTCGTAATGAGCTCTTTCATTTGATATATAACATGATGGGTTAGAAACAATTTTAATTTTATATTTTCCATTTAATTCTGTAATTTGCCCCCCAAAATTAATAGTAGAGGTTTCTCCTTATTTTTCCAATAAACTTTAGGTCAGAACCTATAAATCTATTTTTTTTCAAAACTTTACGTTTTATAGTTTCGGAGATAAGGGGGGGGGAATGGGTAAATTTTGGTATATTTTCGTAGATATCTTTTTAAATAATTTTTTTTAAATATGAAAAAAATATATTTGTGTTCCTCAGAATGAGACCTTTCATTTGATATATTACTTGAAATTTTTTTATTTTTAAATTTTTATTTAATTCTATAATTTGCCCCCCAAAATTAATATTAATGGTTTCTCTTTATTTTTTCTGTAAAGTTCGAGCAACGTTCTATATTTCCTATTTTTTAAAAAATTTTAGACTCAGTAGTTTCGGAGATCAGGGGGGAACGATCGATTTTTTTCTTTTACGATCTGTACTCCTGATCGGGTCACCAATGTGATGTGTGATGTGACACAGGCAGAAATCCGGAGTGATATTATAAGGGTAAAAACAGGGGCTCACGTTTAGAATAATTAATAAAACCATAAAAAAACTTCAACAGAGAGTATTGTGAATAAGCATTACCTACAAACCAAAGCCGTAAAAAATAATTTGTCTCTAGATTCGTTGTTTTATTTCTTATTGTTCTTAATTGGAATCTTTAACCTTAACCTTTTCAGTTTGGCAAAGGATTTCTGAATAACAATGTTGCTTGATTCGTTATTCTTTGTTAAATGCTTTCCACTTTTTAACAGTTTCAATGATTTTATTTTAATTTTCCTACATTTTTTCTAGGCTTTAGTTTTACGATCAAGTTTTTTATATTACCCACTTAAGTTCCTATTAATTAATAGAGTGTATGCGAGGCTTTCTCCACGCCTACTTGAACTAATGTGATTACAACTTACATTCAGGTTATCAAATCTCTAGGGTGAAATGTTCTATTCGTTTTAACGAAAAAAACTAGTAATCATATCACAACTTCATATCAAAGTTCAACTGTATAAAACATCAAAGAATAATACAATAATTACCAACTTATCCTTATCCTTTTGAATTATTTATGGCGTGATTCTCGTTATTACGGCAAGTGCTCTCCAATCTTTAAGAAGCAAAAACAATGTACGGTGCAATGTAATTGGTTTCGTATTTTAATGGTATTAAAATAAATAATCGACTGTTACAGGATTGGTCGAGATAGATGATGTTATTACTTCAAAATAGTTATTGAAATACTCGATATGTAAATGAAAATCGGTAGCTAATAAAATCGCTGTCTGATATAAAATAAATTAGGTTTGTGAAGGATAAATAGTTTTCATATTGAAATCGTGATGTTAGAAAATAGCGGGTCTAATGTTGTTAATTAATAAATATTAAAATAAGGTTCAGTCAATAAGTATGTATATTAGAAATATCTTATGTGGAAAAATCTTATATCATGACGTCAGCATGGTGACTCTAAGCTCTTTACACACCAAGCGACTTAATTTCGACAAGATTTGTGATGTAATGTTCCTCCAAATGCATTTTAAGGGACTCAGTTTTGGTATTATATGTACATTGTTAGAACTCCTAGCCTTTAAATCGATCCAATAATAAATGCACATTCATTTATTAGCTCAGAGCACCGCCCACTAATACATAAAAAATGTGTAGCGTACCTTTTACTTTTATATTAAGAAAAGTTATACACTTTGATAAAATATGCCCTATAAGTGCAGTGTGTCAATCTGTAATTAAAGTTATAGATCAGAAAAAGGTGTAAAACTCGTAACTGCTTTTTGTTTGCCTAAAACTGATAAACTGAAGCAAAAGTGGCTGATAAAGTAAAGCACCAGTGGATTTACTTAAAAATCCAAGAATTTATGTAACATTTTGAAAAAAAGTGCGTAACACACAGTACGACCCCCTATTTGGGGTCTCTGTGAGCTAGTTCTATCTGAAACTCCTAGATGTCGCAATTCGTTTCGTGATCAAATATTAAATTGACATTGCAATCAGTTGAGGCGAGGGCAACTGATGAAGGTTCTCGACTAGAAACAATATATTGTCTTGCGTTCAATGAATTCAAAAATCTCAAAAAGATAGTTTTATAATTGCTAAAAAAGATATTGGTTACTGTTTCTGCAACTATTTTAAGAAATTATATAGCCCAATTGCATATAAAAAGATAATATTGCTTAAGAAGCTATTGCTTCTTGCCGCCTACTATCGTCACGTGACCTTGAAAATCGCTTTGTGTGCAAATGCCATATGCCGTGGCTCAGAGTAAGTATGCAGTTGGTTAATACCAACTTTAAAGCAAGAACTTTTTAATTTTATTTCTTCAGATTTCATGTGTCAAGTGTAACTAGCTTTCGCTAGCCTTTAGGTTATGTTAACTAAATGCTCAAAATTTATAGATATTGCAGTGATATAGAAAAGTATTAAAAAGCCGCAAGACTATAAAAATCCATTAAGCAAAATCAAACTAACCTCCATTTGTTAGTTAAAGTTTTTCTTTTATTTGTTTTTTTTTGGTGTCATATAAAAAAGTTGAAAGAAAAAGGATTATGTATAAATTTAAAGAGTTTTGTCAAAAGAAAATGCATTTTAAACAATCCCAATTAACATTCAATCAATAACACATACAAAATATATTTGACCTCGATCAGCTATCGATAATACCCCATCCTTTTTTATTCTACTTCATACAATGTATTTAAATAATTCATCGGAAAAACTTGGAAACATTCTATTTGTCTAAATGACTCAATCACTGATATTGAAAAAGCTTTTTTGCCGGCGGTTAAATCAATTTGATGATTTTCCAAGTAATAATCAAAGTATTGGAGCGTAACAAAGTACGACACCACAAAGCTGCTAGATAAATACGTCGGGCACGTTAAGAAAGGCGTTAATAGTATTAAAGTGTAGTAGTTATCAGCCGAGCAGAACCAGGACGTCGTTTGTTCGTTTTAATGAAATACCAGATTGTTTTGATAATAAGGAAAAATATTATTGAATAGGATTGACTGGGAAAACAAAGCTATATAACAACACCAGCCAAAAGTAAACCATTAACTTAAGTGACTTTATGAAAATTAACTGAAATTAATTTTAAGCGATACTTCGTCAGTATATGTTTGAAAGAATGCACATGATTTTTAAATGGTTTCCGAGAATTCATCCATGTAGTTTAGAACTGATTCCTTCCGAGATTGATAGAGAAATGACGACGTTTTGGCAGTTTCACAGCTGCCCTCATCTGATCGGTTTGCGTTGTTTTCGTATCTGTCTGTTCACGCTTCTAGTTACTCGAATGTTTGACTTCTGTTACGACTTTGGATTAGGTTAGCTCCAAACTTATTTGGATCCTCTTGCTAACTCTTTGAGTACAGGTCATCTTAGCCGCGAACAGGTTTTATCATTTAGCTCTGTTAGAATTTTAAGCCAGATTAGAACCAACTTTAATTTTAGCATCTAGCTTTGCTATGACTTTTGGTCAGATTAGTGTCCACCAAACTTATCACTTGACCGTTGCATTTTAGGTTAGCTTAGTCCTAAACTCACTTTATCACCTAGCCCTATTATACTTTAAGCCAACGTAGATCCAAACTAACATTATCTGCATAGCTCTTTTAGTAGTTTAGATCAGCTTAGTCCAAAATAACACATTAGGTCAGCTTAGACCCAAATTGACTTTGTCATCTTGCTGCGTTGGTACTTTATGTTACTTCAGCTCTATTTTTTTTTGTTTATAAAAATAACACCTGCATCAACAAAAGAATTGGCAGAAATATGTAATATATTTGATAAATAATTAATGGACTAAACCTTACGTCAAGACTGGACAGTCTCCTACATGAATACTGTATATAAATGTAAACTATAGAAATATAAACATAAAGTCAGAACTGAGAAAAAGATCATAAAAATCCAGGAACAAGGTGTGTTTTAGGCCGGAAAGTTTCTGCATAGGCAGCATATTTACCCTAAGCAAAGTAGAATAAAACAACAAACAGTAGAGAACTCTATGTTAATTCACAGAGTTAAGGCGTTTAATGCTGTCGATTTTCAAAAACTAAGGGCCAGTATAGACGAACAGGTCAACGATAAAGTTTATATAAACGCAATAAAAATCCTTTACAGAGAAAATCAAGCTATGATCAGGATAGGATGTTTCCAATCAGCAAAAAGCGTAAAACAGTTGTTCCTTGTCCCCTACCCTATTTAAAATCTACTTGGTAGTGGCTCTAAAGCATTGGACTATAAAACGCAGCCTGATGGGGATACGTTTAAAAGATATATACTATACTCTTTGCAGACGACCACGTAGTAATTGCTGAAGACCTACAAGATATGGGAAACATGCTTGCCAAACGCATAGAAAAGTATAACGGATGCGACTTGGAAGTGCATTCAGAAAAAAACACAGCATCTGGTTATAGAAGAAAGGGACAAGATTCAGAACGGGAAAGTACATAATGAAGAAAAAAGGTAGAGAAAAAATATGACGAAAGCATTACATATACAATTTGGTAGAATAATAACCTCAAACAAAAACTTAAAAAGAAAAAAGAAATAGAATTACTTATGACACATGGGTTAGATATGTAGATTATGGATAAAAATATGCAACAAACACCACTCTCAGCTAAGGAAATTCTGTAGCCGAACTCTATTTGACAGCGTTAGAAATGAGAGAATTAGAAAAAGAATGCGGACTACTGATACTATTGTATACACAATAAATAAAAAACAGCTGAAACCATATGGTCACCTGAGAGGTAAGGAAACCTGGAAAAAATGAAACAGAACTACTCCGAAAATAAATAAACAAGGAATACCACGAAAAAGGTGGACGCAAAAAATACACAATGAGATTGAAAGTTGGGGATTACAGGAAGGAGATTGGAATAGTAAAGACTTAAGATGGTAATAATAAAATTACAATAAATTTCTTACTAATTGTTGGCATTAAAAAACAGCCAGATACATGTCTAAACAATTTGTCGTATATGAATATGTATTTAAAACGGGGTACTTTTTCATTCAACACAGCACTTATTTATTTAGAAATTTCACACCAATTTTAATTTGCAAGCTAATACCCATCAGCATGCGCCCTATTAGAAGCCCTCCAAGTACCCCCTTGCGATAGCGTTCATAGTCCAGTACGCGTTCATAACTTTCCCGAAAGTTCTTCAGCAACTATACGGCATAATCGTGCTGATGATGATGATGACAACAATATCGTAATGAAAATTGACACGAAAGTGTCACGAGAACGGAAGTCCACTAAGCGGCTGACGGTGGGGTGGCAACACTGATTCCTCGTTAACTTCCGGTTAACGCACGCTTCTTCTACATACGGCACACGCACGAAAAAATGTGCGCGGTAATTATTGTAGTTTTATCGGCAGGATGCGTCTGTGTTACTATCTCGAATTGAGGGGGTGAATTTGTGAAAACTATTTGGAATCCGAATCATTTTATTGACATTCATATTGAATTCATATATTTTGAATATTCTTAAATCAAAATATATGATCATTACCTTTCACCCGCGGCTTCGCTCTCATTAACTTTTTTTTTTTTGGTTGTTGGTCCATAGAGCTACAAGTTCTGTCTCGCCGCGAACTGAAGATCCCATTACATCTTAAATTTTATCTTCAGCTAATTAATAGATGTAAAAAGTTAGATTAAATGATGTTTTTAATAGATTTCACTCTATAATACCAAAATTGATACGAAAATTGTCTCAAGTACCTTTACGGGGTAAGTGGACAGTTAAATTAACTGAAAGTAATGATTTTAAGATTTTTAGAAAACAAAAATTGCTAACCCCATTTCACCGCCGTTAAGAATTAGTTTGAAAAAATAAATATGCAATTCTTTATCATCTGAAATAAAAAATAATTCTGCAAAATCTCAATCAAATTAGACGTTGTCATAAAAATACTTCAGCCGCGCGTCCACCATTTTTTTCATTAAAATGTCCTTTTTTAGCTGAAGTCTATTAACGGCCAATCTTGTAAAGTTTAGCTTCATGACCAAGATTTCTTTATAACTTGATAAATCCATTTCACCTCTTTTTAAGACTAATTTGTAAAATTATAAACGATATCTCTAAAAAGTTTGAAGCTAATCGGCCGACGCAATAAAAATTTTCGTACCAAAATTACCCCTCCCTCACCCTCAGATTTTCCCAAGAAAAGTAGCATATAACCGTCTCTGTCGTTCCTCTATCTCTTTACTCAAATTCATCAAAATCGAATAAGTGGTTAGTCGTGAAAGCGTAACAAACAAACTTTCAAACACTTTCGCCCTTATAATATTAATTCTGTTGGTTGGCTAACAAAATCTGGCTGCAACAATTTTTGATCAAAATCTTTTTTGAATGCCACGAAGAACGTACCGAGACTTTGACAGCCATTTCTCTCTTAAAATGCGAGTGTATAACTCATGATATATCAAACTAAAGTTACTTGTTTTTCAGTGCAACCGGATACAGTTCCCTAATTCAAAGTGGCCTCAAATAGGGTTTGTCGACCTTAAACTGTAACTAAGAGTAAGCAAATCATAGGTCAATACTCTAATCATCAAACTAGGCTACAGTATAACAGTGATATTTTGGCGATGAAAATAGCGATTATACGAACCAACATTGGAAATTCAACACCACTCAAATTCTAGTGATATAATATGATATTGTGATTTGATTAAGGATTATTTTAATAGCATGGTGATTTTGGGATTTGTAGCTATGATAGAATTCTAATAAATTGAAATATAAATGTCCAAAAAATTAAATTGTTGCTCATATTTCTTTAAATATTTTTAAGTTATTATTAATTAATAACATATAGTTATTAAAAATTTCATTTCTTCCTGTTATAGAGTGAAAATGGTGGTATTGTGGTGTATTATTCGAAATATATGTAATCCTTTATTCAACCTGTTATTGTTTGTTAAAATATGCTGAAAAGACCTCCGCTGAAGATAAATTGCTAACCATTTCACTGAGATTGTACGGTTAAATAAGTTTTGAAGAAAAAACTAAGTAATGTAGCGACACCAAAGACTGTAGAATATAGGTGTAATGAATAGCACAGTGAATTAATCTTTAATTATTGTTTGTTCTAATAATTCAAAGGTTGTTGAAGAAATCTTTGCATATTTTGCCTTTAAGTAGGTTATTTCTTCCAATACGTTTAGTAACCAGCACCAGCAGTTACAGGAAAGAAAAAAAAAGCCAGGTGTATTTTTCTAGAAGAAGAAAGTTTAATAAAACAAAAATTTCTATGCAAAATTTGTAATTTATTTAACACCCGTTATCCGGAGAAGCAAATTAAAAAATCCAGTATTCCGAACAATCTACCCCAATCAGTTTACACGAAAAATTAAACTCCAACCTATATCTGGAAGACCAATAAGTGCTATTACCGACGAACAAAAATTTAATCATAGCACAACTAAGCTTGCTGTTAATCGTGAAATAAATTTTGTCAATACTTCCCAACAAAACAAAAAATAAAAAATAAAATGTGGATGTTGAGTAAATCAGATCACAACCTAATAATGCAACACTGTTATAAAGTTATAGGTGGGGATTGTTTGTGTTTCAGATCATACAGTTAAATATGACTTTCATTCTAATAATCTAACTACTGAGTTTTACAAGGCCTTGGTTTCTCTTGTCGGAGAAGTTTCCGCGCAGATGCTTGCCTTAACAGCAAGCAGAGTAGTGCCAATATTTGAATTTTTACTCAAAATGCATTCTATTATGATTTTCCACTAGTAGTAGTTTTTTGTCTTCCACATTTTGACTGGCTTTTAACTGACCTGCTTGCTGATATCTGTGGAACGTTTTTGTAAATTTATTAAGTTGCTTGTGAGGTTAACACGTGTTAATCTGAAACTAGTAGACAATGTAACTCGTACCAGTTTCTTTGAAATTCCATTGTCGTTGAAATGGTTGATCTCATAACATTTCGATAGCCTTGAATCTGCTATCGTCATCAGGTGAATGGGAAACTTCAGTTTTATTTATGTGATTTACTGGTCATGCGTCGCTGGTCATGAGAGGTTAAGGGACCCACTCCCTTAACCTCTCATCTGGTCCAATCAGCGCCACCGTACCTGGCGGTTGGTTGTCGGGATGCGTTTTTAATTTCCACACTGGGCTCACTAATTATTAATTAACTCTTTTGTCACTATCGCCCGATTAAGACTATAAATACTACGGATAATCTGAATTTCCCGTCATTCATCTGATGACGATAGAAGATTGGAAGTCCAATGAAACTTCGAGAAAGGTTAACAAGTGTTGAAGTGAACTTTATTGTTCGGGAACAAATAATGGTTGCCGTTCTGTTTTTCGCTGGTTTGGCAAATCACACAACTGATCGAAAATATTGAGCAGGTATAATATCATTCAAATTAACAGTCTATTGTTATGACTTAATTTAAGTGATCGTATGTTCCAGTTTACCGAAGAGTCTATAAACATGGCAAGATTGTATTTCTTTTTATTTAATTGGCATCCTGATTAGTATCTCATGATATTTTGCCAATATTCATTTACGAAGTTTTTAGGTTATAAAAGGTTCCACTTCTTTATGTTAACACTGTATATAGTTATAAATGAGAGAGAGAGGGAGAGAGCAAAAGAGCAAATACAAAATAAAGCGATAAGTACCCGATATTCTGACTACAATAGAATCTTTGATAAATGATCGAGCGTTCAAAACGTATCATAAATCTGGCCGATGTGTCTACCATCGAAGAGCTAATAAAGGATGTCAATTAAAAATTTATTCAAACGAGGGGTTATAGTTTAGCCGGGATGGTCATATTGCGTGTGGTAAACGACATGTGTTTCAATTTTCCGTTTCATTATGGGGATGCAATGAATACGTTAAAATGTGGACTGTTCCATTAGAAATAGATTTCTTGTATGTTTCAATTTTTAAAGCATTAGATCTATAGTTTTAAAATAAGTTGAGAACTTAATTATTTTGAGGGGAAAATCTGCAGAAAAATAACAATTTTTATGTGGTGAACATCACAAGTTTGAAACTGAAAAACATTCTTAGGATCAAATTCACTTCGTTGAACATACACTACATGCCATACCACTTGTACACTCTTCACAAGCAGAAAAGACGTTCAATGAAAGGATATTTGCATTGTGAATAGCCATAAAAGAAACTGACGTGTGTCGTTGTGATTCATCGACGGGACATCTCAGATCATTTTGATATCTAGAGATGGCTGTTTGAGAAATTGTTATAAACGCTTCTCTACAACACATATGATTTATGGTTTACGACTGAGATGTGTTTTGTGTGGTAAAATCTTTGATTGTCTGACATGCGTAATTCATATGTGATTTGATTAAATGCCTGCACGAACGTTTCTAGTCGTAAAAGTGTCCTCCTGTTGCAAAAGATTTGTTGCGCATCGATGTTTAGAAATCGGCGAAAAAAATAAAAAATCACTTGTCTAAATCGACCTTACGGTTTGTATGGGTATTTGCATTTAGTGTTTATCAAAAAATGCGAATATGTAGAATTCAGTAAGTTTTTACAAAATTTCAGCAAAACTGGATCACGTATTCCTAAAATAAGAAAAAAGTCATGTAAAATGTGGTGGTGTCTCGTCATGCTGGAAAAACAATTCCGGATAATCAAAAACAAAAAATTCTAAAAAAATGCAAGAGCTTATGATCTTATATACTAAACACATATCACAAACTCAAAAACTAATCAATTATACCTCAACCTTTGAAAAATATCATCCTAATATAAGGCATTCAACTAACAATGTTTAGAATCAAGTCAACAAGAACAAATTTGTCGAATCAGTGCTGGTTACTGTCCTCAAAAATATATTTTCACAAAGAAGACAATCTAACTTTTCTATGGGGGGAGACTTTAATTTCAATATTGAGATTAATATATCAAAATTAATATGAACTATCCCTGGTAAAGGATAAAATACCTGATATGTCTTTATTACGATTAATAACTTTCAAATAAACAAGCTACAGTTTATATCTTATTGACTAAAGCTCTTTCAGCACTTTAGAGAACCATAAAGGAAAAAAAGTTTTACAGACCTTATCTAAACAGAGGCATATAGGAAGGCTAAACAAATTATACACAAAACCAAAACTGTTAACTATCAAGCTGAAATCAGAGAGGGTGTCAGTAAAATCCCAAATATTAGAAGAAGATGGAACACAAGCATATTTAACAATAAATCTCGACAGCTTAGAAGAAAAATTCGCAACAGAGACTAAACTACAATCTATATCTATCTATCTATAAAAAGAATCAACATATGAAGCCACTGACTACTAGCTCTTTAAAGCACTAAGAAAACTAGGAAACCGGTCACCACAATTTCCTCCTTTCAGAAACAATAATAGTAAAGAATAGAATTGAAGAAATTCCCAAAAAGTGTAACTTTAAAATCTTGCCTGAAATACTTACTCCTTGTTAAACAGCAACTGTTAAAACAAGCTGGCCAAATTTTAGAATATTTGACTATTATAGGAAATATAGTAGAGGTAACAAATCCAAAAAAAGTAAAAAAAAACACTATAAGTTCTAATCTATCAGAATCAGCCTATTACTCCCAACCCAGGACAAATACATCAAAAGATAACCAATTTTAAGATCCGAAAAATTTAAAAGATCAAACTAGTTACTCCCAAAAAAGTATGCGATGAGACAAAAACTAAACACAATAAGGTTTCAGAATGCAATCTCATCACTGGAGGAAAAACACTTTCGAGCACCCAAAGAGACACAAAATGCTGATTTCTTGTAATGTGTACATTATGAAGGCAAAGCACAGTCTCAGGTGAAGTGTAACGGTGATAAATCAAAAATGGTATGTGGGAAGATACAAAATAATGTTTAGGACGGCCTGTCTGTCTATTCAATAGTCTTAATTCGCCCATTTTTGAACATTGGCCACTCTATATTGTTTCTATTTGTTGTTTGACAATTTAATCCTTTTAATATCATTAGTTTATTTAATTGTATCTTGTTAGATTAGGACTATTTTATCTGCATGTCTTAAGTTGTTCATGTATTGGCCTTATAGTTTTATAGCTCTTTTTTTTACTATTTTAATTTTTTTTAAACATGTGTCTTGTGTAACACCTTTTTTATTCCGATAGGTGCTGTCCCTTCTTGTTAGTTGTCCTAGCTTTCCTATATATGTTGTTATATGTAGTGGCATATGGTATTAATTTTCTTGTGCGCTAAATATTTTCATTGTTACATAATCTGTCCAATTTAAAAAATTTCGTCGCCTACCTATCCGTTGATTTTATTAATTAGAATTAATATGGATCCATTCCAGTTGTTAAAGGCTCATTAAATAAATAGAAATAGTGCTAACTATAATTTCCAACGTATACCATTGTTAAAGGTTCTACTGCTATTTGGTCTTTCTCTGGAGATTTGTTATTCTTCATTTCTCGTACCGGCTTCTTTATTTAGTTCATGTAAATATGACTAATTCTGTAGATTGCTTGTACATGTTTAAACCTTTTGCAAATCCTTCTGATCGCGTTGACATCTAAGATAATATTTCTACAACAGTTTTAAAATAACTTGTTGAGTTTTCCATATGTCAATTAACGTTCAATATTACAAAATGCGCAGTTTGAAAAGAAAATAAAATATTAAATACCATATACATTATTCTCTCATATCCTGCCTTCTGCGAGAGTATATATCGCTTTTCAAGACCGTCTTGTACCGTGTCCGAATGACAACCGTATATTACAAGTACGTCATATCTCATGTAATTTTAATTGATGAATTTATTATGCCTTTAAACGTTGGTTACTCCAGATACGTTCTTTGATTTCATTATGAGAACCTTGTCATCAAATCAATTGCTGGTGAATTATTTAGCAGAAAACAACGTTCCTACCTATATATAAATCTGAAGATATGACATCGGACAAGGGAACGTTGGTCAATCTTTTATGGTATATTGCAATCAATGATTCTTAATAAATCAGATTTTGTGGGCAAGTTATAGGTCAAGCTTCAATACGGTAATTATAGGGCTTGAGTAAATCTTAGAAAATCAATTTTTTAGAGAATTTTGTCCATGTTTATTTGGTTCAGTAGTTTTTATTTGAATTATTTGTCTGTGGCGAATTCATCCTTTCTGCAACATAGAACGGATTTCCTATGCGTTAATGTTCTTCTACTGGTGCTTATCCTCTTTCGATGTTAGCGATCACATTTGTCCGAAACCACTTTGTTAGCGGATGATCTGAAAAGTGTAGCAGATGTCATCCTTGTCCACTGCCTGAATTTATTTAGCCACGATGTTCTTCTATAATCGGGGCTCCTTCTGACTTAATTTTACCAATTTGAGGAGGCGATAATTCTCTTTCCGCACAATTTGCCCAGAAAATATGCTGTTTTCCTAATCTTTATTATGGTTAGGATTTCTAAATCCATTTTCATCGATTATATCACTATGTCGTTTATAATGTGGAGCTATTCATGGGATTCGAGGTATCTCAAACGCTTCTAGCTGCTTGCAACAGGCATCAGTTAGGTTCCAAACTTCTGGGCCAAATGCATATATATATATATATATATATATATATATATATATATATATATATATAGCAGAATTTGTGCCCAGATAAAATTAGTGTCTTGCCCATAAATGTCTATTGTAAGTAAATTTAATTTTTATATAATATTCATAGTTGTAAAATAATTGTAACTTTTAGATTGAGTTTGACATGTTTGAAAAAAGACAAAATGTGTCCGAAACGTAACATTTAAAATTAAATAAACAAATGACCAAAAACCAAGAAAAAATTTTAATCAATTTATATATATATATATATATATATATATATATATATATATCATGCGTCCCTTTTCAACAAAATATTCTCATCAACTAAAAGGCTAATTTTAAAATTTGAAATGCGTATAATTTAACATTAACTTATCAACTAGAGAATCATGTACCTATATATCAACACAACAATAAAACTATTGTTACAACATTTGTCAAAATTTATGGTACGTCACATAATTAACTTAACAACATTTTAAAATTGAATGACATCTCACACACACATCTGTACAAATTTTATCTTCATTCCATTTAGAAGACAGCGGCGTACATTCATTTTGCACGACAGCGGCGTACATTTTGCACGTGTAATTAACATCTTTTCTATTAATTGACATTTTATTTTTCTGAATATGTAGTATTTTATGTAGGTCTCTTTTTCTGGTGTTTGGTTCAGTTTTTATAATTTGAGTATTTTCGAAATTGAGTGCATATTTTTTCGAATTTTCGTGCTTCGTTAGTGTCCTCTGATTTTTTTTTGACTTTATTCGGTTCTCACATACATCACTGCAACCTCTACAGAGTATTTCATAAAAAACATTACTTTTTTGTTCTTTGGAGTTTTTGTCTTTAAATTGCTGAAATTTTTTGATAACAAATTATGTCCATTTTGACTTACAGTAATCTCGGGATCTATTAATAATCGTTGAAATTGTGTAGACTACTCTTTAATATATGGTAAAGTTAGATATTTTTGTTGAAATTGTTATTCATTATTTCTTTTGGGTAGCTATTAGCCTTTAACGTATCTTTAACTTTATTTATTATACGATGTCGGTATTCTGTATCAGATAATATATACATATAATATTCGTGACATACATTACACATTTCATTGTTATTTCTCTACATTTTAACGGACTAATCAATGATTTTCCTGTGGATATATTACATGAAATCAGTTAATGCAGAATTTCAGTGTTTCCTAATACTTTACTCTCCAGTAGACCTAATGGTTGAAGTCAATTATATTGCTGTTCTTAATAAAACTGTCAATATTCTAATAGTGTGATCTCATCCCTTTGATAGTTATCAGCACGTTACGATTTGTAATTGTAATTATTTTCTGACATTATCCGTGTACATTTACAAATGTCATATAGTAATTATTTATTGATAACCGACTTCAAAAATGGAATAGATTCTCAACTCTCCTGATTTTTTGTGATAGGTGATATTTTGGCTCATTGTGAATGGATGTCCACGATTATATTTTTGTTGAAGAAACAATTGTTTTCAGAAACCCAATACTATTAACTAGGTGTAGGGGTGAAGTGGGTTTGTTTATTTAATTTTTGAAGAATCAAACATAAATGGGTATTAGAAAATCATCTGAATTTTAGCTTTATTCGCGGAACACAATTCTGAACCAATTCGTTATCAATTCAGTTCTACTCAAGAGCGCATGCCTGATTCAGAATTAGTAAAAGATACTTTTGCACCGCGAATGCCATTGCAACTAATTCTTCTATGCTGTCACATTATATAAATAGGTATGTGTCAGTTAAATGAGCCACTCTACATTCTGCTACTGCTATTTATGGTAGAGGTTTGAATACTTTGACCCTTTCACGACTAATCCGAAACTGCTGATTATTAAATTGTGGCACAACATGTTCAAAATAATCAATTGTGTTTGGAACACTCACAATTTCCAAAAGTTGTTCCAAATCCCCGTCACTTGAAATCAAGTGGTCCATGTCAACAAATATTCCAAACGTAATCACAGTTAAAAATAAGTAAATTTCCCGATGTAGGCAACACAAAATAACAATTTACTAAATTTGAGTAAAAATTATTCAAATGCGCATGTCAGAACCAGGAATCCTAGCTATAATTCAAGAACTGATAATCTGGTTACGAATCAATAATGAATCGAATTTTCCTTCACCGCGAACACAGAATTGTTACTGTCAGTTTTATTGCAACTGAGCATGCGATCAGTAATGAATCGATAACGAATTGTTACCGCGAATAAAGCTTTTGTTTCATAATTTCATATGCAGACCACTGTTTAAAATACCTCTTATTCTACATTCTAGTTTGGGTCTCTTGTTGTAAAAAATAAGTATGGTGGTTTTTACCGACAAAATCGCTAATTAAATTTTATTCTCAAATAACGTCAATGAATAGTTATCTTTCCGGTCTACGCCATCACTCATTAACCAACTCGTGCTAGATAAGGCTTGCCAATTAAGCCTCAACATTTTACATCGCATATTCTAAATGATTTTCATTTATCACTTAACTACCAACCTGTAATTGTAAACCTAGCCGTTTATTTCTTTAAAGCACTGATTAAAAAAATATTGTTAGTACCCTATAATAAATTGTTGGTAATTGTAGCCACGACCGTCAATGAGATAGGGAAAACCGTATTATTTTAACTAAACAGTTGTGATAATTTATTTATGGGCTAGAATTTTTTTTTACAGATAAGTATATAATTACCTGTTCCTATTACTTAAGCGTGCCAGTAATTTTACAGTAAACTTTTCTTTGTAATCGAATGCAAAAGGTGAAATTTGTTAAAGACAAATATTGATAAGAAAATACCGAGAGCGATTAAGACCATTAATTATTTCTAAGTACGTTTTATTGGCCCTAATGTTTGTAGTCTGATTATTCAGATTTCAATTTTTTTAAAATATTTTTATATGACTTTTTTGTACAATTTTACGATGGATTCAGTTTTTTGATACTTGCATATAAAAATGTACAAATTAAAGGATAATGTGTCATAATCTCAATTTATTTAAGTTTATATGCAAAAACGAAATATATAAGTCCAAGATGTATAATGTAATGAGACAAGAGTAGACACTGTATATTTTTAGCTAAAAATGTCTTTTGCTTGTTCTAATATCCCACAAAATTAAATTAAATTCGAATAAATAAGATTTATTATAAAATAAAGAATGAAAATGGGATTTTAGTTCATTTTATTAACTGTTGATCAAGAATGACATTTTTCGCTGTTGGGCACCCCAACCGTGTACACGGTGTATATACAGGCGAGTTGAGAACCTCGGCCATTCCTTCGGAGTCAATTTAAAAAACAGATGAACGTAGTAATAAAGCAATAAACTCTTAAACTTATATGGCATCACTTTGGAAATAACATTATTGGTTCGAAAGCTTCTTACCAGAGACCCATACTTACATATACGAAAATAGAGGAGTTTTTATGAATTGCAAAAATTGCGTTCGTTCTGGCCGATAGGACAATTCTGACGGACACGACACTTCCTTGACCTTGAAATACTCTAGAACTCAGTTCGCAGTGTAAGAAACAGGTTATACAGGTTGTTTCTAAAATAGGGTTCCCAACTTCTGCTGTGTTATAGCCCATAAAAATAAACCAAAAGTCCCTATTAAACCTAAAACTACCCTAAAACGCACTCTTAGGGCTCAAACAAACCTATTTTTTTCTGTTATTGACAAAAAGGTCGAAAAAAAAATAGAAAAGAAACAGCAGCAGTTATTTGAGAGTGAACGGTGGAAGCGAAAGCTTCTAACAAATTACACTTCCCCACTCTTGTTATCTCCTGTCTCTCTCTCCGTCTCTATCATTAGTGTAATGCTTTTACATTTCAGGAGAATTAAAATAATTGTCACTGTTTTGTGTTGACTCAAGTATTAATTCTAATGTGTAATTCAATACTTAATTTAAATTTGTATAAGTGCGAAATAGAATTTGTTGAATTATTAACTTACAAGTTGAAGCTCATATCCGATGAATTGTAAATGGGGCAAAAAATTTAACGAAGGGTCTATGAAATTAACAGCGTTCTTTCTAAATTCTGACATATGTCAAGTCCGTAATTTATTATATCGCAAAGAGAGAATTGGAGTTTTTATTAGAAAAGCAAATTTTGTGTAGGTTGTCTATAATAATTGGATTTTATATTAGTTTATTTCCTATATGTTATTGATATTCTATAAAAGAAGAAACTCATACTGTATTTTACCTGGTCTCTGTTTCTTACACAGTGAACTGAATTGTATGGGTATTTCAAGATCAAGGTAGTGTGTGGTTTTGGTGGCGGTGTCGAAACAAATGAAATTTCAAGTTATCCTATTCATTCCCTTGCTCATCTATTTTCATATGTGTAAATGCGGACCCCCGTTTCGCTTCAAAACATGTATGGGTTTTACATAACTTTTTACATTAAATAACATGTGCCACTCCGTTTTCGACAAGCAAATCGTAAGCGTCGTATTAAGGTTGTTGGAGGGGGCTTTTGGCTCGTATTTTTTTTATTTTTTACAATTTTCTTTACAGATTTACAAAATCGTAACAATTTTACATAAAAAATATTATCTTTATCAAATTGTTAATGTAAAATACTATTAATGTTAAGCCACCGGTTTTGTCTTTTTTCATAACCAGGGATCTATATCTATGAAATATTCTAAAAACTGACACGTCATATAATCCTTTGAAATTATATTATGAAAAACGATTAATACTGGAATCATAACAAAATACTGCCAATTATTTTAACTTTCCTGAAAGAATATGTCCATTACATAGAATGACACAACGAAAGAGGTACAGAGACAGGAAGATAACGACAGACGGGAAGCATATTATTTCATAACAAACTTTCGCTTTCGTCGTTCAGTCTAGAATGATTGCCGTTCTTTTTTAAAATCTGCTGAAGTTTATATACATTACTAAAAATGACAACTTAAAAGAAACAGGACAGGAAGATAACGAGTGACGGGAATTATATTACATCGTTCAGTCTTAAAAAACTGCCACTCTTTTTTTATAATAACGTTTGTTAAATATTATATTTAAGGTGGTTTTAATGCCGATATTCTCAAATTTGGTGTTGGACATGTATTTTCGGCCATGCCTCATTTTCATATAAACTTTATAAAGTTGTCATATTTATTATTGCACAGTATTAATCATGTTCATACGTGGACTTGATTTAGTTTCTTGTAAGATCCTTATTACCACTTGCGAATTTGGGTTGGTTTCTTCTTGCATAACCGCTTCCCAACTGTCATCACCTAATAAATTGTAACTCTTAAATGGCCATGCTGGTATATAAAACCGACTTGAAGTAGGCGTTGTAAACCTACTGAATAGGAAGCAAAAACCAATATTTTATTGACAAACATTCTCAGTTGGCGTTACACGACTTTGATTTACTAGCAACTACCGCGTATTGATCTGCTGCAATTATCATCTGAAATTTTAAACTGCAATCGACGGATAACAGTCCCCGGATTAATTCGAACAACAAAAAACGGAAAATCCATGGCAGTTTAGCTTCGGCCTTTCCCCGTGCACCAATCTTGGTGAGGGTACGTACCGTGTAATTTTCTACGTCTAAACTTTACATGTTACCGGAATATATTACCGTACAATTTCGAACACTTAAGACTGTTTTAGCATTTACATGATTTAATATTTAATATTGTAACGACCAAATGGATTGATTCATTATTTATTGAAATTTAAAGTTTGCTGCTAACCCAACAATTTATGGTGAGCTGTTAGCAGTTGATGTATGATTATGTTAGCAGCACGATACAAAACTTACTGTACTGGATGTATGATGGGTGTGGGTTTTCGCTTGATGTATTAATGACGAAATCTTTTCAGGGAATGCCGAATGAAATTGCCAACAAATGAAATCGAAAATGTTCAATTCAGTATATGTTAGTAGATTGTTATGTACTCAGTTTAAAATTAAAATTAGTGATGAACAAATTTATTCATTTTAAGAAATTATAGAATCTTAAAAATCATTAAAACAGATTATCATTTGTGATATAAAACAAAATTAGATAAATGTCAAAGTGAAAAGAAATTGTATATTAGGGGCCATCCATAAATTACGTCACACGAATTTTAGGACTTTTGAACCCCTCCCCCCATCCTTGTCGCAGATTTTCACATTTTTGTAATCCTCCTCCCGATGTGATATCACACATTTATTAAATTTATGAATGTACTTAAAAATAAACGAGAATAAACAGTTATTTTCATTTTTTACTTATTTTTATTAAATAATCTAATAAAATTAACATAAAGTCCAGTATTTCAGATAACCAAAAAAATTAGAATGCTAAATTATTAATAATTTTAACTTGTGACGTCACAAAGTTTTGTGACCCCTCTGTCCCTTGTCACACTATGTGACATTTCGGAGATACCCCCCCTCCCCGGTAATTTATGGATGACCCCTTAGTTTACGAGTTAATTGATGCAATTATTTCAAATTCATATAAATGTTAATCAGAATTAAATGTAAATATAATTGTAAAGTGGTTAAATTATCTATTTCCAAAAAATTAAATGAGTTATTTGTGTAATTTTAGTTTAATGGGTGGATAATTTCCAAACGGGTTTATTCAAACTTCTGTATGACTTGAGATATTCATTCAACAAAATTTCAAGTAATTATTCGATTTCTCCATTGGATGAATTTGTACTAAACCAAAATAATAATATAGTAAGAAATGAAAATCACAATGCCATTATAAAATCAAAATTTAATAAAATTTATTTGATAAATATTAAAAATAATATACAGAGAATTGTACTGAGAAGAGAAGGAATAATATAATATTATAATTATGAAGAAATGTCAACAATGTAGTAAAAGGTGGGATAGTTTGACACTGTTTCAAAAGATTCGTTAATGATTCTTTGTCAAATACATAGAGTGAAAAATGATTTATTAGAAGAGATATTACAAGTAAATATAAAATGATAAGAGATGATTAAAATTCAAGAAAAAAATGTATCAAACCAGAAGAAGATAAAACAAGAAACGAAGCAAATACAAAGTCAGTAAAGATAACTTGGAAACAAATACAGTTAAAGTAATCACAGAAACTTGAAATCATTAGATGACGTAGCAATTAAATGGAGAGAAGACGAAATTTGCGAATAAAATCATCAATGTATCATAAAAAAATGGCGCCCAACGTGGGATTCCCACAAATACATGTGTATAATGAAATTTATTTAACAATTATACAAAAACAACCCAGAACAAATATATACTAAACCCAAAAACGATGTAGATCACAGCTTAGCTGCAGAACCGACGTTGAGTGTAAAAAATATAGGTTAGGTGTTAAGGTGACACACTGAGGGTTCTACAGTTTTTCCAGTTGGTGTCTATTGGACAATGAGTTTAATATCATTTTCCAATAGATGACTAGCCATAAAAATTTTCTATTTTTTCTTGGTGACACCTAGGTAAGTAAATAATTTACGCTTCAATTTTTGAGCTCTGTGTAACTGTTTTGCCTGAGTAATTTTTGACAGGTCTAATATTCTTATTGTGATACCAATAGATATGTGAATACTTTTTTCAAAAATACGTTCTTCAGATTATTGCAACACTTACCTGTATGAATATACGTATGTTTCTTCATGTCAGACTTTTGATGAAACCTTTTACCGCAGTACTGGCAGGGATAAGGCCTTGTGTCTGAATGAATCAGGAGGTGTGTAGAGAGTGTAGAAGAACGTTTAAAAGACTTCCCGCATTGCTGGCACTGCAACAAAAGAAATCAATTAGTACAATATTTTTGGTAAGGGCAACTTTATAAGGTAGACCTTAGATATACACAATCTGAATGTATTTAAAAAAGCAACGACTGTCACGTCTCACTTACGTGCAACAGTGATATTTATTTGAAGAATTTCCACAAAAGTAGCATAATATTAGAAAGAACAATTCGTTCCAGAACAAATAGTTTTCAAGTGTCAAGTTTTTAATCACTTAACCTGTACCGTTCTAATATTTAAACCGTCGAATGCAAGACAACTTAATTGTTTCTATTGTGATGCCTCATCATTCACGTTACGTTCAAAAGAAAGAATTCTCCAAAAGCATGTATATAGTTAATTATTTATATGCCTGATTTTTACAGCGCCTCTACCTATATCACTGTTTTAACATCACTACTTATTATTCATTAGAGTTGAGCTCATATTAATCGATTTTTCCCAGTATTTCATTTCATGTTTGATTTGTGAAAGTTTTGATATCCGTAAATATTTGATTAAATCATGTCCTTAACGATTTACTAACAAGTTACTAGATTAGTGAGAAGGGAAGTTATGACAGTTAATAAAATATTCGTTAATGTGGACATTAGGAAACGTGAATCGATTATTTGGAAAAAAGCACCACTGATGACACGGCATGTCCGAAACTTTCTACAAACTAAAAACCAAAAGAGCTGAAAGAACAATTTGAGGGCATATTGGTAATCATTATATAATTAAGTAGTTTTTATTGACGGATTTTTTCCATTTGCGTCATCTTAACTGTCGAGGGCGATCATATTGGAAATTATTCTGGCATTTGTTCAGTTATATTTGTTAACAATCAACAATGTTTTAAATTATCAACATTATTTATATAATTGTTTAGAAAAGGAATTTCAGGTAATGCAAGGGGTTGTCAAAATTTTTTCAGTTACGCACCAACTACAAACAACAACGGGTGAGGAGAGATGAATGAAAGTATCGATTCTAGCAATCGAAAGCTTTTCATACTAACGACGATTCTTATTCCTGTTTCAGACATCTTTCCAGAACGCACCTTAAGGTTAGCGACATACAGGCATGTGCTAGGTTCGAACAAACCAAGCACTGGATAAGACACTCTAAAAAAAATTAGAATCAACTAAACTGAAAAACGAATCAGAAACGAACAAGAATACCGAACACATGCAGGATCCAGGACTCCCTACAATTGCTCATATATTCTCTAAATTTAAATTAGTCAAGTTCTACTAATGAATTATGTCCAAAGCATATCAATAAACAAAATTGTAGGTTTTGAATTTCGTCACAAACCATTAAACCTGTTTATGGTTTCCTTGAATGTATTAAAGCACAGATTCACAGATCACTCTGCGAATCCGCCATGTCCAATCTGTTGATTTGGAAACGGACTATCCTACTAGTCAAGTTCTACTAATGACTTATGTCCAAAGCATATCAATAAACAAAATTGTAGGTTTTGAATTTCGTCACAAACCATTAAACCTGTTTATGGTTTCCTGAGAAGTTTTCCCGCCATGTCCAATGTTGCTAAAAGAAGTTTTCCATGTTGCTAAAAATAAAAAAAATTGAGGCACCTGTCTATTTTATTGAGTGCAGAAACTTATTGATGCTTCAGTAGATTAACATCCTCTTCCCCAATTTTAATCAAGCCTTGGATGCGCAATTTTGAAGAAAGTGGAGTACCTACTGACTAAATCAACTACATTCTGAGTCTAAGCCTAACTTTTTAAATTTTTAACAGATCCTTGAATTTTTGCATTAATGGGTAAAATTTATATATTTATTCTACAGAATTGTTGTGATATGCTAGAGATGCAGCCAGAAGGATCTGCTAAACTAGTATAATTCTGCTGATGAATATCAGCTCAATCCCTGGAATATTGAACTTCTAAAAATGAATCAGAAATAAGTATACTTTTTTGAAGTCGAATTGCCATATGACCGCAGTGTCCAGATATTCTACCCATAGATTCTCATCTACATAGAACCAACATTTCTGTGGTAACTACTCATTGTAGTGAAGTGCAAAAATCTCTTTCTTATTCAGTATGTTCACTTACATTGTAGCATATCAAGATTCCCTATGTAATAAAGGTCAATAGGTCGATGTTAACCAGTTTTCATGGAGACATTCATGTTCATCCCAGAGATAGAACTTCTTCCGATTAATGTGATATTTATAACAAGTTAATTAGAAAACGGTACGGTGCAAATACTAGTAGTCACTTCGCTTCCGGAAAAATGTGCATCTATGGAGTAATCCTCTATGTACTATCCTTAGTATCAGACGTTATATCGTATATATCCTTGTATTGCTTACAGTATGACAAGTGTGTTTCCTGCAACCGGAAATAACGTGAAGTACCTAAACAAATATGACAAATGACATATAAAATAAAAACCATAGTACTCCGAAAAATTCTGTGATCACCATTTATATGAAAAAACTTGGGCTTAGGAATATCTTATGGTAACGAAAGCTTCTTAACGGGGCCCACATTTACACATGTGAAAATAGATGAGCAAGGGAATGAATTTGAATTGGATAACTTGACATTTCATTTGTTTCATTACTGACACCATACACTTGGAATACCGATACAATTCAGTTCACTATGTAAGAAACAAAGGCCAGGTAAAATACATTATGAGTTTCTTCTTTTATAGAATATCAATAATAAATAGGAAATAAACTAGTATAACATCCAATTAATATAGAAAACCTGCACAAAATTTGTTGTATCTAATAAAAACTGCAATTCTCTCTTTGCTATAAATTATATAACGGATTTGACATATGTCAGAAGTCAAAAAGAACGTTATTACTTTCATACACCCTTCGTTAATAATTTAACAAATTTTATTTGAAACTTAGAAATTTACATTAAGAATTAAATTCCACATTAGTATTATTACTTGAGTCATAACAAAATAGTGACAATTATTTTAATTAACATGAAATTTGTAACCATTACTAATCATAACACAAGGAAACAGACAGGAGATAACAAGAAACGGGAAATATAATTCTTAAGAAGCTTTCGCTTCCATCGGTCAGTTTCAAATGACTACCACTCTTTTTTTTATTATATTATTCGAAGCATGGAAGTCCATAAAGGGCCCTAAAAAAATACAAATAAATAACTTCTTTATAAAATCAAATTCAGGTTCTAGTATTTTCATTTTTGAGTGACGTCATATGCCTGAGTCACTAAAAATAAATTTGCATCTCCTCAATATTTCTAAATTATAAAAATGGGCATATTATGTCATGTATGTAACAAGACTTAGTAAATTAAACTATTTTTTTATATTTTATAATAGTTTTAAATTCATTTCTTAATACAAAATAGGTTTTTCTATACAGGGTAATTCAAATTCGACCCTCACCATTGGGATCTCGGGAACTACAGGAGATACGAAAATTTAATGGGGGCAAAGTACAGTAATTTAGTGCTTGAAGAAATGACGTTTTTTTTATTTAAAACACTTCCGAAGATATCCGATTAAAAACAGAAAATTTGAAATTTCGCTTTTATTTTTTGATAGCCTGTTTTGACGATCAAACGCAAAACCAAAAACACATTTTCATTGCCATTTTTTTCAACTATACTATGATCTTCTTAGATCTATCCGACGTTTCGGTTTTCGACTACAGTCATCAACTTTTTGTTTCTTATTGACTCCACATTAGATTTTTCCACAGAGAAATAGTGCATTTCTGATTTCACTGATATGCAACTTGTTACAATTAGCTTTCTTAGAAGTATAGACAGCCGCATAGAACAATATTTAAAATTCATGAAGAGAGTTTGTCTGAGTTCGGTGCTTTCCAAAAACCGAAAGTATGGAAGCAGAATAGAAGGCACAGGAAATAATTTATTGGCAGAGGTGAAAATAAATTTCACAAATTGAAAATAAAAGTAACATTTTCTTGCTATGGTTTTAGATAAATGGGAATGCTTCAAACTCACTTATCAAGTTTCCTCATACATGGATGGGCCACAGATTAATGTGTTATAGAAATTTAAACAAAGTAGTTTAAAATGTTACAAAGTACACATATCCCAGAAACTATATATAGGTGATCCTGATACAAGAATGGAGTTTTGCAATGGGCACTAAAATATGGATAATACCCAAGATTTTTTGAAAACTATTATTTGGACTGACGAAAGTACTTTTTCAATCTGTGGCGTCTTCATAAGAAATAACGAATATATTTGGAATCAAATTAGGCCGCAAGTTCGTTTTCGTTTAAATGTTCTGGCTAGAATTGGTAATGATCAAAAGCTCGGAATTTAGTTTTTCATGGCGAGTTAATTTCTTGAAAAACCAATTTAAAGAATATGTCGATGAGTTGCCCCTTCTCAATCTTAATGTTACTTTTTCCAGCATGACGAGGCTCCTCCACATAATACTAGAACTGTTGTGAGTATTTTTACATCAATGATTTCCGCATAGGAGAATAACAAATTAGGGGCCGGCAAGATGGCTGGCAAGATGTCCTGACCTTACATTTCTGGGTATTTTTTTTGTGATGCACTTTGAAAAATATAGCATAGGGCGAAGGAGTACATAACAAGATAGAAGAACTTAGAGTAAACATTATTACAAAAGTCAGATCTATTAGAAGAAGGGATGTTATTAGGGCTGTCACCAATTTAAATTGACCTACTCGTTTATGTGCCCAACAAAAAAATCGTTAGTTTGAGTATTTGTTATATTATTTTTTATACATATTTTATTATACATGTTGCTCTTACTGTGCGATCAAAATTTTAAATTATATTTTATGCCACTATTGCCTTTCCGGATATAACCCAAAACACATTTGAGCTGTTTTCGTACTGTTTTTATCAAATTTGTAATAAACTTTCAACATATCTCGTAATAGTTTATTTGTTGAACTCATTGTGAAAATATATCTGTTCTAATTTCATTTGACAAGTTCTTTGTTGGAGTCAAGGCCAAACAAGAGGATATATATGTTTTATCAGTGCTTTTAAGAAAGCAACAAGTATATCAATGAAATCAGAATAAAATGCATATTATTCCGTATAAAAATCTAATTAGAAAATCTGAAAAAGTCATCCTGTAGCTCAAAAATAATGGCAATCAAACTGTGTTATTGGTTATGCGTTTCCTCGTCAAATAACGCAACAAAAAATTAAAACCTGAATCTCCAATTTCTGAAAATGTAAAACCGGAAATTTTTTAAGCAGTAAATTACAAAATTTTGCCCCAATTGAAACTTCTTTGTATCTCTTGCAATTTACGAGATCCCGATGGTCGAATTTATATTACCCTGCATTAGTGCTACTCGAGCGAAGCTGGAGCGGGTCTCTGGCTTCGTGCTAAAAATGGAACAACAAAATCTCGAAGCATTTAGAGACTTATTAAACGATTTTGAAGCCTTGATATAGTATTCAAACACCCGTACCAAGAAAATATCGGACCGTCGAAATAATCTACGATCTATTGATTAAATAAAGATGAGTCCCACTTTAATTACAAACTCGAAAAACAAATCTAAAATATTCAAAATCTTCTATGCGTGACCCAAAGGCACCGCGCAAGTATTTTTGGTGTGGGGAAAATAAAAGTATGCCGCAATTACAAAACAATTAAATCGCCAACGGCAATCCCAAAGGAATCGCATAATTTACATAAATAATTTCCGAGGTGCAATTAAAAACATCCAGGTTCATCACGGCATATCTTTAATTCACCGTCTCCTCTGTCATTCCAAACTGTAATTACGACAAAAACACACACAAAAAAATAATTATGTTCGTTAATTCTTTATGAGCGAAAAAGCGACGATAAACCTCCAGTAAGTCAGATATTCAATAAATATGGATTTCGAATAAAAGAGCTTGCTGCCTTTCATTTACATTTTTTCTTCCATTGTTCCCTTCAGGTGTCATCGGGTATTGGGGGGCAGAATGGAAGCTCAGGGCAATCGATGATATTGTGACAGAAGATATCTGGTATTGTCGATGGAAATAATTATACGCTCCCAACTGTGAGGATACAACTCTTTCTATATAATTAATAAGGTTCTGTTTGCATTCAGCATTATGACGTTACGCGTCTTTACGTAAACTTAAATGTAAAACTATTCAATTATTCAAGCTTGTGAAAGCAGCAGAAAAAAATGAAGTAGATGTGACAATAACTCGGCCATAATGACTATCTATGGATAATTATTACTTGTTGAAGAGAGAATAGTATGTCTTTAGGTCACAAGAGGTTACTTCAACAGTTACACAGAAAAGGAGCCTGAAATCAATTTGTGATGTGTATCATGAACTCAACATTTCGTCAGTAGTTTTGTATATAGTAATCAATTGATAATTTAAAACAAAATTATTTCGAATTTCGAGGATTTTTAATCAGATATTGGATCTGCGACATAGATAAGAACAATCTAGAATCTAGTTGCTAATGCAGCAACTTTAGTTTTGGGAAAACCACACATTTGAAAATTTTGGCTTAAGGGTAGTAAAGGATTGCTGTTGTTGATTGTTAGGATGGGCTCGTTTAAAGCACAATAATTTCAGGAGCATTTTATACCTCTACCACAGTTTCAGTGATTGTTTAATATGCAGTCTCAATGCAATCCAAATTAAAAGCCATAATTTCCAATTACTTACAATTTTGAAAGTTTTATCAGGTGTACTTGAGAGCTGTGATTGATAACGTACTATAATTTAACCCTTCATTCCTTCAAGCAGTTCCAGAAAATAAAACTTCAAACACTAGTAGTTCACCTTTTGTCTTCTTTCAATTCAAATGAATCTTTCCTTATGCTAAACAAGAAAAATGTTGAGGGACTATGGCACTTCAAATATTCAAATGGCAGATTAAACTTAACGAGTGTACCATGAAGAGTTAATACCTACTGAAATTAAATATTGACAATCAAACTAATCAAATTAATTTACGCTGCAATCATGTAATAGACTTAACAAGTTTGCCATCAAAAGTTAACACCTACTGAAATTAAATATTAAATATCAAACTAAAAGTAGTTCTGTCCATTAATTTATGTTGCAATAATGAACGACTACGAACCTAATAGTGGATATTCCAATTCCGATATAATTAATGTTGCCTTTATGGAAAATGCAAAAAATGTTGATTGAACATGTTGAAGACTGACTCCCATGAATAAGCAAAAAAGTGGTAGAATTAAGGGGAAATTGTTACGAAAACTACTCCTAAACGTGTCACTAGAACTGTAAAATAAATAAATAAAATCCGAGTGGAAATATTCGTATTAGCATCTTGCACACTTGTAAAGCCAAATTTTGACGAAATGCGCTATTTAAAGAAAAACACTAAGATAATTCAACATATGTCTTATTTATCAATAGGGAACATCTACATAGATCAAAACTATAGGGAGAGTATAGAGCTAAATGTTATTATAATTTGAGCTTAGTGGCATCTTAATTTCTTGTGTTCTAAAGAATTAATTTAAAAAATATTCTATTTAAAATAGAATTCAAATAACAAACTTACAATCAACTAAAAGTATTACCAAAAGTGGAATAGACTTAAGATTATTTGAGTAAAATAGAACATTCCTCATAATCCCCAAACCCAAATCATTAAATGTATAGTTTGCCTAAAACACCTAACATATTATCTATCTAGTTTAAAATATTCTGTCAACTTAATGGACATTCATCTTCATTAAGCAACCTAATTTTTGATTGTTTGGTACAATTCTTTAAACGAAATGTTTAGGTAATACCAAGACTGTGTATTGCAAAGAAATTGTAGATAAAAATGGTACAAAACCTTCAAAATTTAGGTTGTCTAATGAACTCCATATCCTCTACTCACATGTTGATCAAACAAAACAAAATTAAAAATTTAAATAGCCTCTTAAAAGAAAAAAAAACGCTTATTTCGGACTTGTTACATTTGGAATTTCCTACCTAAAAATAGTGCTCATAATTGCGAACCCGTTCCAATCTGCGATACAGTAAATCAGAGACTTGACAATTAGAGATACGTCAGAAATCAGAAAGAACACCACAAAGAAGGACAATGTTACTTGCCATTAAATGTGTGTGCAGACTAGCTTATATATATATATATATATATATATATATATATAGTATTATAAAATAATCATTTTACGTTAAGACTTCTGAATAATAATTGAAATTAAGGAAGGAAATTATTTACCACTATGTAGTAAAAAGGTGGAACGACGGCCATCCCATCGCAATACTAAAAAAGCTATTACGAAAATCAGGCCTACTTTTACAAAGCAACTGCAAAGGGCTTGAAGTGTCTCGTCCCCCTACCTTTGCTGTTTATACAGGGTCATTCACCTTATTCGAAGCGGAATATAACGAATAACCGAATCTATTTTGAACAAAATATTCTAAACAATGAAAAATGTGCCTAATTGATTTATCTAAATTTTGGGACTCTCTGTACATAGTAAAAATAATTTTCACATATATCTACATATAAATGATATCTATCATTGATTCGTTTAGAGATGCTATTTTATTTCGGATAACGTGAATTACTCGATATGTGGATTAGTGAGTTGTGGGTTGCATTAGTCTAATGTGTAAATATTCTAAAGTAGAATGAAAAAGTATTTAAAAATGATTTTCAAGCAGCAGAATATGTGAAAAGAACATTTTTCTAGATGATACCTATTCGCAATTATTATCGTTAATAAAGTCATATCCTAAATGATAAAGAAGCATTCAAAGTCTTTCTTTATTAAAAATTTGTTGAATTACTCACTGAGTAATAAATAAAAATTTAAATTAACTTACACCTCATATGTTCCTTTGCAGTTATATTTAAATTAAGAATTATTACACATTTGGATTACTCCTTAATGACAATTATTTTAATTCACCTAAAATTTATATATATTACTCAGAATGACACAAAGAATAAGAAACATAGACAGTAAGATAACGCGAGTCGGGAAGTATATTTCCTTAGAAGCTTTCGCTTCAATCTTTCCGTTCCAAATGACTGTCGCTTTTTTAATCTTTTGAGTAATACGTTATACTTTGTCAATAAAAAACTAATTAGAACATAAAATAGAAAACAAATAAGCTTATCAAAAACTGTAGATAAGATACCTTGAATATGATAATATCGCATAACTTATTTTACTAATTTTTTGATGATGATCCATGTAATTGTTATTGAGTTTTTAATATTTGTTAGTTACCAAATGAGTACTCAAACCTGAGATTAGGAATTGTAAACAATAAAAAAGCTGACACCCAGAAATATGACGAATGCTTTCAAAGAAGGCAATTTTCGGACAAATTGAGTTAATAGTTCCTAAAAATTGGAGTATTTCATAATCTTTTGTCTAATCTTTTGGATATTCCTAAAAATAATATCGTATATTTAACTAATTGGCGTGTGGTAATAATTAAACATACACAAATTGACTAAATACTGTTTACTAAAGGTTTTTAATTTTGTAAGCTCTCCATCAAGACTACAAAAACTTTCATTTCATTTTACATTGATTTCAGAATTCGCATTCACATCGTACGACGTCGTAGTTGAGACGCAACAACTGTAACGATCGTAAAATAGATTCTCGGTAGGCAATAACTACCTAGTAAGCTTTATGAAATATGAACAATGCCATGCAGAGAGGAAATATATGCTTGGATTTAATGAGGATCGTTTCCGATTAAATCACGATGCATTATTTATGTAAAGTCTCCATTGGATTAATACCATCGTATCAAAGTCAAAGGACGAAACGGAAATAACTATTACGAAATATCTTTTACAATATGTTTGTATATATAAGTAAAACTCTTTTATTTTAAAATCAAATGTTCGACGTAAATGGGAAAAGGAATTATACCATTAATAAATAAAATTCAAATGAAATAATTAACACGTACTGTTAAACTTACATTTTCACATCAATATATATCTATCAGTCGTATTAAATTTTGTGCACAAAACAAATAAGGAAATAGCACAATATTATTAAATAGCTGTTTCTTGAATAATAGCTGTGACATGTTAATTTTGTAAGCGATAATTTTCTCGGAAAAGACAGGGAAGATCAACGGGGTCAAGTAAAGTCAGTGAAATCCAGAAGCCGTCTGTCCACATTGTCAGGGAAACATCTACAGGTTATACTGATGTCCCAGTGAATATATTTTTTTGTCATAATTACACTACTAGTTTTTGTCTAAACAGAGTTCATTTGTGGTTTCAGTATAATTAAACGAGCAGACAACAGCACTGAAAACGTTTGAATGATAGTCTAGAGTTAGCATTGTGTAAAATGTGGTACAGGACATTCAAACTTAGTTGTATAGCCAGGCAAGCTCCAGAATATTTAAAATGCAAGACTTCCACAACAGCCAGCATAGAGGCCACTCTAACAAAAGTGGCAATGATCCCCCAAAAACCAAAGATACAAAATATACAGTACTAATCATTTTTGATAAAATTTTACCGATCTAGATTGACAGAAGCACTGTCGCATTTAAAACAATGTTCCCTAAAATCAGAAACGTCTTAAATTTCTGATCGCTGAATTCCACTAAATTTAACAGTTACATTAAAAAGAGTCTCATAAATTAACATGATTATAAGATTATAAGATATTGGACCAAATATTAAAATATTTTAATTTACATCTCAGAATTGTGCCCCCTTTTTTATCCGTAGTTTCTTAACCATTGACAACGGGGTCTGATCTAGACCCCGAAACGTTTGGAATATACAGCAATTTTCTTTGAACTGTGGTGTTATTTCCCATGAAGTACTTAGAAATTGAAAAATATGCCACAAGTATTATTCAGAAAACAACCAATCTTCTTCTTAGCCTATCAATACTTCCTCTGCCTCTTCATTGATAGTTCATAGGGATTCTACCGTTCGCATTCTATCTACACGCTTTTCTATTTTCTGTAATTCTTTCGTTTATGGTAAAAAATGTTCACATCTAATATTGCCATTCCTTATCCTGTTCATAAGGGCAACCTTTAATCATTCTTAAGACTGCCATTTCCTTACTTTGCAACCTGTTTTCTTTTCCTTGGACATTGTCGGTGCCGTAACTCAAGATTGGTATAGTTATCAACTTTATTTGTGTTTCTTTCCTAGTTATGTTTATGTGTTCTAGTTATTGTTCCACACACTAATGCCTATTTATTGTTTTTATTTAACCTGTTTTAAGAACTCATTATTAACTAGTATCTTAGATCTGACAAAGTATTTACATAAAAAGGTCATTACTTTGGTCTTAGTAAATGACATTTTCATTTTAAACCTAGGTGTTGGAGTTTGCGTATTCCTCGTATTTTCATTTGCATCATTTCTATAGCGGGTAAATACTCATCTATTATCACAATTGCCCCTTCTTTGGTTTCCTATCCAAACCCAGAGGTTCCTTTTCGTTATTCCCAACGGCAAATCGACTAAGATATGGTAACCCCTACAGACGAGTAACTGGCACTCTAGGATGAGGGCTGGCCAGTTTGCCAGTAACCAACTACCGTAAAAACTAAAAATTGTTATTAAATTCAATTAATGCCGCCAAAAAAATTAAGAAACCTTCTAAATTGATCGTTCCGATAAAAACAACAGGTAAACATAAACACCCGCTGAAATAAAAAAGAAGAGCAGCACAGCGGCTATCCTAAAAATTGGATGAGTAAGTATCAAAAGTATCACAAAAGGTCGACTCGAAATTTCGATAAAATTCGTGAAATACACTTTGGTAAAGAAGTAACTATAGCATTCGAGTATTTTCTACACTGGCTATTTAAAAGCGAAGGTTGTACAAGTTCAGTAGTTTATATTGCGGCGTGTGAAAGTGAATATTTGTTTTTGAACCCATAGCAAGCCATTTTCAAATATCAAATAGCAAAAATTTTACACAAATTACACCTTGAATTTTAGAGCATTGAGTTCTGTATTATTTATGAATATATTTATATAATTGAACACTAAATTTAGAGCGCTATATTTCGGTATGTGTCTCATTGCAAAGTGCTTCAAAAAAGAGCTCAAGATTTGTAAATATTAATTTTCTCCATTTCGGCTGGTAAGAAACAATCCTCATTTTAGTCTATGGCACGCTCCAGATAATTACATCAGTCTCTACATAAGATACATCACCTGATTACACCTTTTAGAAAAAAATTGTGTAGTAGATTATTTTATATGGTTTGAGAACACGTAGTGCCTTTTTTAAATATTTAGACACTTCTATTCATGTTTTGTATTTGGAAATTCAAATATTGTACTTGGATTTCATATTAACAAAAAGCCATTTATACAAAAATACTATCTTTAGAATACTAATATTGAGAACCTGATAAAGCAGATATAAGAAAGCCCGTTAGTATTTTTCTTTTAGCTGAAATAAACTTCAAGTTTGTAGATTCACGTTAGGCAAGTACGTTTCTCCGAATAATACAACGTGTTTTTTGGTAATTCGCACAGATAAAAATTAAAACCAATATTGCCAAAATATTGAATAACTTTCAGCAAAAGACATAATATTAAACAAGGATTGAACACATTATACGCGATGATTTCTAATCCAATACTTCAAGAATCCCTAGGATAGCATTCCTAATAGTCTTATGTTATGTACGATTGCCACTTTAAAGCAAAGGTTTCTAATTAGGTAAGATTTAAATTAGATTAAGCGGATTTCAGTAGATTTGCTATCATGTCTCGCGAAAACCTACAAATCTTTTATATGACGTATAACTTTATTGATTTTCCTAGATCTGAGTTTCCTTTAAATCTGAATTATATGTATATGTATATGAAAAGATATAGATAACTACAGTTGTCTTTCTGTACTTACCGTGAATTGTTTTTCCCCAGATGGTCCGATAGTATGCGCCCTGGCTTGAAGCTCCCTCTCGTGGTCCCATTTCCACTGACTATCTGAAGCCTTAATAGGACTTAGCAGTGTGGTATTTAGTGTGGAATCTGGCTTCACTTCCGAGGATTTTCGTTCTTGTTCACACAAGCTACCCGGAGACCATATACTGTGTGTCCTCGATCTCCCCTTTAACGAAAGGTTTAAGGGAGCATCTTCGTCTGGAACAAAAAAATGACGGTAAATCATATTTTAATTCCCATTATGTTCTAGAAAATATGTGAAGTAGCTGACTATCATATTAGATATTGCGATGTAAGTAACCTGACAACGTCTTGAGTATGACACAAGCCTCCTTTAGGAAAAATCATATAATTTAAAATCACTAAAAGATCGTCGGCCAATTTTTGAATGAAGTTTGAAAATAATTATCTCGAGCCCGTATTTAAAAAAAGTTAAAATATCTAAATATTTGTTGTGCAAGATGAAAAAAAAAACAACTACACCATAATCAATAAACTTGAAGCCTCTTGCAAATTATATAATCAGTTTTTGGTTGTTGTAAATAGGTGTTCAACATTTTTGTCGAAAATCGAACCCAATTGCATTTTTCTACATTTATTTACAATCATCCAAAAAAGTTTAACCCAACCACATCATTTCCAAATAAAGCGAGTAATTATTGAATTACATCCATTTTAATAATTTAGAGAGACTGCTTTCCTTCGTACCTACTTATTTTCCATGAGCATTTAAATAAAACTTTAAAAGCACTAACAATTGCAATGTGATTAAAGGAATTACATAAAAATCAGTAACAAATAACTAAGAACATTTTTCACATAACGTATGAATCACACACATTAATTATAAATCTGTATGAATTTCATTATACAAGGTGATCTGAAAAAGCATTTACTTGGCTGGGACAATTCCCAAGGGCTAAAGCTGTAAGGGTTGCGGTTTCTAAACATTTACTCCCTTGCATAAATGGAGTAAGTGCTTGCATCAGCAATATTCCTAACTTTGTGTAAATCACACTTATGCAGGTTAGAATAGTAATTAAAGGCATTTGATGACAATAGTGATTGATTTTCAGATGAGCAACATTTATACCGCTAAGGGCACGTATTAAACAAAACTACTCTTACTGCAGTGCACAAATCTCGAATCAAAAATTTGACCTGTACTTTTTAAATAGGAAAAGAGACATGTTGTTACCAATAATTCAATGTCAGGGAGATATTATGGAAAATCCATGAGTTTCTAAAAATCAAAAATTTACGGGTAATATCCAAAAAACCTGCAGAAGGGGGCATCTTCGCTAACTTCATGAAATTTTCTCTTAGCAATAGATATCCAGTCGAGCTGAACTTCACGCAGTCCTGTTTTGTCACCTATGAACCTTTTTCTTGTGGGACTATCACTACATTAAAAACAAACTTTCTACTGTAACACCATGTATTGATAGAAAGAGTTCCTTTTGATATATTAAATGTAATATTCGATAGCACTTTGACAAATTACAAAAAATTATATTTCTGATCCAATGGATGTAAAACTTCTCAAAACAAATTATGAGAAAATGACAAAATTTTGGAAAAAAAAGAATCAGTTTTATTCAACTCTCTCTTTTTATGAGTGGAAGATTCTAAGATTTACTTAAAGTTGTACAGTCAATATCTCCCAGAAACTGTATCATGCAATTTCATAATAAGGAGTAAACATATTGAATTAAAAAAATCTTACCCAGTTTTGCCTTTTCCGGAGCACAGCCTTGGTCGACGCTAGTGGCTCGATCCGGGCTCAAGGATTCCGGTCTGTGAGCAGGTGAGTACGGAAGAAATAGACCTGGTAAGGAATGCCACATATATGGCGGATAAGGACTAGGAACTAAAGGACTTAGAGGATTGGCGTACATTAAGGCGTTCATACCTAAAATAACAAAGAAAATTCTAATGAATAAAATAAATCAATATCACATGTAACTGATCCTACCGTTAACAGTTAAATAATTTTTCCCCCGTTGTAGCTCTTTGGGGTAGACTAGAGAGAAAGCACTGTGTCTTGAAGACATCGGCGACTGAGGAGATGATGGGCTGACGCTTCGAGATGATATCCCGGCGATGGGACTACTAGCTGGACTGGACGGTGAGGGTGGAGGTGGTGATTCTCCATGGACAGCAGTGTAATGCGGTAGAGCCAAACGGGGCATTCTGGAACAAGAATTGGTACAGAAGAGTTGTTGGTGTTAAACTATAACTAAAAGTCTAAAATTTTGACTCTTGTGTATAATTATAACAGACGTCTTTAATAATTTAATAATGTGGACCAGATTGAAGACCAAGAAAGCTCTAGAATGTTTACTTATATCTAGTTTGCATATTTTATTTATTCTTTATAAATGGGATGTTTTCGTAAAAAAGTTTCAAAATGTTTTATACAACTCTAGAAAAGCTTTCCGTAGTGGAGTAGTGACTTAATTTATTAAAGCTGCTACCAACAAAATTATGGTATTGTCAGATTTTGTGAAAAATCGCTTCTGTGCTTTCTGACAAAGTATTTTGTATTACCCCCAGTTTAGGGCGTGTATGCACAAAAATTGATTTTGATGAATATTCATATCTGTATACCTACCAAATAATCGAAATTGCACAACCATGGAAATTGCTAACATGCAGTACATAAGTACATATATATGTTTATTTTGAATGTTCATCTGGGATTTTCTCTCCTCGCAATGGAAAAATACAGATAAGTTAAGTACTCGAATATCACGGTGTAGTATCTAAGGGCAGTTTGTGGAAACTGCCCGGAACACTAGTTGCCCTCTCATAGAAAAAACTCTCTCGCAGGATTAACTGTGAGAAAGTAGGTCTACAGATTTGTCAACTAGCATTCCAGTATAATATGTTGTGTATTTTGTGATGTACTTAACTTTTTTTTTGTGACGTGTCGATTCCTTCAATTGACATTACCAAAAAAAAGTCAACCGAATATAGTGCAAAACATTCAAACAAACGTTGTTCGACAACGATTCCTGATAAGGAATCGAAACGTCACAAAAAACCAGATAAGTACAAGACAAAATACACAACATATTATACTGGAATACTAGTTGACAAATCTGTAGACCTACTTTCTCACAGTTAATTCTGCGGGAGAGTTTTTTCTTTAAGAGGGCAATTAGTGTTCCGGGCAGTTTCCACAAACTGCCCTTAGATACTATACCTTGATATTCAAGCACTTAACTTATCTGTATTTTTCAGAAACCATTGCGGGGAGAGAAAATCCCAGATGAACATTCAAAATAATCATTTACCTCCTCAATCCTTTAGAAACTACTTTTACATATATATGGTCAAGTGTCGACAACATCGCGAAGTAATCACAATCAAAAAATGCGTTACACGAGATGTTTTAAAAGCGGTTAATTTCAGTCTTCTCTTTGGGACTTTTGTAGTTTCTTTTTGACATTTTTATGTTTGCTTATTCGAACAGTGAGATGACAATGGGTTTCTTCAGTATAATCTGAAGATATTCGCAAGGAATTTTATATATGTCTGGATACGGTCTCAATCTTTACTAATTGATAAATATATAAAATTTGTTTATTTGTTTGTCAGTTTGTAGGTGTAATCTCTGAAATTACTGAACAGATTTTTAAACTTCTTTGATTAATAGAAAGTTACTGTACGATAAAAATGCTAGAATGTGAAAAATGACAAATTTGTGGAAAATGTCAAAAATTACCAACAATTAATCAAAAACTTTAAAAAATGAAAAAAAATTAAATGTAGGCAATATCAAGTCAAAATTGTTCAATATAAAAATATCAAATACACCGATTTGTCTACCTTTTTCGAAGACAAGAGAGGTCAGCTAGTATTAAATAAGTTGTCCCCTCAGATGATACCTTGAATATCAGTATTTTTTTAAATAATTTGGTGTTAAGAACTTGGAATTTCAAAACTTAAAGACAGAAAATAATTTGATTAAATTGTTATTAATTACTTTCTGAGAAGGAAATATATTTTTTATTTAAATGTTTTTTCCTTATTAGATGTATTGATACAGTTTTTTGCGGCGGTGTAATTATTTAATAATACCTATTTTCTGCAGTTCGTTCATTTAAGTTAAAATTTACGTATTTCTTAGTTTACTGTCCTATAATTCTCTTCAGTTCCGCCCTTCAAACATTTTATTGTTACATTTATATATAATTTCTTTTGCTAACAGTTCTTGCAACATTTCTGAAATAAGAAACTCTAAGATACCAAATTTAAGATTAAAAAGGAATTTGTGTGAAATTTTCTTCTTAATTCTATATATAATAGACTATCTAAAACATTCACAATTTTGAGAAAATGGTGTAATATTAAAACTCTTCACATCTAACATCAATATAAAATTAGAAGAGCATATATTTATAAAAACATTTCCATGACTAAACGGACTAGTTAGCTATTGCTTTTGGTTGTATATACAGGATGTTATTTACAAGTAGCTCACTTTAAAAACTATATTTACCAGATGGTGTATTTATTGTGCAATCAATTTTAATTTCTTTACTATATTGTTTATAAACTATACTACAAATAGCTGATTCTGGTTTTATAAGCTCCTTGATAAATAAATATTATTCTATAATACTTACTGTTGACAAAGAAGGGAATCTCAATCGCTATGTTTCAACAGAATTACAAATCGTAGACAAACAAACATTAACGAAATGACCAGAATGATTGTTTATTTGTTCAGATTTTGATGATATACGTACAGATAATGTTTTATTAATTTAACTGACATAGCCGCCGTATACTTTTACATTGTACTACATCATTACCAGAATGTATGCGTGAGTTAATATTATATGTTGTCTTTTCCTTGTGGGAGTTGTAAGGGACACTAATGTCCGGTTTGTGTGTCCATTAGCGCCCATAGACGTAGAAAGAGATTGAAAACCTAAATTCGTATCATCCGCAATGTGATAATAAAACAGTTGTAGTCAAAATATCTTGAAAGAATTAAATTTAAGTAAATTCATACAGGCAGCTTATCATGTCATAATTTTCTGCAAACAACTGCGAGAAATCTGTTGCAAAAACTTTGTGAGTCACCGGTAAGTTGCATTCTTTGAAACACTTATAATTTCGGTATCGGCAATTTGGTATCAAAACAATGTATTGAAATGTATGTGTTAGATCTGCTCTGAAGATGACCAGAAGCGTCCTGAAATCTCTATCTAGGTAAGGCGCCTTAATAGTTGAGTGCGCCCTTTGTAGACATAAACAACTCTTAATACGCATTTCTACACAGACAAAGTTCAATATATTCCCAAATATTGTGACTAGTTTTTTATTTCATTTGGTATACAAAAAAGATAGAGGGCACAACTGTGTCACAACTCCGCAAGTTGAAGCTACCAGAAAGATATTTTAAGGTATCGGAAAACTCGTTTTTCTATATTATTTTGCAAATTACTTCCAAATTCTCCTTGTAAATCCGCGATTATGTTATATATTTTCTAAGCACTAGCAAATTATTAATGTAATTGTTATTGGGTTTTATAATACTTGCAAATTCGGTATGCTTGCAACAAAAGTGTAATTAATAGCTTCTGACAAAAGTTTCTGTTGAAAGCTTACATATATGACTCATTACCAATATGAATTAAATGAGTGGACAATCAACGAAAAAAGTTTTAATCTTAGGAAATAGTTATTAAACAAAAAATTAATATTAAGCTTTTGGTAAAAATATTAAGGGCCATTATTGCATTGTTTCCCTGTAGATAATAAGTTGGAATAATATAATTTAAATGCAACCTGTCACTTGGCTGTAGCATCCAGACTTGCGTAAGCAATTATAAAGCAAAAATAAAAGTCAAAAGACAAAGGAGAGGACTTCAACTCGATCATATTCCAGTCCAAAATGACATTTCACCTCAACGACGTGATAAAATCCCGCTATAGTGTCCCATTGTTAAGAAACCCAGAAGATAATGTAAAACCTAGCGTGAGGAAAAGAATTGACAAAATAAAGAAGCATAAAAAAATCAGAAACCGATAGGAGAATATTACTTTTCCTTTTCAAAAAACGCAATACTTTGTCATAATTCTCCAAACCTTATCGTCCTAGGAATAATGACATACATACAGCTGTTTTTTTATCATGTTCAGAAAGCAGGACTGAAAAGCTGACTTCTACTTTTAGATTAACTTTTTGAATAATTTATCAATCTAATGTTAATGCACAAGAATGGTTAATTAAGATTATAAGGTGTTTCTCAATAATCTTAAAATTTCGAGGTGATACGTCAGATGTAACTTCTTTACATCAACAGGGTTGGTAACAAATCAATGAAGAGTGCAAAATATATTTTAAGAAACAAGTATTCCAATACTAGGTTGGTCAGCAAACACACCGGATATGAACCGATTGAGCAAATGTGAGTTTGCTGAATACAATTCAGTGGACAAAACCCACACATGACTCTTGCGGAGCTAATTATAGCGATTCAACAGGAGTGGAACAATAATCAAATTGACAATTTGATTACTTTTGTGCTACTGAGACTCACTTCTTTATTCTATATATTTAGTAGTTACCTTTAACTTATTTCGAAAATTACAATTTTAATAAATTTTACCTACTGGTTTACTTTCCATTTTTTAACATAAAACTTACAAACAACGATGAAAGAACAGAGTTATAATAGGCTAGCGAATATCTTCTTCTTCTTCTGCATTCTTCCACTTATGCTGTAGGCCAGTTCCTTCCAAACATTACTGAGCCCGGATGTAAACTGTCACACCATCTTAGTATGTACGTCCTCTCTCGGTTCTGTTGAGTGTCCATTCTCCAGTAATTTTTACTTCAAACATTTTGCTCATGTTTTCGCTCTGTTCTCTATTCTATGGTGTTTTACCATCACTTTCATCTATTCTGTTTCAAGTACATTTTTGGTCTTAGAAGAGTCTGTCCTGCTTTCAAGTGTATACATCGTGATAGGTCGAACTGTGATCTTGTATATTTATTCATAACTATACCCATGCAATCTTGTCTGTACCTATATTTTGTGATGGGAACAAATATTCTAAATGATTTTGATTAGATTGATGGTATTCCTCGGTTTCAAAGTAAGTTTATGTCGTCTTTCAGTTGGAATTTGTCGAAACCGTTTTTCAAATCTATGAAGCATAGAAAGTAGGTTTGTTGTATTCTATGGAACTCTGTAGTACTTCTCTAACTACATATAAAGTTTTTGTGCAAGATTTTCCTGTTCTGAATCCTTGATGTTCCTCCGCTAGTGAGGATACAAGATACAGTACCTATAAAGTACATTTATTTCTCTGACATTGTATCTTTCATGTCCCTTTTTGGAACATGAGTAGGTATCATATCATAGTATCTAGGATCTAGTGTTGAGTTTTTCTATTTGTTTCCTTAAGCTTTCAATCCCATATTTTAGGATTTCGTCGGGTATTTTATTTTGACATTTTTCTAGTTTGATTTTTTTTTGTTGTTTTAACATCTTCTCTTGTGACAATGATTTCTTAGTTTATTGCTATATTTTCTGGGTTTAAATGAGTTTCCTAAATAACCAGTCCACGTGTATTCATGTGTTTGGTTTGTGTCTATTAATTGCCTTAGGTTACCTCTATAAATCTGATTCTAGTATTTTAGAGTGTGATTCCCCAGTATTCATTTTTATACCGATATCACAGATGAACTTAATTAACTTCTCAAGTATGTGAGAAGGTCCAAGAGGTTTGACACTGTATGCAACATTGCTACAATTTCTACAAACTTTTTGCTGGCCCTACGCCAATGTGTTTAGGAAAAACGAAAGCAAATTAAAGTGACAATCTCGGTGATCGATAAACGAAATCATCGCAGTATGATCGCGTGATGACCACCAAAACGAAATCGAAAGAACTAAACAACATTAAATGTCGACTGACCAGCGTGGAATGGCACTTTCTCCTTGTCTTTACCACCCTCACGAATTGATTTATTTTATCGTCCTCGATATCCTTTTCCTATTTTTTATGAGATCGCACTGTCGTGTGTATTCACTAGGAAATCGACACATCTGTCGACGGAAACGATGAAGAGATATCGTCTAGGAATGTCGGAGAGGTTTATTTCATTTGTTTTATCGCCGAATACCATCTGGACGATGTAGTGGTCAGAATTTCGAAAATGGAGTTATAAAAGTTATGAAATCTATTATATTGTAGATTCCAATAACATCAAAAGTCGGTAAAAATATCAGATAATTTGATTGAAAAAAAAAACAAAACACTATCCTAATAATTGATCAATTTGTTTTAGTTTTTTTTAAGTGTTTAAACAAAGCATATTATGTAGGTACCTCTTCTTAACAAAATTAGCATATAAGTAGTAACCAACAACTTTTAATAAATGTTTACACAAAGAGTCTAATGTTCTCCAGATTTGCCCATGTCTTTCTTTAAATCAGCTGCAAAATTTGAAATGCGTTGAAATAGTGGATCATGCTTCTATGTGTACACTTCATATTTGAATTAACCTCATAAGCAATAGTCTGAGGTATGGTGACTTTACAGCCCAACTAAAATGACCACAGTTACCACCAATTTAAAGCTTCTTTCTAAAACTGTTCGTTCAAATGTTGTTTGACATCACGAGCTAAATTAGCAGGAGTTACACATTGCTCGGTTCACATGTTCGTAAGGAACATTCTCTATTAATCATGGTAATACATTTTGTCAAAAGTAGCTGTCTCCAGTGTGAAAATTCTCTCAAAATACAAGACCAGCAAAGGAACTTATCCACCATACCATATAATACATATTTACTGAAAACATATATTCCTTGCGATCTTTGTGAGATTTTCCTCTGACTGTATAGTAGTGAGTATTATTTTTGCCTCTACAGGTAAATGTTGCTTTATTCCGAATGGACATATAAAAAATAAGTAGGTAGAAATCATACAGGAGTTGGATCTACAGTGTGAATTGCTTCGGTAGACTCTGAAATGATGTTCCAGTTGTATCACAAATATATATTTTTACTGCAAGATATGTAGAATACTTATACAACGTCCTAGACTTTATAGGAAAACCACAAACGATCTGAAAATACCGAGAGGCGCCAACGGTACCGTTTTTACATGTTCCATTGGTATACCTATCTATGTTTTTATTTTTATTTACTCGTTGAAAGTGACAGCCTGGCTGTTGAAATGGCGTTAAGCGCAAAATAGATCTGGTGTTAAGGTAGAAAACTTTGTATTTATACATCTGGGACACATCACCGGTTCCATAGATTTTCCAGCTCATAACAGAAATAATTCCTATAAATCTATTATGATTAAAGAAAAATATAACATCTAATGTTGAAATTAGTGATGGAAATATTCGAATGATTTTGATATTTGATGTTTTCTGATTCGAATATTTAATTATTCGAATAATATTCGGTTAATATTCGTTTATTTTGACGGCGTATATTCTTGCATAACAACCGCCTAAAAATTAATTGGAATAGGCCAGCTCTAAAAATATAATGCTTGAAATGTTTGAAATTATTATTAAATACTAACATCTGTAGGTAGCATCACACAGAATATTTTTAAAAGTTGGATGAATTATAAATGCTATAATTTCAGCTAGTACAGTCGATCAAATAAATTCCCTTCATACGTGTTTTTCTAAAAATTAACTGCAATTACTTTTGTGATATAATTACTGATTTAAATTATTTAATCTTGCTTAAAATTGAAAAATTAAGTACATACAGGTATTTGTTTTATATTAATCTTATATTAAATCTAATATCTATGAACTGCTTTGGAATTTACGGGTTTATCATGTACTCATTAATTTGTAAATATTTTAATATTTATATGTGCTACATTAAATTTTAATATCAAAATTGATTTACATTTATATACCAAAAACAACCACTTGTTATAATAAACGCGAATAATATTCGAAAATGGAATATGCGATATCAATAGAGCCTATAAAAGTATTCTGTAACTATCCAATATATGCTTTGTGACATGTAGTTCAAATATAACTGAAAAGAAACTCGAATATTATACGGACATCGAATATTCGATGCCAGTAAGTGCTATAAACCCATCGTGTGGTATACAACAAATGCCTTATGTCGTATATATTCGGATATAACTGAAACAAATTGTTAATTTTGAACTGGAATATTATTCGGACACCCAATATTCTATTGTCAATAAGAGCTATACACCCATTGTGGAGCCATACAACAAATGTCTTATATAGCATATATTCGAAAATAACTGGAACAGATTGACAATTTTTATCTCGAATATTATTCGGGCATCAAATATTCGGTGTCAGTAAGGGCTATACACTCATTCTGTGATCATACAACACATCGAACATTTTGAGTAATCTGATGATCGGTTATTCGACAATTGAATACTGCCATCACTAGTTAAAATGAACAAAATGTTTATTATAACTCGTTCAGTGAAAGAAAATTTTAAAATGCTTGGCTCTTTGATGTATACGCAGTGCTGCTTACAAAATATTCTTATACTAGGGTCATGGAATGGTATCTACCTAATACAGATTTAATGCAATTACCAGCTCCTAGTTATAGAGTGGAAAACAATATTAGAAAGTACTTAATTCTTCACACTAAGAATATATTACTGCCTCCATTCGTTGGTTTTAGGATAAATTTAGTCAAGAAATAATTTTTCCACAGCATTCTGGTACTTCTGTCGGGCCACAAATAAATAGGCTTGACATTAGCTATTTAATTTGATATTTAAAGAGGAATTCAGTTTTCCTGTTACTGCCCACTGTTCAATTACCGTTGAATTATCAAGAATGTTAGTGGCAACAACAGAAACTAGCTTGAAAGTCTAAACTTACTACAATAGATACATTGATAAATTTCTTAGTTACAGAAGTAAACTTTCTCGTGTAATTTTTTTTCGATTTATTTAAAAAAAAAATCTGTGTTTAGAACCAGACTCAAAATACATATTCACTCTTGAAGTTCTGAGCATCGTTTCAAATGGCATCACATCCATACATGCAATATTAAAAAGAAATAATTTTGTAAACATTTGAAACTACTACAGTCGACATCCTGTTAAACGTTGCTTATTTGAAATTTTAATAAATATTAAAACAAATGACAAAAGTAATCACATTACGGGGTCTCCTGTTAAGGAATGACATGATTCGACTTTATAAATTTAACGTGACAGTTTATGTACATAAATATGCCACTGCTCTTGAGAGTTATATAAACATGTGCCTGTAGTTTTATAAGAATCTCAAAGGAATTTGTACGGGGTGTGACAAACTACTAGGTGCCCAACTAACTTTACTCGTTTGAATTTTTAAGAAAAATTAAGGAATACGTGAGGGTTAAGGAAGTTGGCATGTAGATAACCCGAAGTATAAGCGGACGGGTACCAGAGCAATTATGCCGAAACGTCGTCATGTTAAAATAAAAATCTGAATTACGATTGTTCCAATCACAATTGAACTATTTTTGTTTTCTCTTTTATTCGATTACTGCGTTTTTACTGTATTTTTGTTTTGTTTTATATCAAATTGAATTAGTTAACTATTTGTTTTATGGATGTCCAGAAATTTTGATTTTTATATTTGCAAGAGAATGTGTAAATACTTTCCGGAAAATAAGTAGACTGTGGCACTCCAAACGATATCGAGTACCTTTCTGTAAAAGACCGTCAAAATCGAACAGAGGTTTATACAAAAATATTTCATCCAGTTAGATAATTTAGGAAGGAACTATTTTGAGCATGTCTTCAGAAAATAATTATATTGCCTACCCAAGCAGCAGTGGGTAGGCAATAGGTACTTAGTTAAAGTGTTAAATATTTTTTTTATCAAAAATTATGTTATATAGACACTTACATACATTCATAAGATAAATAATTTATTTAACAATTCATCGAATCCTGAATTCATTTAAATCCCGAATTTAGTACAGAAATATCTTTTGAAAAATTTTCACCAGTTTTGATTCTATAGTTGTATATTTTTATTTGTATATGTTGTGAAATAATATTTTCAAATGCCATCAATGTACAAATTTAAGAAATCACTATCGAAGGAAATATGTACCTAAATAATTTGTCCGGTTATTATTAACAGATTGTTTTAGGAACTTTGCAGATATCAGATAACTGATTTTTCTGATTATTCACCGTTTTAAAAACTGGAAGGGTTCTACATTCATTGAAATAGTTTTTATGAATGCTCATTGATTAGGTACCATAAAACGTCTTAAACAATTTCGATAGTTTAAATTGTATTCTGTTAATCGGAAAAAGCAGTTATTATGTGTGCCGTTCATGAATCTCCATTGATTACTCTGCACCAGCTTAAACAGTTTGAATTCGTATTCTATTACGGTAAATTTAGAATTGACTCTACTGTTTTTCGGAAAATTGGGAACAAAAATCCTAAAAACTGTATTAGTCATTTCTCTATTTTAAAAAAATAAGGTTTATTATTAAACGAAATCATTTCTTTTTAAACTATTCTTAAAAATGAGGAATATACAAACTGTATAAGACTGAATATGCAAGACTAAGACCAAATACACAAGAACAACAGAGGATGAAGAAATTACTCGAGATTATTAAGTCAACTAGTGTACTTAGCCAGAAATGAATTAGAGTAGTTTAAGTTATTTAAGAAAGAATGAAAATACTATATATATAATATAATATTTTTTTATCTCTAATAGACTTTAAATTTTAGCTATATTAATTAATTATGTTATTTCTACAAAAAATTAAATAGGTAAGTTTTTAAAATGTTATTGTTCTGTTTAGCACAATACCACCTACTTGTGAACTGTCTATAATGACAGACTCTCTATCAATCTTGATATCTTTTCAAAAAAATTTTGACGAAAAATTTGAAAAAAAAATCTCAGGTAAGTATACCTAGTTAAAAGTATTGAAATAGAAATCTTTATTAAATAAGTAACCCTAATATACAAACTATATTACATATTATTTTTTTTTACGAACAATCACAAGACAATTACTTAATAGCTACAAAATAAAGTTTAACCCTTCAGAATTATGCGAAATTAATGGTAATTTGAATAAGTACCAGACAGTCTTAAATTATTCTCATTATTGACTATGTTGTATTGACAAATAAAGATGTGTTTTTCCTTCAATCCCATATATTTTATATGTTTGCTAGCTTTTTTATTTTGACAGTTGCTATTATTTTTATTATCAAAATTTCTTTTTTCAAATATCGTAGGTACGATTTTTTTAAGTTGTTTTTTGTTTTAGGTCCTTTACATATACTGTTAAAATATTTACCGTTTATTCCTTACCTAATTTGTTTATTTCTTCTTCACCTTCTGCTAACTGTTACAACAAATTCAGTCATCACATCACAAAGTAATCAGTCTTAAAATGCTGTTCAATAAAACATAATTCACTATCGTCTCAAAGCACCATCACAAAACAATAATGAGTTTGAAAAAAAACTCTCACTCTCTGTTCAGTCAGAATTCCAACAAAGATTTCGTAAAATATTAAAAAGTCCAATCACAGTACTTTTGAGCAACACTCTATGCGCAAGTTGTGCCACCTGACTGAATTCTACCCATAAGCTTTTCCAGGTATATGTTTCACTCTGGCGCCCCACCAAATCCGCAGACTTTAGATGAATTAATACGAAACACGTGCCGAGTAAGCACGCCTTTGCTTCTGGTCCTTCGAGCCGGATTGGCGCTGAGCTTTCACGAGGCGGAGCCTCGAATCGTGATTGCTCGTGATTGGATGACCGTTGGTGTCTCAATTCCCAGCTATCTTGATCAGTTATTTAATTGTAAATTGATTTTTTAACTGGATTTTTTTGTTTGTTCGTTTGAGGTCAATATTGACTCGGTTATTGGAAGAAATATCACCAAAGGTCTGTTATTATAATGAATGCGAATCACCGGGTGGAGTGGGGGTTTCAATTTGTTTTATTGTTCGTAAATTGATTCGTTTTTTATCTGTATTTACGTAAACAACATATTTCGTGATGTTTATCGAATAATTGAATTGGAATGACGATAACGGAGGAATTGTTGGAGATTGGTCAGTTGTTGTGATGTGAGGTATAATTGAAGTACTTTTCCCTGTTAGAATTTATCATGTTTGCTTTTCCGATTTTGACAGATTGTTGGTTTATGTTTATCATTAGAATATTGTTTAATATCTTAGCTATAATTATACTTTCCATTCGAGATTTTACAATCCATTAAATGCAAGGCAATACATTGTTTATTGTTGAGAACCTTCTTTAGTTGCGCTTCTTTCAACTGATTAAAATCTCGAATAATTATTTATATATTTCAAACATAAAACTGAAATTAATATTTTACTGTGAAATTAATGTCTAGGAGATTCAACGAATAAAAGCCAGAAATGGTGTAAAAATATTGGAGATTTCAAACACTTGAGATTAAAAACAATATATTTAGTTGCTTTCAATTAATTGTAAAACCTCTAAAAGATAGTATAATAACTGTTACAATTAATTTGATATTTTTTTTCATATGATATCCAGCTTTGAAATCACATGGTGGCAGAGTTATAAAAAGCATTCTAGATTTGGAGTCCCTGTGAGCTAGTTTTCCCTAAAATTCGCCTTGTGTTATATTTGGTATAATTAGGTTAAAAAAAAGTTAAATCCTTCTGTAGTGAAAAATTTACTTAGAAAATACAATAATTTGAGAAAAACACTATGTGCAAACAATAATTAGTTTGGTACATATCTTGACATTTCAAATAAGAGATTTTATAGCAAATTTATGTGATATTTCCTTTGACTTTTATAAATTTCTGATTTTATTTTTCCAATTTTCTGAAAAGCAGTAGGTATGTTTTACGTTATACATAACTGTATGAAATTGTCTTTGAATCTATCTTAATAGATTTAACTTTATAATACTAAAATTGATAACCATTTCAACCAAATCTTAATAACTTTTTTTTGATTTTCTAGGAAACTATATCTCCCATTTCAGGTCCCAGGTTAAATCTTTTTGGAATAATTATGAGCTTAGGTCGGTAGAACATTAAAAAGATTCAACGAATTTATAACCCCCTCTTTTTTTAAGTCGTTATAAAAAACATTTCATTGAAAATCGCTGTTTATTTTTTGTGCTACCAGAAATTCGAAATTTAAATAAACTTTTCTAAATTTCTACATCTACTTGGAATTATTTCATTATTCAACAACAATATGTAAACGTAAACACCACAATAGGACATAAAAACACATCAAATAGCTAACTATCCTGAAACCAGATTAATTAGTAAATATATCACTAATATTTTAGTTTTTTTGTAGTTGCTGTAAAACATGATTTTAAAATTCTCTGAAATTTCCTGTTCCCTAGTAAAGTTTGTCATATGTTTCGCGGAAAATGAAAACAGCATTAAAACATTAACAGTGAGTAGGTACCTATATGTATATTTTGATGAATATGATGAGAAGTTAATATTTCATGAAAAAAAATAATTTGAATGCCTTACCATTCATTAAGCCATATTAAACATTTATAAGTTTATACATTTAATAACAAGTTTCAGAAATTCAATTATAATTAAAAAATTGTAATATTTTGAGGTGTCCCAACTAAATTATTTGAAACTTTTTAAAGTTCCCTGTTATCATCTTTCCTGACATTATTAAAATTCATGATAGTTTTTAAGAATTATTCTCCATTTTTCTGCTTTGTGGACAACCTACGACTATGTACCATGAATAGAATAGCAACAAACTTAAAAAATAGAGTAAAATCAATCAAAATGGAAGACTGGATATTCCTAATTCACGTGCCTATAAGAATTAATAATAAATTTTAAAATGGCAAAATTTCTTCGATATGCAGAAAACAATAATTCATTATTGAAATTAATAGCCCAACATTTATATCAAATTCTTTTAAATGTAGATTTGAGCTGGTTTTCAATTTACATATTAAGAGGAAGATTATGAAGATAGTTATTTGAACTAACGATTTACATAATTTAGTTCAGTTATCAATGATTGTATTTAAATAAATAAAATAACAAGATGCAATATTTTTCTTAAACAAATTAATTATTTAAAATTATGATACTGGTGCTCAATATTGTCAATGCAAACCTCTGTAAACTTTTAGGTAAGTATATTCTTTAATAAATTTTTTAAAATGTTACATTTTCCTGTAAAAAAGATGAGAAAACAATTATAATATATAAGAAAATTGAAAATAAGCCATTAGAGATGATAGATTTAAAAATAGTCTAATTCAACACCTAGTAAATTATAAACAAAAACGTAAAAAATATGGAAAAGGATATTTAACTAGAATTTTAGTAATTGCAGTTTTAGCGGCAATATACATACCTATCTAGTAGATACTTCGTCAATTATAAATTATTGAAAAGGACTGATACTTTTAAATATCTTAGTAGAATGTTTGTACATAGAGTGAATTCGAATAAATATATGTACCTACTTAGAACTTATTGAATACCTGCTGTTTGTATTTTACAAAATAATCTCTTAGAACACTTATTATATACATTGTAAAGAGGATAATCAGCTTGTGGAGCACATGCAAGTATAGAAAATTTGTTACAATATAGATATATGAACAAGACCGAAGTATTTCTTTGTAACTGGAAGTATTCTAACGCCACTTCTGTCAAAAAACCTTGTCTAAACATAGATGATAGGTATAACCCGATTTCAATTTTCTCAAGATGCTCTTGACTTTTCTCAGTTGTCACTTTTTTAAAAACAAATTCAACATACTTGACGTACAAATTGGTTCAAAAAATCACTTTTGTATTGCTGATAAGAAATGGAAACCTTATTTATGACTCATTAATCTTATAATTATATTGTAATATACATTCAAACATATTACGCAAGGAAATCTAGTTTACTAATCCATTCTTCTCAGTTAGTCCTGCAAAAGAGTTTATCCATAAGATGAGACTATTGGCTGTATTAGGTACTTTCTGATTTTCATTTAGGTATTTAACTTATCTATCTGTTTTCAGAAATCGCTGCGAGGTGTGGAAACTCTCATGGTCTATGAAATTTACCTCTTCAATCATTTAAAAATTACCTAATTTTTAATCAACTGTGATAAAAAAACTATCAAAAAATTCTGTACACTAACCTTAAACCTTACACACCAAATCATTTCAAGAACTAAGTTGTCATCTTTCAAATAGATACTACCAAGTCTTCAATAGTTGCAATCAAGTTTTGATATAAACCAGTAAAAGATATAAATAATCCCTACAAATCTATTGACTAAAATCTTTTCTTAACCTTTTTTAGGTTACAAGAACAAAACAAACATGAAACCGAAATCCCCGCTTATTCATTTCTGGTGATTAAATCAATTGAAACCTCCACGTTTTATTTAGATCAAAACAATTGATTAACAGCTTAAAGAGGGTCGTCATAAACCTGAGGGTAAACTGTTAATAATTTACGTGGATATGAAAAAGGGGGCGTCGAAGACGTTACTCGAGGGCTGAAAATGTCACAGTAGGTGAGCACGAAACACGCGTCATGTGCGGCTTCTCGATGATACACAACGGTCTTCTACACCTTTTTGTAGATTTTTATACGGATTTTTGTTGTTGTGAGTACGCAATACATAATCGGGCTTGTTTTATTTTGAGGGAGGAATCAAAAACGTAGGATTATTTGCCTTAACTTCTAATAATAGATTTATAATAATTGTAATAGCTTTATGGTCCATTTCCCATTTACTGGGTAATTTAAATATACAAATTGACTGGATTCATTAGTTCAATGATAGATTCTGTTTAAAATTTATTGACCGACTTCCAAATAGAAGTAAAAAGTTGAAATTATCAGCAAAAAATAATACTAGACACCAAAGAGCAGATTCACTGTTAATAGGTAGTAAAAAATGTAAACAATATACCTAAATTTTACATATATTTAAAAAAGAACCGACTTTAACTGACATAAAATAAAAACCGTTTAGAAACCGTTTGCAACTAATAACTATTTTCTAACATATTTTTTTATATGATTTAAGGTACAATTCTATTGATTATTTAAGCGTATTCTTTGCATTTTTTATGATATGCACATGTTTTTAAACTTTTTTATTTGTTTTATTATTTGGCCCACTTTCTATGAGTGTAACTCTAATTCACTCCATATTGCAACAAACCTGTATATGTTTCTGTTATTGGTCACCCATTATAAATGATTGTTCTATCATTTTCTGAATCACCCTGTACAACTACAATTCAACTCTACATGATGTTGCAACCACCCTCTAGGTATAAGTATTAATCCTCTCCACTCTATTGACGCTTTCTATTTTTCTAATATATAATTTTCCTCCGCCCAATATGCATCTACTTATGTTCCACATTATATAATATTTTTTAACCACCCTGAATAACTATAATTCCACTCCACCTTATATTTCAATCATCTTGTACATGCAACAGCTTTTAACATTTTTTTAACCCTCCTTCTTATAACTCGAATATTCTTACTACATATGCTCATTTCACCTTGTTTAAGTTTTATTATCCACTCTCTATATAACTATAGTTTTACTTCACTCTTATCTCAACCACCTTCTATACGCAACTACTTATTTGCCACCCAATACAACATTTTTTGAACCACCCTGTATAACTTTAATTTTATTTCAACTTATAATTCAACTATCCTATATATTTATGATGAAAATTTGACATTTACATTGTGTTTACCTTATTTTTGCAAATATTTTTACGATTTTCGGAAAAACGGTGTGTGTTTTATGTTATAGATAATTATACGGAATCAAGCTGGAAGATCTCTTTGTACAATACAATTTCAAATATTCAAATTGGTTAACCAGTTCCAGAGAAAATAATATATTTTATTGAGATTCACTGAAATGTAGTCCCATAATTACTGTTTTTTCTCATTTTGAGGAAAACCGTAAAGCTTACGTTATAGAAAATTATATGGTACCTTTCTGTAATATTCCTTAATACAATGCCGTTTTAATCATCAAATCTGCCCAATCTGAATAAGCAGTGAGCATACCTGTAAAAAACGTGGCGATGAATTGATAACATTCTCCTTACTGAAAGTCGGTTAAAAAGGAGCTCTTTCTGTACAAATTAATTAACTTCCATAATTAGTATATATCGTGATGTGCTCTTCAAAAGTTATTTTTTAATTTAAGACTCCTTGATACCAGTTTTTTGCTCTAACTATTTATATTTACTTGAGTATGGAAAGTTGATGTCATCATTTAGAGAATTTATTATTGAGAAAAGCTTTAAATCATCAGCAAAGCATATTTTTTTCTGTAGTTATCGTATTACATAAATCGTTTATGAAGAAATGAATAGTAACAGTCCCAAATTTGATCCTTGAGGGCTTCCAGATTTTGCCAATTATATCCTACTTGAAACAATTATAAGTTACAGAGATGTCTACCTTAGATAAACAAGCCTTGATTAAATTTACTGCTGCAGTAGAAAACCCAAATCTGATATAGCTTCTGCAACAAGATTCTGTGATCAATTCTGTCAAATAGCATCCAGCACAGCTGAAATATTCTGGGTAATTGCAAAGAAGTTAGTTATCATTGATAATTTACTAATAAACTCGTATTGATATTGGGATAATTGATTGCATCTAAAGGGAAATGTATTATTAAAACAAGATAATTTCAAGTAGAACAGATATAGGTCTGTAATTCTCTGTTACTTTTAAGGTTCCATATATACAATATACGGATACCCTTATGATATCACTCCGGATTTCTGCTTCTGTCACATCACAGCAATTTTCTCCTAAACTACTGGATGGAAAAGGTTTAAATCTGGTATGAATGTATAGTTTGGTGACCCGATCAGGAGTACGGATCGTAAAAGAAGAAATTTTGATTTTAGGAGTACTTCTGGGGGGGAAAAACTAAAAAAATCGACCGTTCCCGCCTTGATCTTCGAAACTACTAAGCCTAAAATTTTGAAAAAATAGGAAATATAGAATGTTGCTCGAAACGCATCAAATACATCAAATGAAAGGTCCCATTCTAAGGAACACAATTTTTATTTTCATATTTAATAAAAATTAATCAAAAATATATTAACAAAAATATACCAAAATTTACCCATTCCCCCCCCTTATCTCCAAAACTATAAAACCAAGAATTACAGGTATAGGACCTGACCTGAAGTTTACTGGAAAAATAAGAAGAAACCTCCACTTTTAATTTTGGGGGCAAATTACAGAATTAAATGGAAAATATAAAAATAAAATTGTTTCCAATGGATCAAGAAATAAATCAAAGGGCTCATTATGACAACTACAAATACATTTTTTTAAATAAATATTTTAAAATATATTAAAATAATATTTAAAAAAATACCCATTTATCCCGTTACTCCCCAAACTAAGAGACCTAATTTTTTTTGTTTACAGAAAAAATACGAAGAAATCCATAATATTAATATTGAGGGCCACATTATAGAATTAAATGGAAAATAACAAAAATTTTAACGCATCATGCAATACATCAAATGAAAGGGCTCATTATGAGTAATACAAATATATATTTTTCATATTTTTAAAATTAATTGTTTACAAGATATTAAACATAAAGCTATAAAAAATTCTGATTTTTCCCTTTATTTCCGAAACCATATTCCCTAAAACTTTGATAATATTATAAGGAGTTAACCAAACTAAATCGATTTAGTTTGGTTTACTCCATAAAGATGACAACTTAGAGTTGTTGAAACGGCGCTGATTGTTTTTAAAATAAAGGTTTGGTGTTAGGGTGCAAAACTGTGTTTTTACATTTGTGACACACCAAAGGTTCCACAGCTTTTCCATTGCAAAAGTGTCAAAATAGTAATAATAGTAATAAAAAGAAAAGTACTATATAGTGTACCAATAAAATATTAATTTTAAACAAAGAATTTTAAGACCTGGGCAATTATGTTTATGATGTTAGATAGAGATGAGAAGTAAACTAGCTCAATCCTCGAATGGAGATCTTATTTAGAAAGCCAATCCAGAGAACGTTCTCCCTCCGAGTTCGATGGAGGAACGAGATTAACGACAGAAATAACAAATAACAAAGAATGAGGCAGGCCTACAAAAGATAGTCAAAGATAGATCAACGAAGTAGGCTAATCAGAATCAGAAGTACTTATTTAAAACTTTCGTATTTAATAATACCTAACTGAACTTGCCTTTTAAGTTAAAAAATAACTTTAACGTTTTCTAGGATTTCCAACAAATGCTTTACTCTGATTTTTACTATATTACATGACGGTTTTGTTTCTATTACTTAATGTTAGGTATTTCCAATTGGGCAGATTTTTGTGAGGAACTTCCAGCTTTTAACATAGAGTTTCGTGTTCTTTTCTCTATACGTTTGGACTAATTGCTCATTTCATTCAGAAGTTTTCGTTTGAAAACTTCTTGCAGTTTAGTTTTCCGTTATACCTATACCAAAATTCCTGTTCTATTTTTCGTTGCTGCGACTATAGGTATAGCAGCTCAATTCCTATTAAGTTTTATAACAATTACTATTATAAAGATTTTGCTAGCTGTGCTAGTTAGTTCTATTATCAGCCTTGAAGTTAAGCGCCTATCGCAGTTTTTAATTACAAATTGTGAATTTGGGGAACTTAGTTTAAGTGACAATTATAACGAACAGCTATTTTTCGCAACCTTAAAAACAAAATGTTAGTTGAAAAACACTGTGTTCTCCCTTGTTATAAACAGGAAGTAAGCTTATTTAATGGAAATTGCATTCGAAATTCGGAAATCAAGAATGCGAACGTATGTTTTTACATGACTAATTCCGCACCCAAAAAACAATAACTGACGATAATCAACGTCCATTTTGATATAACAATTCGCTTTATGATAAATTGTGAAATTTTTTGAAAGACACCATCTGCCGGTCGTCAATTGCGGTAGAAAGAAACTGCTGTTTTTAAATTACGTTATTGTATTATATTTATTACAGTGCTAATCATCGCAATAATAACAATTAAGTAGGTACACCCGGTTTCTTTTTATTACATGTCAAAATGTTGCTTGCCATTTGGCGAGTCGAATTCCATCGGAAACTACTTAAAAAAACTCAGTCAATAATTGATTTCGTAGAAAAATAGAGGTTTTACAAATTTTTCATAGTATAATTGTTGGCATGCCTGTAGTATTTATAGTAATCACTTTATATCTATTACTTATCTGATTTTATATAATGTAAATGATCACAAGAAATTAGTATTATGCTCTCTGCCCCTAAACTAAATAATAAACAGCGAGACCATGTAGTTTTGTGGGAATTAAATTAAAAAATATCTCACACATGGCGAGTAAGTCCTGTCCTCTCAGTAAAATCTCATATTTTTGTAAAATTCGACTTTATCCATCAATGTAGTCAGCTTCCATAGCGCTACAATATTTCCAAAGTTTTGCTTATTGCCTCCAAATAAGCTTCAGTTGCGGCTATAACCTCATCATCAGAGTTCATTTCCCTGAAGCATGTTTTCGAGATCTCCGAACTGGTAGAAGTTAGATAGTGTCAGATCTGGTGAATATAGTGGTGTGGAAGTAAATTCATCAACTTATGGATAGGTACATTTTTGCCATGTGAGTGACTTCCATTTATCCAATAATGCAAAGTAATAGTTTCTGTTGATCATATGGTCATTCGGAAGATAGTCGACAAACATAATTCCGTTCATGTGCTTTGTATCATGCGTACAGGGCATCAAACAGCTCCCCAAAGCATCAGTTAGTTGTTTAGCTGCTTTGATTAACGAAACTTATTTTCATAGTCTCTGACTATTATTAACAACTTCTTATTAAAGTGCTTAATGTCCCCCTATTCTTGAGTTGAATAGTAACGAATATATGCCAACTATCTAATTTGAGAATAAATTTGCAGCTGCTATCGAAAACTATCAAGTCGTTGTCATTTAGTCATTTTTTATTTGAATATTCGTGGGTGTCGGTTTACCAAATATCATTTACTTATATAAACATTTTAGTGTTATAATCAATATTAGATTATAAGCTCCTAGTCAGATAAGTCAAACAAAGCAATTATTTAAGGTACATTAGATTTGAAGACTGGTCATTTTCGGCCAATACGTTGCTGAACCTTATTGTTTGCTTCTGATACAGCGATTGTCAATTTATTGCTAAATAAAATGGCATACGTTAGTAAATCTAATGAACTAGTAGAGATAATATTTATTTAGGAGTAGTGCCAACCAAATGTAGCAACAGGATGTCGTTTGTACAGGAATATAATATTTCTCACGTATTTAAAGGACCAGGAACACGTTGTTTATGAGAGATAAAAGAGACAGAGGAATAAATTTCAGGCATTGCATACAATTAGCACCAGCCATTTCACATACGTTATTTAACCAATGCATATATATGGAAACAGTGAACTGAACTTTTTTGAAATGCATAATGGAGTAGACTGCCTTCCTGTTTGAAAATCTACTTCTCACAAAGAGCTTCTGCTTTCGAGCATAGACAAAGGAAGTATAGATAACTGGAGATTTGAGGCATAGTGATGAGCCGCAGGAAGTAGTCGGGGTATGTACTCTCTCCCCCAAAACACTTTCCTAGGTCGCTTATGCGTCTTGGTATTGGATTTGTTCTTGCTAACTCAGTCTTGTTCTTGTTCTCGCATACTTAGTCTCGTTCTTGGTCTTGTTATTAACTATTTAAATTTTAACACATAGTTACCTATTATTAGTATTGATTAGCGACAAAAAATATCCGTTAAAACTGAATTGAATTTTAAAAACGATGTTTGAGTATTTAACACAATTTTTGAATTAGGCATTAAAAGTGGGAAGGCCTTGAAAATGATCTTGTTTCCATTTGTTCTTAAGCAGTAACATATATATTAACATATATACTTTTTTTAATTAAGTTTTCAGGAATTATAAAATTTTATTTTATATATCAATAATGCAGCATAATTAAGAAAGTAGATAATAATATTTATTTTTTCAAAAAAAATGTTTTTTCGTGCAAGCACATGATTTATATTTCCAATGAAGTTTGAGAAAACAACAATTTATATTAAGAACTATTTTTATTATAGATTTTAGAATTTCGAATATAGAGTAATTTAGAGTTTTGTGGTTATTTCCCAAAAAAGTGCTAAAACATGATAGTAGGTATTTATCTATATATTGGTGACACTATATCTATTATCTATATATAAATAGGCAAGGACAAAACGGTTCGGAGAAACCTCTGTCCCTCAACCGACATTCTTTATTTTTGTTTTGTTTAGTAGCTACTGACCACCTTCAGTGCAGAATACGAAAATTTATTTATAACTAGCTGTCGCCCAGTGGTCGAAATTCGACCAATTGTGTTAATATCTCTGGCAGATGAAGTACCCTGAAAATTTTATCGTGACATTCTATCTTAGGACTTAAGGGAGAACAGCAATTACACTGAACGGATCCAGATTCGGAACCTCTGTTTCGGTCGTACATCTCGCTTATACAAATAAGTAACGAAATTCAATTTCTTTTTCAGATATCCTTAAAAGGACTTTATTTGTGTTCAAATTCGTAATTTTAATTTAATATGACAACCATTCAACCACTAATGGGCTACTCTAGATATTTATTTTTTCTAACCACCCCGTATAACTATAATTGCACTCAATTCTCTAATATTTATATATAAATATTCATTATAATAATTCCATCTCATTATATATTTCCACCACCCTGTATATGCCACTGCTCATGGACCACGCATAATATTTTTTAACATTTTTGAACCACCCGGTAAACCATTCTGTACATGCGACTGCCTATAAGCGACCGTATTTATTCTTTTTGTTTATGAAATTTTTAACTATCTTCTGTAACTATACTTCTACTCCGATCTATATTTCAATCATCATATAAATGTTGCATTTCCATTTCCGCCACCCTGTATATGCATCTCTATATAATATTTTTTGCACCACCCTGTATAACTGTAATGCTATTGCGCCCTCTATTCCAAGAACCTTATAAATTCAACCGCTAATGGGCTTCCCTATATAATTATTTTATTAGTTATAATTGCACTCTACTCTATATTTTAAACACCCTATATATGCAACTGCTTGTGTGCCACACACGAAAAAAATTATTTCTAATATATATGGAATCGCCCTGTGTAATTATAATATACAACGCCTTATATCTCAGTCAATTTAGAACATGAGAACACATAACTTTTTACCCATCCAAAAATCGCCTAGGCAGCAATTTTTACTTTAAAAAATATAAATAGCGATAAAATTCATATCAATTTGTAGAATTTTTTTTCAAGAGCAGTTTCAACCTAAAGTATGTTACCAAATCATCCTGTATTGAAACTCTTGTAATTTCAAAACCCAGCGGTCATAATTATTGTCACAATTTCGTTCTTTCTCGGTAATACGATTTTTCCTGAGCAATCGATTTCTAGAAGCCAAAACCCTGAAATTAAATTTAGACAGTCATAGTGCAGTTTGTGAGAATTCCATATAATAAGATATATGTAAATAAACAAAACATTATATGTATTATATTGTTAGATAAATAAGTAAAAATATATTTGCAGCATATTACATCTCGTTAAAAGAACATTTAATATTTTTTGACTGACTGCTAATATTTTAGACGACTTAAATTAATTTAAAAGATTACCTTATATCGAATAACACAGCAATATATTACTAATACTTATTCAATTTTCATTTGCAAATGGCATGAAATAATAAAACATATTCAACTTGAGAGGATCTGAAATCAAATGTATCAATTAGCTTTATAATCTCTCAATAGTTACTTACGTAAAACTTTTCATCGGGGGATTATATCAAAACATTTAAGAAATACAATGCACCACCTGTTAATTTATGTTAAATAATACTTTTATTTGTTGACAATTTTTGTAAGTTCATTGAAATTGAAATTTTGAAAATAATACATTGATAATTTGATAATTTTCTAATTGCATTGAGAAGGTAATTTAACCTAGCGGTTAACATAACATTGTTAAGAACTGTCAAATTGAAATTCAATCTATGGTTGGCCGTGAACTGGTCAAGAAATTAGAACCATTGCCATGATGTCAGATCTAACTATTTATCTTCAATTCCACTATTTGTATTTATATCATAGGCTTTGTAATCTTAGTTAAATTGTATGAAACTATTAGCCTTTAAAATAGAAAAATATAAATTAATAGTATAATGTTAAAATAATAAAATATTATCGGAAAAACATTGTTCAGTTGCCACGCAATACACATTTCTGATTTTAGTTGACCAACTATATTTAGAAAAACTTGCGAGTACCCAAGAAATTGTCTTTATCTTATAATATAAATTTTGTGGGTGAGTTCTCAATAGCATGATAATATAGAATAACTTTCAGAACCAAACAAAATGTGTTAGTTTTTCGTTTAATTTAGTTTGTATTTCTCATTCGAGTCTTTTTTCCGATTTTATCTCCACGCAATCTGGCGGCACTGTGGACGTAAATTATTAATTTTTATTTGGTTTTATTTAATGAATGAATCGATATTATAAATATATTTTAGCATTCTGCACTGAAGCTCGCCAATAGCCACTAACCAAAACAAAAATGAAATAAATCTGTTGAGGAGCAGAGGAGAAAATGGTACCTAACCCCGTTTTTTCATTGCCGATTTATATATAGATATTGGTTCATTTATTAAATAAAAAATTAAGAGAATATTCATTATTTACATCTATACTGTGAATGCCAAACAGACAATAGTGACAGTGCCGCCATATTGATTGAAAAGAAAACCATAAGATGGACTGACACCAATGTAAAATATAAACTAAATTAAATGTAAAACTGAAAGCTTTGGCCATTCGCTATTGAAAACCGACTAAAAATTTTGCAGTTTGCAACTTTCATTGCATTTCAAATGCGGTTTGGTCAACTTAAATCAGAATTATGTTGATTTTATTAATTTATTTCTAATAATATATTATTAATTTTAACTTTATACTTTTAAATTAGAGTATTTTTATTTTTGTCGGATAAGATATAATTTAACTAAAATTACATAAATCCTGAAATTATGCACAAATTGACGAAAAGTAGGTATATCTAGCAACACATATTGGTGGCCATCTGCAGGGAATTTAAATAAGTTGAAATGAGATCTTAATAAATGATTTCCGATGTTCTGATAAGTGGTAGAAAATTTTACCGTACCTCTTCGGAATTTTCCTTAACACAAAAGAGTTCGATTTATAATTGATTAAGCCGTTTTTAAGTAATCGATGAGCATACATTAGATGTCGTGAACTTATGGGTTAAAAAATTAATTTTGACAAACAAAATACTGTATTTTTTAAAACGTTGTACCATATTATAATATTTCTCTTAGAATTAAATGATATGTTCTTAATATTCTAAATGACTTAATGGCATATAATCGTCGTTAGATTAAAGTGTTTCTTAATTGGTCTTGGTCTTCCATACCTACTCCTGGTCTTGTTTTTTCTAAGGTCCAGACCAAGACTGTGAGTCCAAGGCTGATTTTGCTCATCACTCATAAGGCACTACCTAACTTTTGATTGTGTGGAAGTGTACGTCCAATAGTTAAAAGGCACATGCTTTTTATGCCGTTAATAGGGTTGATCATATCAAGTAATCTAAATAAGTATTTATAGAGATACCAAGTCAATCAAATTCATTCTATATAATGTAGTTCTGTCAAGCATCAATGTTAATATATTTTCTCAGTAATATCCTACATAATTAACCATTATATTCGTCTAAAACATACCATCACTGACATTCATTGGGCCATAATCGAATTAAAATTTCTTCTCAGCGGCTCTTACGATTTTCATGACGTTTTGGCATTTACAGCTGTTCGATGTGGTACCCACCGTTTTAACGGTATTCGGAGATCGTTTTCAGATGTGTGTTTTTATGACTTCGCTAATATTCGACAAAACTGTTTTAATTTGCGCTAAACACGACCGAAATGTAAATCTTTATTTTATTAAGAAAATACCTTACAGGGAATTTATATAAATGGCATTTACATTACTCGTAAAAGAGATATCTCTGATGGTATTTAGGAAGCATTCGGATTTGGTGGTGGGCTGTTCCAATAAAATGGTAATCGTTAATAAAACAAACAATGTCTCAAAGTGAGTTACTGTTAAGTTAAAAATGGTGAAAAATAGAGGGTAAAGCTTCCTAAAATATGTGTGATAGCTATTTAAATTTTTATTATGGGCTTGAAACAGTAAACGAAAAACCATCATTTTATGTTCTTCTCGTTTCTTCTATCTGAACCATTTTTTTTTCATTTAATTTCGATATCCATCAGAAAAATGGTATGCTTTCTTTAAAAAATGACTTCGGGTTGGAAAAGGACATTTCGTGTCCAAGCCGGAAGTCATAATATGGAACATTTTATGTCTAATGATTTGCTACTCAGGTGGGTAACGCAGCCACCATTTCCAAAGTTTATTGAATGACATTTGACATTAGTAACGCTCGAGGCTGATATGAATACACCACACTGATTAATCACAATCTTGTGTGATTATGTGAATATTAATTTTCATTTCATATTAAGTAGCAATAATGGACCATCAGATAGCCGCTGTTCCTTCCTCGGTGATTCATCTATACCATTTCAATCTCTAAATCTTACATCTAATGTCAATGTATACAAATTCGATAAGTAGGTCAGAACGTGTGCAAACAACTGACATATATGGAAAATTTTAATGAAACAAAAATCTAATGGAAATTAAGTAGAAAGTTACATCTAGGCGGACAACTGGATTTTTAAATATTCTAGATTGGAAAAAAATGGCGGCACCCTTGGCCACTATGTATACCGAAAACCCACTCACACAGACAAGTACCTCTATAAAAAATCCAATCACCATCCTCGTAAAAAATTACTTTCAGCAAATCACAAGTATTCTATTTAGATGTTTCATTCTAAAGGATTGGATACTCGGCGTAGTAGATAAGGATGTCCATAAAATCAAGATATAAATCTAATCAGAAGTGTGATCAAACGACACTTGAAACTTTTAGGACAACTTACTCTCAGTGTGTTGAAAATAAAACATGTCGCATTGGGAAGCTGCTTAGCAAATATCAGGTAAAAATGATTTTCAAACCTACTCAACAACTTCGCCACATATTCCGATCTCTTAAGGATACCACATCAATACAAATTTAATAGAAAGTCTCAAAATCCACGGCAAGGCCCGCAAGCCCCATCCTCTCCATTGACGCTGGCCAATTAAGGCACACCATGCCCCAACGGATATGAATAAATACTAGTTCCCCACTGCTTGGCGGTCCTATTTCACACGAGCAGTTTATGAGGTATCACTCACGCCCGCGACGCTCAAGATGTCTGCCGTAGCTGCAAATGAAACCTTAGGATGAAATTCCAACAGACCACAGCAAAACAGCCAGGAAAACCATAGCATTTCCATAGAAACTGATTTTATTAAATATTAACATATACCTTTCAAGAAATATAAAAAGCTTTGCAGAAGGACCTCAACGTGGTGACATTGTCCTTGAATACACATTTCCATTCGTTGTGTAGTATTTTTGGAATATCACTACATCTATCAGTTGACACCATATTCTGTTTCATAATTGCTCCTCATTATTTATCTTTGCAGCATACACCTCATTTTTCATAAATCCCCAAAATGAAAATTCGAGGGGATTAAGCTTGGGACTGCGAACTGGCTATTCTTTCTATATATCCTCAAGGACATATCCCCATACTTTCAAATCAACGAAATGCACAACTTAAGATAATTGTGGACCTGCCACACATAACCATGATTCTGTATTGTGGCATAGTAACGATTTTCATTGTTCCAATATTACACATTGAATACCATCTACATAGGTTACCAGACGAGAATTTAGAACAAAGAATGAAATGAGACAAAACAAAAGCAAAAAAGAAAAAATCGCTGTTTTGAAGCTTTATAAAATGTTAATTAATATTTTATCTTTACTGATTTATTACTTAATTGTTATCAAGCGACTAAGATGGTATTCTAATTTATATTACTGTTGTTTTTTAAACTCTTAGAAATATGGGAAAATCACTTCTTTAGTCATTTTTAGCATTTACAGTAATGATATCAATTAGTGACGGGGGTGCAAAAATCAACTAGTGATTTCAGCTTATTTTTTGGCTATGTTTGTGTACTACTTTTCGAGATTTTTCAATACATTGAACGCAAGACAATATATTGTTTCTAGTCGAGGACCTTCATTAGTTGCGTTCCCCTCAACTGATTGAATTCTCGAATAATTATTTCTGTATATAGAACATATAAATGAATTTAATAGTTTATCCCGAAATAAATTCCGATATCCAGGCGTTTCAGGAAAATCTAGCTCACAGAGACTCCAAATCGGGAGTCGTACTGTGTGTAACGCCGTTTCCCTGTGATTCCTAGGATACAAATCACACACAGTTATATGTACTATATACATAAATAATTATTCGACAATTCAATCAGTTGAGAAGAACGCAACTGATGAAGGTTCCAACTAGAAACATTATATTGTCTATTTCGAAAAGTAGTATGGTAATGTTAAAATTTAAAAAATGAGATTTTTGTATTAGGTAATTGTGTGCTTCGCTAGCTTCATAAAATACCATTACCTAATATGATGCTGGAATAATAGTTTCCAGGAAAAATTACTCTATGTCAATAATTACCAAGTTTGTCTATATCACCTGTGGCAGGCATACTACCTTGTCTGCTTTTGTTGTTACTTTTAGCCAGGTGTCTCACCCATTATTATAATAAGGTTAAGTTACTTATTCAAAATCACAATGATAATTTGACAATTCATTTTAAAAACATGCATGAGTTGGAGTTTGTTAAAAAAATTTCAACATTCTGAGCTAGAAATTAATTTGCCTGTCACTATCTCTTTAACTTCCTAACCGCATTTCACTTTCCTCATCTACTCATTGTGCGAAATCTCCCCTAAACCACTCCAAACGAAAACGAATCTCCTCAACTGACACATCAACATCCGGTTTATCCCATCCTATTATTCTCTTCATCTAATATATCATTATGATTTTAATTATAAACATCCACACTTCCACCCTAACGGTATTTGAAAAGTCCGAAATGATCAATCAATTGTTCCAAAGTTCACTTTTATCCTGCCTTAATAAGTATAACAGTATCTTTTTGAATGGCAGACACCAGTCCACTGCCCTCAAATTATCGTGGTATGTTACGCAAGGTGATGGGAAGCCATGAGCGTCGGCATAGGGGTAGCATATAATATGTTTGAATATTTATATAACGGATTTCTAGAAGTATAATTACATTATAAGTTTCACGACAATGTTACAATTTTCTTATAGTCGAAGTGTTATAAATTTGTAGTGACTGATATTTCGCTATATCACATGTTTGAAGCTTTATTAGCTTTCCTACAAAACCATTTGATTTCTTTAATTTATATGTTGATGACTTATTCCTATACATAAAAACACAACATTGAGCATTTAATTTTAAATACAACCTATAAACAAATTATAGTAAGTAATTTAATTTTCTGCCTTTTTTTCAGAGGAGGTGAAATTCGCTAACCAATCGAACAGACGCACGAGTTTCCTGTTGCATGTAGTATGGGGATCAACACACTAAAACACCTCCATCGCCCTCTAGGTACCTGGAAAACATCGTAGATATATCTTCAGGTATCTTTTTTCTGTCTAAAGACGTTTTCTATGAAGAATATTTAGACAAAAATATTATTCATAAGTTTTTTCTTTTATAATATCAAAGTTAATTAGAATTAAATAATTGAAAAAAACTGATTTTATTATAAGATTTCCAGTAGTAGTGACTATTAAATGGTTATAATTGAAATTAAATTATAATAAACCTAGTAATATAATACAAGTATGTTTGTTAATTTGTATTATATTTATATGTAATTGACTTCTCGAAAACGGCTCTAACATTGTTGATGAAATTTACATTTCGGGTTTTTATGTCCTAAAAATCGATTGGTAAGGGTTTCATCTTTGGCGAATATCGTATTACTGAGAAATTTACATATAAAAAAATGCATAAACTGATTGTATCAATTATGACTGCTGTTAAAATTTCAAAGCCTTCAATATAGGATGATATGGTGATCTACTCAGGAGTGAAACTGCTTTTGAAAAAATTCATATGATGTGTAGAAACTTATAAAAATTATATGGCCATTTCACATTTTTTTGGCATTACATTTGTATAACTCGACCCTTCAAGTTTTTTAAGTAAAAAATTAGACAATTTTTGAAAAAATAAGAGCTATGACTTTACATGTTAATTTGAGACTCACATTGACACTGAGCCTTGTGCATCGCTATCATTTCGTGTCATTACGTATTGTTATAGTTATACAGGTTGATTAAATAAATATGTAAGTACCCCATAAGCAGTTGCATAATACCTACATATATAAATTGGCTGTGTAATAAGGCTCTGTAGAAATATAGCAATAAAGGGTGGTATGTTAGAAATCAAATGTTTTACTGGGTGGCCTATAAACCGTTGTTTATTCAGGCGGGTTCAAATACAGAGCGTAATGGAATTATACCTAAACAGGGTGGTTACAAAAAATAATTATATAGGGTAGCCCATAGTGAGTTGACAAATTGTTAAACACGGTGACTGAAAAATGATAAAAGAATGTTATGCCTATAGTGTAGATCCGTAGCAGTTACATTTATAGGGTGCTTGGATTGTAGTGAAGAGTCAAATTATAGTTATACTGGTTGTTTCAAAAAAGGTTATATTAATTGGCCATAAACCAATGTATGTAACAGCTTGGTTGATGTATATTTTGGAGGTGAATTATAGTTGTAAAGTGTGAATAAAAAAATAGAAAAAACTATCTTAGATATATTTCATAGCCATAGGGAGGTGCATGTGTAGGATAGGGTGGAAAAGAATCATACATCCTGATAATAAAAAACTGGAAAAATAAATGATATATTCGGTAGCTCACAAGGAGTTGAGTATATATGATGGCTTAAATCTAGAGGTTAGCTAAAAAATGGTTAGCAAAAATTTTATGTTGGGAACTCCATAACAGGTACATATATAGGGCGGTTGAAATATATTTTGAAACGGTATTATTATAAAGAGAATATTAATAAATATTAGAGAATTGCAATTAAACTGATTCCTTTCGTCTTGAAAAAAACTAGTTAACAAAGCAAATGTCTTTGAATTTACAACTGTATAGTGGATATTCTCAATTCGCCTACATATACGGTCCACTTGAGTTGACATCATATGTAAAACGTTCTTGATATATATTAAAATTTAGAAAACAAATTATACAATTCTATTCAACAGTAAACTAGGTTGGTAAAAAAATATATGAATATTGCTTAAAAATACTAAAGCTTATTTTTGACAATATCGAAAACTACTTCACTAAAAATTGTAAAATAAATACATTTAATAGAACACAAAAGTAACTTAACTAAAAAACAAAATAAAATTATATTTTTATATTTTACTTGTTACTTTTGTGTTTTTTGTTATCGATTTTTAATTTTTTATTTGTTTTTTTAATGTATTATTTAAACATTTTTCCTTAGCAGCTGTTATTCCGAATTTTTTAGGAGGCGTGTTGGCAAACTAAGTTATGATAATTAAATTTATTGTGAAGAATGTGTGTATAAAGGAGAAATACAACCAACTACGCGGGTAACTTGCGTGTGACGTCATCAGCATTTCAACCAATCACGCGGCGTTTTCATGGATAATAATAGTTTAAGCGTCTTTTTAAGAAATTAACTGGATGTTGACATAATATGCAGAATATACGCTTTTGCCGTATTATCTAATAGGGTGACCATAAATTACGATTTACTCTCAACTACCTGCCCTCGTATACGCATCGTAAGGGTTAGACAAATGAGTATAATATTAAATAATAATAAAACATAATGGCAGGGCATATATCGTATTTATATTGACACTGAATGAGAGTGATGCGTCAAACTCTCTCATGTAACGGTCGTCTACCGAGTACAGCAGCGATGCGTTGATTAAACAATTATCAACAAATTTAATCTATACGTATAAACCTTCCTCTGGAATCTGTTGATGCAAACTCCATTAAAATCCGTTGAGTTGTTTAAAAGATCTAAGCGTACTTATGTACGTCCTTATGGACAGACGGCAGGAAACGACTTTGTTTTATATCCATGTAAAGATGGCGTCAAATAAACTATTGTATATGCGAAATAAGTATTCGAGATTTCGGTCAGGCGAGGGAGGAGCAACTGATTAAGGTTCTCGACCAGAAATACTATTTCGACTTGTATTCTGTGGATTGTAAAGTCTCTAAAATATAGTATCAATATTTTGTATGTTTGAAAACAAATGTAATAGTGCCATAAATAAATACGAATCTAGCAAAAATCTTCCGCTAACGATGCCCATGTGCCATCTTGACCCCTCTCGTCTGTCCTGTCGGGCATATTAGCGATGCAGCCTGTCTGTCTGTTAGTGACTTCTGCAGTCTGTGCACGAGCGGGGGAGAGAGTTCGAGTTCGCGACCGCATCAAGACCGATGAGGAGGACTAGAAGGCCAGGTGAGCATATAGATTGAAGCACATGGCACTATTAATTATATTGATATAGGGGCCGCGCGTACGTATATACCCACACGGCTTACGGATAACGATTTGTTGGAACATAAGCCGGGATTGCTCGTGCCACTTTTGCATACGCTTTTTTTTTGTTGAATATCTGTGTCTCTTGACATCGTTAACTATTATTTTATTAGGTAGTTCGGGTAGATAGTGGTACTGAGATGATGGTACCTTTCAATTTCATGTCATTTGCTTTATAACGTCTCTAATCAAGAGGAATGTAGTTTAACAGGTTGAACAGTATTCTAGCGTCGAGGATCTGTAGGCAGGTGAAACGAGTTGAAACGAACTACAGATTATAAAAGTCTTTACTAGTGTTTGCAGACACTAAATATCTTACCTATGCATAAAAAAATAAATAAGGCAAAGAAATGTACATATTTAGTTAAATTAGTATTTATAGTTCAAATTAGTGCCAAATTCATCACATATTTTCTCTAGAGAGCAGTACTATCACTTTTCTTTTGGTAATATATAATCAAAGCCGAAATCACCGACTCTTTTTTTTTAGGGTAGCAGTCTAGAAGGTACCATCTACGTCCGTGTCGCTGTAGACGTTAGCCCCAATTTCAGACGAAACGTTCGGAAGAAACTCCAATTGACTATGCAAAATAGCCCAGATAACCATAGGTTATACATTTTAGTAAAAAAACTGTTCAAAAAGTAAGTGTTAGGTCTTTAGTAGGAATTGCAATAAAACTGACACATTTAGAATTGTGCTATGCTTTGCGAAAGTTAAGTGCCATTTTGTAATAACAAATTTCGATTTGAGGATTGGCACAATTAAAAAACGACTCACTCTAGATTAAACGTTTTACGTTGTTAGAAACTTACACAAAGAGTGCTTCTTACGCCGAAATTAATTACCTACTTGTCTAGTATAACTTGGGGCCCACCCAACCTAATCTTGCTTTGTTTTAATATCTGCTACTGTGTCAACCGTAATTGTTGATTGACAAATGTATATATCTGGTGGCATTACCTGTCATCCTTTTGTTTATTCACCAGTAGAAAGTGGATGTGTAACTTTACTTTAGAAAATAGTTACCTCATTTATGTGCTAAATTCTCAAAATTACTATGCAAAAAAAGAGTTGTTACTTATACCAATATTAGTAATAAAATAAAACAAGTTTTATTAGAAGAAAGGTTATTTAATATTTGCAACTAGATTAAGTGAAACATCGATTACATTAAGATAAGTTAAAAATTGTATCATTAATTATAGGTGACCACTGTTGAATAACTACTAGATTCTTACTTTGGCAATTGAAAAGATATCCACAAATCTCTAAAAGGAAAAGGAAATTTAGAAACACCCTCAAAAAATGGAAGCACAATCACCATGCTTTGTTTACTACTTTCAGTTAGCACTGTGCGAAACTATGGTAAACCTCTATTAGCGAGAACTATATAACAATTTCCCAAGTAAATCAAGAAGACCACACTCTATTCTAATTCAAGAGTAACTTTTTCAATCTCCTCTACCTTAGACTTTAGGCCAACAAACCCATCAGGTGTAATTCCGACCAAACACTTTATACTGTAAACTTGATGGAACCTCATTCTAAACTCAACAATCAATTATCACACTTGTGTCACCGTATTTTTCTTTAAAACATTCTGGCAAAGTGTTTTCGTTTATAAACATATATGTTGAGGTTAAGTAGTCCCCACCTTACTTACAAATTGAAAATAATTAATTCCATTATTATTCAGAATTTTTATAATAAAATGTGTACTTTATAATATTAACTTAGTCGGCACATAAATTTAACGGCATGTAATGTTGGTCTTTTTTGTGAATTGGAACGTTTATTAGGCCGCTATTACATTGTAAAAGATCTTTGTCAAAGATGTTTTATAAAAGATTTTATTAAAGATATTTGATGAATGTCAAAACATATTTGACAAAATGATCTATTACACTACATCAAATATTTTATGAAATGTTTTATTGTATGTATTCAAAATGGAAGAACAACACATTTACGCAGGTATCGCAGCGGTGTGTTCAATAATTGCAGTTTGGGCTATATTAAAAAAGAAAACCCAAAAATTTGGAACTAAACGTCCGTGGGTAAAATCATGGGTCGCAAAACGCGTAAGAAAAGGTATGTACCATAACTTGTTGCGGGAGCTCAAAACAGAACACACAAAATGTTATAAAAATTACTTAAGAATGGACGAAGCTACATTTCAACTATTGATGACACGAATATCACCTTTAATTGCCAAAAAAAATACACACCTAAGAAGTTGTATTAGTGTAGAGGATCGACTTATGGCGACTCTCCGGTTTCTAGCAACAGGGGAAACATAATCAAGTTTACAGTATTCTACTCGAATACCAGAGACATGTCATGCGATTTATAGCTCACTTAAAGAAGAATTTTTAAAGGTAATTAATTGTCAAATAAAATGAAATTAAATATATTTATTATAGCATTTATTTACATGTGCCTTAAACAAATTACATATATTGTCAATGTAAGTTCTTCCACTGGTGTGTGTTATCTTTTAATAAATAATTAAGCATTTAATTTCTAACATTTTTTGTTGAGTTTGGATGATCTGAAATATTTCCAAACAAAACATAGTAAGAATATCATTGTTAGGCTTCATACTCCGAAATGAGTATTCTCGTTGTAGTAATTGTCTATACAAACTTGCCCGTCATTTTTACTTCTCGCTGTATATTCACTTCGCTTTTCACTATATATCATGCAACAATACAAAACCACAGATCAGACACCGGGTACAAACAAAAACCTCTTTGGGTACAAAACTCTTCTTCATTACGGAATTTTTTTCACAAATCACTAGTACCAATTATAAAATTGTCAAAACATCAGTAGCGCCCTCTAACCGTACACATCTTAGAGCATATACTTTCTAGAGATAGCCTGTAGTGCACAAATGCCATGGTAAGACTAAGGAGAGAGAGGGCAATAGAGAGGGCAAGAGGCTATTTCATTCAGTTGAGAGCTGCTTCCAATGAAATACGTTCAGCATGTTGTTCATTGGCTGCTTCCACCCACTAAGTGAAATAGCCTCTTACTGTCTCTATTGCCCTCTCTTTCTAGCATTGATACGATTTTATGCTTGACAGGCTATATCTAGATGGTAAATGATCTAAGGTACAGATGAATTGATTAATATGTAATCAGCATTCCAGTATAGTTATGCAAAAAAATTATTAGAAACTGTTAACCTTTATTAATTTCTTTTTCGCTAAAATACCACCAGCCAGATAAATCAGCTAGTTTTAGTTGTAAAAATACTACGTTGGCAACACCAAATAACGTCAAATCTCAGTATTGTATGTTCTGTGATTCTGTGGTCAAATCTTTTATAAAAGATAGGACGATGAGAGTAAATGTGATAAAAGATATATGTCACAGAAATCTTTTATAAAAGATGATACATTACACTATCAAATATCTTTGACAAAGATGTTTTATAACAGATATTTTATAAAAGATTTGACAATGTAATAGCGGCCTTAGAACGAAAAGCAAATTTTATGTAGGTATTGTATATTAATTATATTTTATGTTTTAGTCGTATGGGTAGTTCAAGATTAAGGAAATGTGGTATCGGTAGGAAAATCTCGAAACAAATACAAGTTTTGCATTTCACTAACATACTCATCCATTTTCGTATGTGTACGTAGAGCTTCCCTAAAGAAGCTTTCGCTTCAATAAAGAGTGCAGTATGCTATTTCACTTGAAAACTCACTGTATTCTGTAATCAGTCGAAACTTTGTTGAGAATTGAGTGAAATAACATGTTACCTTCTTTGCTGCTCTTTCTCTTTCTAAACCCATGATATTTATGCTTTGTGCGGAACCTCCAGTAATATATGCTCTAAGACGTCAATGTGAAAAAGTGCCGAGAGAGGATGTAGGTTGTGGCTGCAAGCTAGCCAGTCTATTGACTGACAATTTATTAAAATCACGAATAATTATTTATTTGTTAGACTTAATATCCTGTTTAGTTAGGTATAAGTTTGTTTTTTTGGTTTTAGTATACTTCCTCCTCTTGAGAAAGCCCTGACTAGTCGAAACATATACGTGGGAGTATTGAATAATTTATGGAAATATTAAAAGCAAAAGTTTTTTCATTAAAATTTTATTTACAATATGTTTCATAAAAAAACCCACTTCAGTTGAAATTCTAATAATTATTTATATAATTTTTACATATCACTAGATATACTATTATATACCAAAAATGATAATCCACAGCTGGGAGTATCGAGGCAAATTCACACATAGAGACCCCAAATCTGAAGTCGTACTGCGAGTAATGTCGTTACCTCATTTTTCCTAGAATAAAAGTCACACAAAAAAATTCGTAGGTTAACTAAAAACTATCATATCAATTATGATTATTATTTTTTTGACATTTTACATCCATTCAACGCATCTAGGACATCTAGGAGATATCAGTTGGTTGAAAGTATGGCAACTGATTGATGAATATGTTGTGTTGCGTTAAGTGGATTGAAAAATCTCGAACGGATGCTATTATAATCGCTTTGACAGGTTTTAGTTAACCTACGATTTTTTGCTTGCTTGCTTGTGTATTCCCTTCGACTAAACGTTTGGCCAGGCTCATGTAGTAAAGTACAGCAGAATGGAAGGAAACTCGCAGTACATCGGGGATGTGCCAATCTTTCGTCCTTTGTTATTCTTCTGCTCAGATTCTGTCATTAAAAAATTAACTAATCTATTACTTATTAAACAATTGAAGATTCAAATTCGCTGTTAAGAAAGCTGGAAGAAGTATATTCCTTCTAAGTGCATCTTAACCTAATTAGTACAAAACCTGAATGAAACTTAACATTTCTCTACACATAAATTTAAATTAGTACAAAACAATAGCCTAATCTATAAGCACAATAAATGTGAACTACTTCGGTTCTAAGTTTAGTAGACCAAAACTTTAACTTTTTTTATCTTCCCTGTAACTTCTCAAAAAGCGTTAATATTTCAAGAAGTAATGTCCTGATGGCAGAACCTGTAAGCGCATCTTTATACTTCCAATCTAACAGAGGACAAGAATGCCACTAAGCCTGTATTAATCTCACTGGAGGTACATGACAAGACACCCTGTAAATTTAAAGGCCCATTTATTTTAACCAGATTTTGCAGATCTCTTTATAATTGCACACTTGAACGAACTCTGTTAGGACAATTGAAGAAGAAATGATTCAGGTCACCAAACTCCCCACAATCGCAAAGACAAACCCTATATAAATGAGCAGGAAATCTACCATATCTTACCGTAAGTCTGATAATAGCTTTCGCGTGTCTTCGATTAATATACGTTAGTTTACTAAACCATGGATATTCTGGAAAGAAAAACCATACCACCTTCTTCTGTTTTCTAAGCTAGCTTTCCACTCTCCATAATGTTTTTTTAACTTGTCTGTATTGAAAAGTTCCTATTTATCTACCTCGAACCTATAGGCAATGTTTAATTTTCTTCCTATATTAGCTAATCAGTCCACTGTCTCATTATTTTTATGTTTTCTGGGGACATAACACCACAATCGAAATAAAAAGCTGTATATTGAAAGAAAAAAAAGGTCAATTTAAATGTCATAAATCAAACATTCAATTTGCATTTTACATTTTCAATACATATTTTAAGGCCATTGACAACGAAGTCAGAATCGACTTAGAAACGTTTGGTTTTTCTTTCAATATACAGCTATTTATTTTGAATGTGGTGTTATTTCCCAAGAAAACATTGTCTCATTGCCCCCAACACCTGAATGTCCAGGGACCCAAATGAATATAGTGTCTTCCCCCTGATTCTAAGATCCCAAATTAATTTGTTCATAATTAATACTAATTTCGTCCCATTTCCCTTTCCTATATCACAAATCATCTGAACTGGACTCAAAGAGTCTGTAATAATCACTATTCTTTTTATATTCCTCTCCAAGCTCAAAAGAATATCTTTATGTTCCTCGAAGTTTCCTTGGACTTCCATCGTCTTAACGTGGTTGATCTCACAACGTTTCAATAGATGTGTATCTGCTATCGTCATCATTCACCTGATGACGATAGCAAATACACAGATATTGAAACGTTGTGAGATCAACCACTTCAAGACGATGGAAGTCCAAGGAAACTTGGAGGAACGAGTTACATTGTCTGCCAACTTCACACTAATATCTTTATGTGTTGCTAATAATTCTTTCTTCAGGTTGTCTAAAGCTCTCTGTGAAAATTCTATTCCCTCCTCTTCGTGTGAATATCTGTTCGCTGAATTTAGCTTTTATTCAATTATAAATATGAGCGAAGCGATCCCACGGTCGTCATTATAATATTTTATCTTGTCCAGTTAGTTTAGTTTCAATTTACAAGTTTAAAGTGTTGATTATTGAATTTTATGTTTTAAATAAATTTATTTAAAAAAAGTATAAAGTGAAATCATAAGATATAATATATATATATATATATATATATATATATATATATATATATATATATATATATATATATATATTATATATATATATATATATATATTTTGAAAACAAGTTGGCACGGACCGAACTTGTGTAGATGGTCTGTTCGTCCGTTGAAAGTTTTGTCCTGTAAAGGAACGGTCGCCTGAGTTTCGCCAAATCACTTGGCAATAAGGCTTTTCCTCTTCTTCCAACACGAAGGGTGGCGCAGGTTCGGAGGACTCTTCGTATCCGAGATCGTAGGCTAGGTCATTCTCCGTAGAGCTACCTAGGTAGGTCAAACAAACCGTAGGATCGAAGCCCGAATCGAAGAGCACAAACTCAGCATACGAAACAAGACCACAACCTCGACCCTGTTCCAACATCAACAGCAAACAGGACATAGAATCAATTTTGAGGGCTCTAAGCATCTGGCAACAGAAAAAAACTTCAAAAGAAGAACAATTAGGGAAGCTATAGAAATTGAAAAGGAAGGAGAAATCAATAACCGTAACGAAGCTTTACACCTGCATCAAGCATGGAAGAACATCTTACGGGAAAATAAAAACAAATTAAAAGAGAGCGCAACGATACCAAAACGTTGCATTCCGTCACTCGTAGCTAACTATCAGGACGCCCACCCTTCTAACGAACATCTGCGGCCGCCATCGGTACATACAGAACCACGTCATCGGTACAATTAGGGACAACGCAATGGTGTCACCCAATCAAAACAAACGGCACCGCCCCCTCAACACAATCGGAGGCGGGGCAAAGAAATAGTAGGGGACTCCGGAGATAGCATAAATAGCGGCGCGCACATATCGGAGATCACTTCCACTTCAGACGCCACGGAGAGCAGACCAAGCGGAGAACGACCTAGCCGACGATCTCGGATACGAAGTCATCCGGAAAGGTCCGAACCTGCAGCCACCCTTCGTGTTGGAAGAAGATGAAAAGCCTTATGAAAATGCCAAGTGAGATTTTGGCGAAACGTCAGGCGATCGTTCCTTTACAGGGACAAAACTTTCAACGGACGAACACCCGGACCTTCAAGAGAGCTACATATATATTTTTAAATTAAAATAACTACTTTATTGTAGAAAATTTTTTATATATTATATATTTTCAAAACATAAAAAATATTTTTTTTTCTAGGAACTATAAATTTACACTAAGGGTCACTCGTTTTGTGTTACATTGATTAATTAAAATTTATGTTTTGAAAAATGCAAATATAACTCCAAAATATTTTCAACATTTCGAAAAAATCACTAGTTTAATTTCTTTAATGCCAGAAAATAAAAAAATCGAATATTATTCCAAATCTTCAAGGAAATAAATTAATTAAATCACTTTCATTATTAACTTTCACTTGAAGTTCCAAAATTATAATTTACTTGATAAGACTATTTTTTTTCACTTTTCAAATTTTGACGCTCTACAAAATTTGCCGCCTTGGGCATTAGCCCCGACTGCCCCTAGTGTAAATCCACCGCTGACCATCCGTATAAATAGTCCTATAATCCGCAAATATCGTCTCCAAAATTTGTATTAAATCATACCTACGATTTCTTTCCTGTGATTTCTATCTAAATAGTAACTGAAAAACGACGTTTCTCACACCAGGACTCCCGTTTTAAGGTCTCTATAGGTTAGTTGTTCCTAAAACATGTCAATACTTATTTTTGTTAACATAATAAAAGTACGCCATATCATTTGAATATTTATTTAAATTATTCTCTATTACACATCTAAAATTATTTTAAACAAATAATAGTGAATATAACACTGTTTCAAATTTCACAGTTATCGTCAACATTATGTTACTTTCTACTCTCTGTTACATCACATTGTTGGAGAAAGGCTTTCAAGAGTACCTGAAGTACCCACTAAACATTATCTCGTACAATGGGTGTAGACAACAACACAAATGAGGGAAGTAAAGCTTTTGAAACTTTTCGACGCGTAAAATTGCGAGCGTGCCGCTGCTCTGTTTCTCGAGACGAAGCTTGCATACACCAAACTCGATATATATGCCATATGGTAGGCCTGAGCCTGTTGGCGTGTGCCATCCATCCAGCCACAGGGTGTTACGCATCAAAAGGTTGCTTACCCTGCTTCAGTCGATAGAGCCAACAACCCCTCAGTCTTTGGTATAGGATCAATTAATTTTCAATTTTTATTCTTTGAATAATATTCACGGTGAAAGTCGGTTTCACCGTAAAAGATTCAGACTGAAGGTATGTTTAAGTTTAAATTATTGTCATTGTAAAAAGACGGGAACAGCTTTGAAAACACATGCTCAAAATATAAAATATATGGGATTTTTATGGAAAAATCAATATTTGTATATGTATTTATTGAATTATTTATTTTGAAATGAAATTACAGAATGTATAAAATACCGTGAATCCCTACAAAAATGTCAATTGATTTGCTACGTGATGAGTTTTAGGGTTCCATATACACAATATTCAGATACCGTTATATCACAAGGAATTTCTCCCTCTTTCACATCACAGCAATTTTTTCCTAAACTACTGGACGCAAAAGGTTGAAATTTAGTGCCAATGTATAGTTTGGTAACCCGATCATGAGTGCATATAGAATATGAAGAAATTTTGATTTTAGGGGTACTTCTGGGGCAAAAACAAAAAAAAATCGACCGTTCCCCGTTTATCTCCGAAACTATAAGAAGTAAAATTTTGAAAAAAGTTAATGTTATAAAGCCTCACCTGTATTTTACCGGAAAAATAAGGAGAAACCTGTACTATTAATTTTGGGTAGCAAATTATAGAATTAAATAGAAAATATATAATTAAAATTGTTTCTAAAGCATCACGAAATATATCAAATCAAAGGGTTCATTATGACAATTACAAACATATATTTTTTAATTATTTTAAATTATTATTATTTAATTATTTTAATTAAATTATTTAAAAGATATTTACAAAAGTATAAAAAAGTACCCATCCCCCTTTTATCTCCGAAACTATAAGACGTGAAAAATTTCAAAAAATAGGAACTATAAGACCTCACCTGAACTTTACTGGAAAAATAAGGAAAAACCCCTAATATTAATTGTAGGGGGCAAATTTCAGCATTAAATGGAAAACCAAAAATTAAAATGTTTTTTAACGAATCATGTAATATATCAAATCATAGGGATTATTATAACTTATACAATAGTTTTTTTTCATATATTTAATATGAATGTTTTAAAATATATTAAGAAAAATATAAAAAAAGATTACCCATCACCCCTTTTATTCCGCAAACTATAAGACCTACAATTTTTTACATGAAAAATACGAAGAAATATCTCCAAAATTAATTTTGGGGGTTAAATTATAAAATTAAACGGATAATAAAAAAACATTTTTACGCATCATGCAATACAATATATTTTTCATATTTTTGAAATTAATTATTTATAAGTTATTAACAAAAGAAATATAAAATTTTTCTCATTTCCCGCTTTATTTCCCAAACCATACTACCCAAAATTTTCAGAAAATAATTATGGGTTCTGGGGCTCACCTGAAATTTATAATAAAAATTAGTAGAAAACCCTAATATTAATTTTGGGGACAGATTGTAGAATTCAATGGATAATAAAAATTAAATTTTCAAATGCATCATGTAATATATGAAATAAAAGGCTCATTATGTGAGTTACAAATATATCATATTTTTAAATTAAAAGATATTAACAACAATATTAAACATAGACTTAATTCCTTCTTTAGAAACTATACTATCTAAAATTTTGAAAAATATATTTTATTTGCATTTTTAAATAATTTGTCTAAAAGATTTAATAATTATTTATTATTTACTTTACTTTAAACTTGACCTATTTTCGCTTTATCTTCCAATCTACAGGACCTAAAATTCAGAAAGTACATTATAAAAGGATTCCCTGACAGTTTATGAGTAAAATCAAATTGTAATGTTAATTTTGTGGGCCAAATTAGAAAATTAAAAACATATGTTTATATAAATCAAGCAAATCATGTAGCAGATAAGATAAAAAGTCTATGTGTGGAAAATAAAAGTGTACATTGTCTGAAACTGAAATATTAAAATCTTGAAGGTGGTACGGAACCCTTAGTATGCAAGTCCAACTCGCACTTGACCAAATTCATAATATTTTTATTTGCCTCCCAAAATTAAGTTTACGATTTATTCCACCAGCTCTCTTTCTTATGAAAAGAAAGCTTCTTAACTGACGCAGCACATGCACATACGAAAATAGATGAGTATGCAAAAATTGTATTTATTTCTAGACTTCCTTGACCTTTACCATACAACTCAATTCTCTATGTAAGATAGAGACCGGATTATATATTAAAAGTCTCTACGTTTATAGAAAATCAATAAATTATCAATAGTAAATAAACAAATATAATATCGAACTAATGTACAATATCAGCACAAGTTTAATACAGGAATACTCTCTTCGAGGTGTCATTCCTTTGTACTCAAGACAATATATATTATATTTATATATAATCAAGTTTAATACAGGAAGTTCCTTACAGTAGCTACAAGAGATTTTAAATCAAAATAGCGGCAGTAAATTGAGACTAAATGTTGGAAGCGAAAACTTCTCACGAAACATAATTCCCGTCTCTCGTTCTCACCCTGTCTTTATTTCTCTTTCTTTGTGTCATTCTTGGTAATGGATACAAATTCAAGGAGAATCTATATACAAATAGACAAATACAGTAAGTATCGGTTCCAGTTTCGCTTCTGTCCCTCAACCGATTTTCTTTATTTTTGTTTTGTTTAGTTGCTATTGACGACCTTCAGTGCAGAATTTATAAAGAATCTTTATTTATGTCTTTTAAAATAAGTAATTTAATTTAAAATTATTAATATAATCCAAGTGAGTGGCGCCCAATATGAACAAGTAGCTTAATGTTCGATATTTGACAGTAGTCGACAGTAAAAATTCAAACATGTAGCAAGGTATAAATATTACTAACATAATTGACTTTTAATAATTAATTCTCGCAAACGACACTACGATTTTGTCGAAATTCCATTTCGGGGTTTTGCCGTCTACAAATCGGATACATCGTATTACCCAGAAAGAACGAGATTGGGACAATTATATTTCTTTCAACACTGGGTGAATTTGTGACCTACTTGAGAATCAAAAAATTCTTTCATTACAAATTGGTGTGTAATCTTATAAGAACTATTTCATATTTTTCTAGGATTACATTTACCTTTTATAGGAATTTAAAGTAAAAAGTGCTGGTTAGGCGATTTTTGGTTTTTATTTTTGGAGTTAAAAGTTATGTGTTCTCATGTTAATTTGTGGCATACAATGAAGTTGCCTTAAATATAAGGCCTGTAGATTATAATTATACAGGGTGTTTCCAGATATGTTATAAATAAAATGTTTCTTAGGTGGCATATACAGAGTGTTTAAAATATAGAGTAGAGGGTGGTTTGAAAAAATACGTATATAGGTAAGCCCATTAGCGGTTGAATTTACACGGTTCCTAACAGGAGGGCGCAGTAGAATTACAATTATATAGGGTGTGCACAGATATGTGTCATATTAAATTAAGAATTACGAATTTGAACACAAACAAAGTCCTGTTAATTATATCTGAAAATCAAATTGAATTTCGCTACTTATTGACACAATTGGTCGAATTTCGACTACTGGTCAACAGCTAGTTACAATAAATGCACTTTTTCATTTTAATACCCACATAATTTTTTCTTCCTTGACTCTACCATCCATAATATTGGTAATCTTGAGTTTTTTGAGGAGTTTCAGTTTGTCATCGTTATCTCTAACTTCTTGGAAACGTTGCTCTTTTTGTGGTGTCCTGACTTCTAAATCTGTAATTTTAAATATCGCAAATAGAAAATTGTAATGAATAATTTATTGACTTTCTAAAGGAAGTGACTCTTAATATTTAACCGGATGATCCCTGTTTGTGACACAGAGACCTGAGTTGCATGGGTATTTCAGGCCCAAAAAAGTATTGTATCGGTCAGTCGGAATGAACATTGAAGCAAATGCAATTTTTGCATTTCACTACTATACTAATCTATTTTCGTATATGCATTAAGAGGTTTCCTTTTCAGGAAATAATGAAATATGTAACAACAAATGTGAGGATCACGGTTATTAGTCACTGAAAAATATAAGAAACAGACAGCTAGAAGAAAATTTAAGCAAACAAACAACAGGTTTGGATTTGTAACTAATAAAGAAGTAAGGGTATAAACTAAATAAGCACTAAATTCAAATACTGAAAATGAAGACGTGTAGGAAAACATATCTATTGGGGTTTTAAAGCCTAGACTATTTTACTACAAATAATAGCTGATAGATGTTATCCAGAAGCTACTTAAATAAATAATTCATTTCTTATTATCCAAGAATGAAGAGTAAAAATTAAAATATACATTAACCTATGCTCAAAGTACTACATACTTAATAAGCTACAACTACATAAAATTTCGAAAATTTTGTTATTATTGTTTTTTTAAGTTCGGATTCATTGATCAACAGGCCAAGGATTGGATTGTTCTGCAGCTATACTACTTAACCAAATGCGCTACATATATTGTTACTTTTTTGTTCAAAAATTTAATGAAAAAGTTGAATACTAACTGTTTTTACTTTATCTTGTTTTTCACTTCACAAATTTATAGATTCGTTTGGGTAAAAAAACATCAATTTTCAGAATACAATTATTCAATTTTTAAAGGCTTATCAAGAATAATTCATTCATCTGATTCGGATAAATTAATGAAACGTTTGCAAACAGGTAACTGGCCTGAGAGAAAAGAAATCATTCTTTAGAAATATGAACAATAAATTCAATATTCATAAATTCCTCAAAAATTGCTCAATCATCCCCGGGCAGATGAAATGAAAATTAAGAATTACACCTGATTGAAAAAAAATAGGCAACTGTTTGCGAACAAAACGCCAAATTGAAAAAAACACACAGTTCGATTTCGGAAAAAATTCGATCGGTTTGGCAGATGCATACAATGTTGTAAAAATGCGTCACGGTCTAAATCTAAATTAAATATTGGAAAATTAATGATGTACAGTCGAAAAAACTATTCCTAAGCCGAAAAATTGCCGATGAATAGACAGGTGCATTTCATTCAATATTGAAATGAATTACAAAAACAAATAGGCGACGAATAGCGTGACTGAAAATAATCTCTTTTATAAGAGGCGATTGATGAATACATATTCCGCACCGTCGTTTCTGAATGAAAAATGTAATCTTTCTGAGGAATCCTAAGAAGATTTCTGAAACGTCATCAACACTATTCGGAGATGTCCGATGAAAGAACACTGTTTGGAGGTGCATTCTTTAAGAAAGTGTATTCCCACGATTAGACTTTAAGTATATCTATAAAAACTGAATCCACCTTAGTATATTACAATTTATAATTTATCTTTAAGAAAAAAAAATTGGTTTCAAATAAATCCAAATGAAAACTGTCACAAACACCCTGTACGATCAATATTCTTTAATGATATCTAGGCCTTTAATTTTAGAGATTCATACAGAAAATTATTTAACATTTACAGTTTTTTACACATATTGTTTCGGTATGTACATTACAGGAAAATATACGGAATCAGGCTGAAATACATCTTAATAGAATACAATTTCAAATATTCAAGTCGGTTCACACGTTTAGAGAAATCAGGAAATATTCATTGAATTGCATTCCCTTAAAAACTTGTTTTTCAGACTGAGGGAATTACAAAAGAACTATTGAGCGAGGAGCAAAGTCTGTGTCAAACAAATATTTGATACTTTCGATTTTGCACCCAGTTTTATGACGGATAAATCTTCCACCTTCGTTGTCAGCTGTGTCAACAGAGATTTAGTTGTCTTTGATTATTGACTCTTAGTCGCCTAGATCACATAATTTCTTGGCACCTCCAATGCTCTGCTACCTATTTTCTTGCCTCAATCGTCAACGATCAAATCTTCTTCGGAACTTGTCAGACCCTTTCCAAAAGCAGAACCGCGTAAAGTCATCAAGAGCAAAACTGCTGTACTATAGACAACCGGGGAATAAATGCGTTCTCCCTGGGATCAGCAAAAATGAGCAGAAGACTAGAGTAGTCGTCCGTAAGAACGATGTAATGAAGAAAAAGATATTTTAGTAGAAAAGAATAGCTGTTGCGAGTTCTGAAGAAGAATAATTTTGTTCAGAATGTCACGAGACTTTTTCAGACAGTGTTCCTGGGAAATTTTGAAAATCACAAAAACACGTCAAAAGATTTACGAAGGGGGGCATATCTCGCCATACTTATCGTTAATTAAATTGCACTTTCATCACCTCAGCGCTACCTACTCATTTTTTTCTAATTGGAACCCTAACATAAGTGACACCTCGTTTTCAAACCCTTTTATTTAAGGAATTTGCAAATTAAAACGAGATTTCTGGATGTTTTTCTGATCTCTGATGTTATTGACGAATAAAAAATAAATAATTCGCTTATAATTTTATAGCCTTTTTACTTTTATGACAAGGAAAATGAAACTGGCAAGGAATTTTAAATAAATTGTAACAGATGTTCGAAATGGTCTCCATCCACTGTAAAGCAGGGATAAATTCATGCCTCAAATTCATTGCGCATATTGAAAAAAACATCTGGAGTAAGTCCGCCACATTCTTCTTGGATGTGATCTATCACATCATCCATTGACTCTGGAAGAGTAGCTTACACGCAGGTCATTAAATGCCCCCAATGAAAAAAATCTATCTGGAGACCTTACTGGCTACTCGATGACACCTCGTGTTTCAACCCATGTATCAGGAAATCGATTATCTAGAATGCGATGGCTACGTGGTGCTGAAAAACAAGTTCGCCTGTTACTAGACGATCATCTGCCTCCAAAATTGCAGTTATTCTTGGATCTACAGCTTCTACAAGTAAGTCTAAATACTTATCTTGATTTTAAATGCCATTAATGAAAACGGGCCAGCAGTTATGACGATTTACCTCACCATTTAAATAAAAGGAGTCGTTGTCAGAGAAGCAAATATTGTAAAAAAAATGGGGTTCTTGGTTATGTGACCGAATAGAAGAGAGGGTTGAATAAGTAACACAATATAGAGAAATAAACATATTAGAAAGAAAATGAAGACAATAATTTAAAAACCTTCTATAGAAACAATAAACGGCAGAAATAAACCCTGACACTTCCAAAAAACAAAAGCTGCTAGAAATGAAAGAGATGAGAATAGGAAACATTAAGACATCAAGTATCAAAAGGAAAAAGATAGTGGAAAAGTCTCATAAGAAGAATGACTGACGATGGTTCAAGTACAGAAGAATTGACGAGTTGTCAAATCTATAAGTTTTCATGTATATTTTCCCTTGTTGTTTGAATTAAGTTCACTTCCCACTGTTACCAATTATTGCGAAAGAATAGCTAGGCAAAATTAGTAACCAAAAAAAACCTTATAAATATTATATAAAATTTCGCTTAAACTATATTTGAGAGTGAACTATTTTAATTTGTTTATCGGAACATTACATAAGTGATTAAAATGTTGTTTCTCTATCCTCGCATTCTTCCTTACACCTCTTCGGAAGCTGCCATTTGTCTCTCTGCTTTATAGAAATTGACATCCACTTCATACATACCCTGGACTATCTAATTTGAATTTTGTAGTCAAATAGGGATACTAGGATAGACATTAAACTAAAAAATTTAAAACATATCCTTAAATACTATACCAATTAAATATTAGGTAAATAGTTCATTTGTACTTACCTTGTTTGTAGTATTTTATTTTTTCTGAAGTTCCAAAATAAATTAACCAAATCGAAGTATTTCGCTGCAAATGATAATCAACTTTACATAAAATTGTATTACCAATATTGTGACACATTTGAAATCGGGGCCGTGAGATTTAGAAAATGGTAAACAATTCTAGTGCACTTCGAATATATTTACTAGGCTTGCGTGATTAAAAAGTTTCTGGAAGTAAGGACAAAACATATTTCCATTAAATTTAACATAGATTAATCATGTTCTGAGAGTTCAAAAGTCAATATCAAAAGAACTGTAACTTGCACTGACAATATTTTGCTAACGCATGACAAATCTTGCAAAGATTTTCTTTTTTTTTAGTTTTAATTATATAATTTTGGAATAATAATTACAAAAACTATTCTTTGGTTTACAAGTGATTTTGAAAATTCCTGAAAATCAATTTATGAGCTACAAATATAGAATTCGATGAATCACCACGAATATGAACCTGAAGACAGCAGCTTCCTATACGAAAATAATAGAAAGTGACTTGCACAATCAAAATTTTCATTTCTAAAACATATGCTTGACGAATTCACCCCTAGCCAGTCGCAACATTAATTTCATTTTCGCAAATGACGAATTTCCGAGTATTCACGCAATCCGTTATTGACTGAAATTATTAAACATGGCATATACAACTCTTGAAAATTCTAAACAATAGGTTCCTGAGCGCCTTGATATGGAAGGTAATCCCTTAAATTACTTCTAATAATAATTCTAAATTTGAAGGAAAAACCAAAAGAAACACGGCCAAATATTTCGCATACGAACGATAAGGGAAGAAAACGATTTCTTTAGTATAGCTCGATGAATCTATAAGACAAAGCGGTTCGGTACCATTTTCTCCTCTGCCCCCCAACCGATTTTCTTTATTTTTGTTCTGTTTGGTAGCTATTGACGACCTTCAGTGCAGAATGCTAAAATTAATTTATAATATTGATACATTCTTTAAATATAATATAATAAAAAATATATTATTTATGTTCATACCATCAGTACCAAAAAAATAATAGTAAGAGTGCCGCCAGAGAAAATCAAATGCGAAAGACTGAATTAATCGAAAAACTAACAAATTTTGAACCGTTCATAAAGTTATTCCACATCCTCATGCTATTAAAATAGAACCCAGGAAAATTTATACTACTTAATAATCGCCATTTATTGGGATTTCGAAAGTTTGCAACTTTCATTGGGGTTTGTAAATATGGTTTGTCAACTAAAATCAGATTTATGTTATTTGATCTATTTATTGCTGATAATAATTTATTAATTTTAATATTAGGTATACTTTTAAGTAAGATTATTTTTATTTTTATATATATTTTCATATAATGTGACATGTGACTCGCTTACAAAAATCGTGAATATATACACGGACCCTAAGATTCAAGATAAACAGTCACAACTGCCACCCCTGATAGTAACGGCCATCTTTGTTTTAAGTTTGATTTAAATTTTTACATTTCATAAATTGTTAGCCGTTAGGTTATTAAAGCACGGTGGTAAAGGTAAGTTTCTATTTCAGTAAGAAAAGTTGCCAACAAAAGTATGTATTATTTATCATTAATTAACAGCAGGTGTGTTATATTTCTTGTGAAAAATTTTGGACATTACACCCACTTCTCGGATTTCTCCTCAACTTTAATTCCTATAAAAATATACTTTTGACCATTGACCAACCGTTGTTTTTATCTCGGCATAAAAGTCTTTCGTGTATAATTTTCAACTCTATCACTTCAATCACCTTCAGGCGTGAGCTTTGAACCATGTGGCACATTGCGTTAGAGTTTTAGCACTTTTTGGGAAATAACGCGACAATAGGAATAGGAAATTACTGTATATTTCCAAACGTTTCGGGGTCTAGGTCAGACCCCGTTGCCAATTAAAAAGGCACAATCCTAAAATTTAAAAGTTTGACAATATTATATGACTTATGACGTGATTAAGGGAATTTAATTTGATGATATAAAGGATAGCACAGAAATTTCTAAAGATCATATAATAATAAAGTGATTTTCAGCATTTTTTGTGGCGCTCCGACGTGCGGCTTGTTATAAGATTGTGCATTCACCAAAAATGCGATCAAAGATTTCTGTAGATTCAGTACTCGCTTTAAAATCATAAGGAAAAACCTAATGAACTCTCATGATACTGGGTTGATCACAAGAACATGACCATAAGCAATTTCTTGCTTAATGATCGGCAACCAGGAATAATTGAATTATTCCGAGATGGTAGCGATACAATCGTTCTCATTTAACAAAATAAAAGATTCGTTTAGTTTTCGTTTAGTGTTGTATTCTTCTTTGTGTAATATATTAGAATTTTGAAAGATAATCACATTACTACAATAACTATACCATATATACAGGGATGTAAGAATTGGCATTTATGTTCTTCAGGAAAAGTAGCACATGGGTTCCGCATGTGGAGCCGTTCCATGGCATTGCTGTTATCCCATAACTCCTAGGCTAGGTAAAATTTTCAGGTTTACTTCATCTTTTAGATAAATTAAGGACCTTCTCTTGTGGGAAGCGCAATTGATGAAGGTTTCCGACCAGAAACTATATATAATACATAGGCGGATCCAAGGGAAGGAAGCGATGGGCAGTCACCCCTTCCGGGAGCCTCACAGTTAATAAAATTAATATTAAATCGAGGTAAATTCAACCCCAAGAGCATAGAAGATGGTCGCTTCTATGGGTTTAAACCTCAGAACGACTATTGTAGTAGTCCAAGAACTCTGGCTTTGAAATTATATTTAGGTAAATTCAGTACAGGATCAAACCCGTAAACGCGAAAACTTTGCTGTACTTACTACAGATGACTTTTTGATCATCTACAGGCAAATTTGACTTATTACTGTGTTTTTTAGCAAATTATTTACTGAATTTTACAATAAAAATACAGGTCAATCAAAGGAGGTTGTTTTAGCTAATAACATTTTCTATAGCATTAAAATAATTCTTTCTTGCAAATCGGGACTGTCAATAGTAGCTTCAATTAAACCTGCGTTCAATTCAAATTTTTTACCTCATTTCATGGCAGATGCTTATCATAATATAAATTTGCAACGAAAGACAACTTATATAAGAGTTAGATTCACGCGCGTACATTTCAAACACCTGCTCTATGTTTCTATCGGGATTTAGAAAAACTCGATTAGTCATTGAAGAGAAAAATTATATTCTCACCTGTTTTCGTGATTACAATAATTAAGGTCGAGTATAAAGTTTTTCTTATAATTTGAAAGCAATAAACGGCATGTGTTTATTTCTTATCTAGCATCATTACACTGATTTTTACTGTGATATAATTAATGTTTTTACACGAGGACGTTCTCATATTCTCACTATTATAATATACGACTATATACGGACATCAAGTTAGCGTTACACGTACTCTTATTCAGATAAAAGGAAGATATTGGAATTCTATAACTAATAAACTGCAAATTGCTAGAAAAGTAATTTATAGAATATGGCATCAATGGACAAAGCAAAATTAAGAACTACATTACAAGGAAAATAGATGAATAGGGCTATAGAATTATTATCAAATTCGTCAACTTATAGGTATTAAGCATGTTATAGGAGTATTTCTAGGAGTTAAGCATATTTATTTGTAGGTCTAAAGATTTTTACATCAAACAGATTTCTATATTAAGCAGATTAGTAGATTAAGTTTAAGCATATTTGGATATTTAGATTAAGCAAATTTGGAGAGATTATACATTTTTTTATGGATTAAGCATATTCATTAAGATGCAATAAATGTTGTTAGTGCTCATTAACCAAAAATTATTGTCAAATATAAGAAATGCACCAAATAAGAAAGTTTCTTTGAGGAAGTGTATTATCGTACCTTGTCAAAAGTTTCAATTACAAAACTATCTAGTTACAGGCATAATTTAAAAATATCATGCAATTTAAGTAAAAAAGTACAAATAAGGATAAAGACTTACCAATATTTAGGCAAAATTTAGTAATAATAATACACATTTCAACTATCTGCACAAATATACATACAGCATATCATCAATAAATAAGGAATCCCAAATTTCTTCTGAACAGTTTGCTGATGTGATGAAGTAGCTAAAAAGGTAAAATAGAGTTCATAAACCATAAAAAAGTACAATACATAAGATAAAAAGACAAGCAAATAGGTAAATTTTGGAAAATAGAATGTAGAAGGAAGCTCCATAAGAAAATTCACTTAACCAGATAAAATAATGTTATAATAGTCTGTACATATAATAATTAGGAAAGTTTAGTGTGTGAATATTATAAAAACACTTATATAAGAAGGTGAACTGAGACAAATAAAGACAATTTGAAGTGAATATAACCTAGCCAAAAGACAAACATTCTCCAGGAGATAAAATAAACACTGTGCCAGTGAAAACTCCATATATTTAGCAAATTAGAAAGTTTATAGAATAGAAATTGTATATTAGATTTAAGATTTAGTGAATAGTTAGTTTGTAAAAACGAAAAGAAAGTATCAGATTGAAGAAAACTACGAAGGTGGAAATCTCAAGTACAAAACAAAATAGACCCATGGTTGATAGAATATAATTTAATCATAATTAAATTCTCTTTAAAATGAGACCAGTTTCAAAACATTTAGTGAAAATTCAAAATTTATTAAAATAGTTACTTAAAATTTTCAAACATCTAGGCAGCTGTTTGATGGTTAGCGTCGCTTTGTCAATGTTCAATTGTCCGAGGTAATAAATACAAGCTGCACACAAAATTCGAGAGAGTCTGCATTTTTCCATCGTGGTAAACGTATCGTTTAATCTGATATTTTCTTGTTAAAATCTAGTTGCCATGAAATCTTGTTAGTAGAACAAAGTGATGTTTGACAGAAGCCATAACCTAAAATAAAGGTTATGGTAGAGCGGGAAAATTGAAATTCAGTAAGGGTCAATTTGGCAAATTTTACAAATAAAAGTAAAGTGAAGTGTTATGCTACACAAAACAATCTATGAAGAAATGCATAATTTCTAATCAGGAAGAAAACTGTAATTTTCAAGGGATCGTAAAAATTAAATTTAAAGTTTGAAATATAATATGGAATGGAAATATGATGATATAAATAAATAGTTAAATAAATAAATAATGGAAATTTGAAGAAGAATGGACAATAGTGAAAAAAATTGCCAAATAAGGAAAGACAATGAACCCATGTTAATAAAGGTAAATAATTTTGTAATGGTTAACTTGTATACACTCAAATTGAAAATTGTGATTATTGTTTATGTAGATTTAATTAGATAAGAATGGTAGATAGTAGATTTGAAAAAGATAATTTTCATAAAGAGTAGTTAAGAGAATGTTACAATTTAAAATGAAAAAGAGATTTGTTGAATTTTTAAATTTATAAATAAAGCATATTGTACTTAATTTAAATTAAGTGATTTTTTTTAACCAAAGTAAAATAAATATAACATGATAATTAATATCAAACAAAAAAATAAAATTTAATAAGAAATAGTCAAAGTAAAGAATCTAATTAAAATAAAAATTAAATAAAAGAGAATAAGTATAAAGTGAATTAAAATAAAAAAAAAATTGAAAGTCAATTATAAAGAAATAGTAAAGCAGGTAAGGTAATGCAAGGGTCTTCAAAGGAAGGAGCTGCAGGAACCAAGTTAGCAATGAAATGTAAGTACAATAATTGTTTGAGTTGATTGATTTGATGATTTTAAATTAATGCAGATAAGTTTTCATTTAAAAATGTTGTTTAAATTTTGTTAAAAGTAAAATAAACATAACGAAGACTGTCTTTCTAACAACATTAGCTGGATGATTATTTAAAATTAATAGTAACCCTTTTAAACCCACAAAACTCACTAAATTTGTATAATTAGAACAAAAATAACACTAAACAATAAAATATTAAATATAACCAGCTTTTTCGATTTATCACGTACATAAGACACCCTGAATCTTTACTTATTACTAGATAAATTTATCAAAATGGGCGTCAGAGACTCAGCAAATAAATGAATTCGATCATTTCTTACAAACCGTAAAGAAGCTGTTGAAATAGGGGACACTAGATCAAACTATAAGACAGTCCATACGGGAATGCCACAAGGCTCAATATTGGGCGCTAAAAATACAAATAATATCATTCATACCTAAAATACACTAAATATAACATACTGGAAGTTTGATTAGCATATTTCGGCCTAGCGAAGTCAATTTTGTCATATTGTATTTTGGGTCTGTTCAGTTCTTGTCTACACAAAAAAAAACTTTAAATGTATAGCTGGTGTTCCCCTACTAACTAGTTGCAAGCAATTATTCATTGAATTTAATATTGTGGCGGTTCAATTCATTTGATGTATTACATGATGCGTTTGAAAAAAGTTATTTTGTTATTTTTCGATTAATTCTATAATTTGAACCCCAAAATTAATATTATGATAATTTCCTTCGTTTTCAAATGAGGCTGGCTTGAAACCTTATTTTTCAAAATTTTAATCTTGTAGTTTCGGAATTAAAGAGCGGAGGAATTGGTATTTTTTAAATGTTTTTGTTAATATATTTTCAAAAACTTGTTCTAATAATATGATTAATTATATTTGTATTCCTCAGAATGAACCCTTTTATGTGTCATATTACGCAATGCTTTCGAAATAATTATCTACATTTTTCTCAAAATTTTACTTCTTATAGTTTTGAAGATGAGCAGGGGAGCGGGTAAATGTTTGTATATTTTTGTTGATATACTTTAAACTGATTGTATTTAGATAATGAGCCCTTTGATTTAATATATTGCATGATGCGTTTAAAACAATTTTAGTTTCTAATTTTTCATTTAATTCTTTAGTTTTAACGCAGTAATTTGCTATCTGCTGTTTTTTAGGGTTCCGTATATACATACGGATACTCTTATAATATCACTCCGGATATCTGCCTCTGTCACATCACAGCAATTTTCTCCTAAACTACTGGACGGAAGAGGTTGAAATTTGGTACCAATGTATAGTTTGGTGACGCTATCAGGAGTACACATCGTAAAAGAAGAAATTTTGATTTTAGGGGTACTTCTGGGGGAAAAAACTAATAAATTGACCGTTCCCCCCCTTGATTTCCGAAACTACTAAGCCTAAAATTTTGAAAAAAATAGGAAATATAGAACGTTACCCGAACTTTACAGGAAAAATAAGGAGAAACCCTTAATATTAATTTTGGGGGGCAAATTATAGAATTAAATTCAAAATTTAAAAATATATTTTTTTAAACGCATCATTTAATACATCAAATGAAAGGTACCGTTCTGAGGAACACAAATAATTTTTTTTCATATTTAAAAAAAACCTAGTTAAAAAGATATTAATGAAAATATACTAAAATTTACCAACCCCCCCCCCCCATTATCTCCGAAACTATAAAACGTTAAGTTTTGATAAAAAATAGAGGTATAGACCTGAAGTTTACTGGAGAAATAAGAAGAAGCCTTTACTTTTAATTTTGGGGGGCAACTTACAGAATTAAATGAAAAATGTAAAATTAAATTAGTTTCTAACGCATCATGTTATATATCAAATGAAAGGGCTCATTATGAAGAAAACAAATATATTTTTTTCATATTTTTAAAATAGATTAATTAAAAGATATTAACTAAAATATAAAAAAAATCACCTATTCCCCCCCCCTTAACTCCGAAACCGTAAGCTGTAAAATTTTGAAAAAAAAAACTGAAGTATAGCGCGTCACCTGAACTTTACTGTAAAAATAAGGAGAAACCCCTAATATTAATTTTGGGGGGCAAATTATAGAATTAAATAAAAAATTACAATTGTTTCTAACGGATCAAGTAATATATAAAATCAAAGGGCTTATTATGTCAAATACAAACATATTTTTTTAATTTAATATATTTTAAAATTTAATAAAAAATACACATTCCCCCCTTTATTCCACAAACTATAAGACCTAAATTTTTTGTTTACAGGAAAAATACGAAGAAATCCCTAATACAAATTATAGAATTAAACGGAAAATAAAAAAATATTTTTAACGCATCATGCAATACATCAAATGAAAGGGCTCATTATGAGAAACAGAAATATATATTTTTCATATTTTTAAATTAATTTTTTACAAGATATTAACATAAAGATATCAATAATTCTCATTTTTCGCTTTATTTCCGAAACCATACTACCTAAAATTTTGAAAATAATTAGGCGTACTGGGGCTCACTTTTTTAAGACATTATGTGAAAAACCCATAGTAATTTTAGGGACAAATAATACAATTAAATGGAAAATAAAAATTAAATCATCATTGAGTTTATCACATAAAAGGCTCATTATGTGAATTACTAATGTATCATATTTTTAAATCAGTTGTTTTCACGGTGTTAACAAAAATATTAAACGTCGACTTCATTCCCACTTTAGAAACTACACTATCTCAAATTTTGAAAAATATATTATATTTGTATTTTTAAATAATTTGAATAAAAGATTTAATAATTTATAATTTAAAACTTGAACTAGTTTGCCCTTTATCTTTCAATCTACAGAGCCTCAAAATTCAGACAGTAGATTATAAAAGGCTTTCCTGAAAGTTTATTATTAAAATAAAAGTCTAATGTTAATTTTTGGGGACCAAATTAGAAAATTAAATACATATGTATTCTTGTAAAAATCAAACGAATCCTCAAGCAGATAAAATAAAAAGTCTATGTATGGAAAATGAAAGCGTATATTTTTTATAAATGTAAAACACTTCCTTTAAGGTAAATATAATAAGAAAATGCACTCATTCCCTGCTTGTCTGAAACTGGAATATTAGAATCTTGAAGGTGGTACGGAACCCCTAGTGTGCGAGTCCAACTCGCACTTGACCAAATTATTCTTTGGTGGTCATGATTCTATGATGATAATTCTTTAAGCAGCCACTTGGCGCAATCACAAATATTTTTAAAGCTTTGTAGTTAATCATTATAATAATAGCGTTAGGATTTTTGAAGAACCGACTAAAAAAGAACCAAACTACAAAGCATTACATATATTACATTAAAAATCTTTGGCGTAGAAGAATTGAACACCACAAGATTTATTTTAAAATCCTATACTTATAATTTCTAAGTTACGTTCAATTAACATTAAAATCTTTATTTATTAGTGGATATTGTTGGCTATTGCTCGATGAGAAATAATTGGCAGCTGTTCGTTTTCTAATTTATATATTTTGAAGTATTCAATCTTAAAGGGTTTTATGAACGTGCCACCATTCCTCTTGTTATTTTTTTCCTCTTAATTTGATAGGGGTAATTAAGGCATGTAACACAGGTTTAAGAGAAAGAATTTATAAAAATTAATTTGAACTTATTTTTCTCTGTAACTAATTTATATATAAAATGCTAGATTTAACTAATTTGTAAAATTGATTAGTATCTTATTTTATTACTATTTGAAACTAATACGATAAAAACCCTACTGAAAATAAGTTTCGTATGTTGAACTAAAATTTTGGTAGACTCCAGTGATGAGACCAAATGTGAGTCTGCCAAAACTTCGTCATTTCACTTACCTGGAAAGTTCTTTGGATGCTTCATACTTATACACTGTGGAACAGCTAACTGGAATAAATTCGATAACAAATAAAGGACGGCTTGAGGCGGCTGCAGCAAGCCACTGACGATTTAGCGGAATGGTGCCTTCAGTGGAAGATAGCCATCAACGAAGACAAAACCCAAGCTCTGTTCGTCAACGGGAGAAGCCGCAAGATCGTTTCGACAGGAAACCTGACCGTCAACGCCAGACAAATTCCATGGAAGAACGAAGTCAAATACCTTGGAGTCATCACCAACAAGGGGTTCACTTTCAGGAGGCATGTCCAAGAGACTCGTAATAGAGTCCTGGCAGCCCGTACTAAACTTTACCCCTTAATAAGAAGAGGAAGCAAGCTGGGACTCTTAAACAAGCTGACTCTCATCAAGACAGTCATCTTGCAAATGCTGACGTACGCTTCAATAGTATGGGGACACACCAGCAAGAGCAACAGGCAGGCCATCCAAAGTCAGGAGAACCTATGTCTATGCCTCGCAGTCGACGCACCCTGGTTCGTGATTTTCAACGATTTACGACACCAACCAGTGCTTGCAGAAATGAAGAGGAGGGCCAGAGAGGCTTACGCCAAACTGGAAGAGCACCCAAACCTTCACCAACTGCAACTAATCGACTATGACCCCAGATTTATTGACAGATACAAACGGCCTAAGAGTCAGCTTTGCCTTAGCGAAGGGGAAGAGGACGAAGAAGCCCAGAGATGGAAGACAGATAAGTAAAAATGAAGTATACAACATTCTTTCAAGGGGGGCCTGGGGGGGAACCAACCTACCAAGCAAAGAGGAGACAGAAGAACTCAACCCACAAAACAAACGACGACGACGTGCACGCTCACAGAAGGGTACAATTAGCTATATATCATAGCAAAGAATAAGCCACGAAACACAAATAAGACTGTTGATGTAGTACCAATAAGCTAAAGCAACGGGACCAAACCAAAGCCAAGCTATCCCAACAAGGCGACGGCGATTATGTAGAAGAAAAACTACGTTAGCGTGAGGACCTGAGTTAAGTCTCAGGGGGTGGAGCTGGAAATGTTCATCAGTAAATTTTCTGAAGGCCAAATCCAGTTCCTGGGCTCGCGCATGGTTGTATGTGGACGGCTTGTAGGGAAAACGCTTGGACACGTCGATTTCTGTTTATAATGCGCATATTTAAAACTAAAAACAATTATATAGGGTGTGTCATGTGAAAGTGGCCAATACCAACTTTCTTATTTTAAATGCAAGCCCCTGTATATTATTTATTTGTTTAATTCTAGACATAATTCATGTACAAGTGCCTGCACCAATCTACAACTGTTTAGAAAACATTAAGTGTTAGTACAAAAATTAACATTAAAAACAGAAAATTAATTTATTTCACAAATTCGCTGCACTCAATGATCAGTGTCAGTGCTATTGTCGTTTGAATTTCGTTAACTGTATGTGATAATATCAGAAAAAGGTTTATTTAACAGAAATGCACAAAATATTCATTCTACAAATGATTGGTTATGGAGATAATACACGAACACAAATTTAAGTTTCTCGCTTATTTCACAAAATTTTCCAAATTTGCCGTCTGTATTCTAAGCAACAATTAGCAAAATGGAAAAGCAGTCTCAGGAGCTTGGTCATGTAAGACAGATAAAAAAGTACCTGCCATGCTCTAAGTGATAATACGACGTTGGATATTATGCTTGAGTTTCAAGAAAACCCACATAAAAAATCAGCCGCAATGTTCAACGCTAGCCACACCTCAATTTTTCGAGTATTAAAGGAAAGTAAACTGCATCCCTATAAAATGATGCCGACTCAGGAGCTCACGAAAGATGATTTCGATAGGAGAACGTATTTCTGTGAACAAATGATGGTTCGGTTAGATAAAAATGTGAATCAATTAGAGGATGTTTTGTTTTCTGATGAGAGCACATTTACACTTTACGGTCATGTTAATCGTCAAAATTGCCGCTATTGGATAAACATACGCATTATCCTGAAAAAGTTAATGTTTGGGCAGGCATTGTTGGAAATGATATTGTAGGTCCTTTTTCATTGATGGCAGCTTGAATGGAGATAAATATTTAGGACTGCTCCAAAACAATGTCGTGCCAACTATGAAAATTTTATATCTTGATCCAGTAAACCCACAAGTTCCAATACAATAGTTTCGGCAAGATGGAGCACCGTCCAATTACGAAATCAATGTCCGGCAGTACCTGAACCAATTTTTTCCAAATAGAATGGCCAGCACGATCTCCTCATTTGACGCCATTGGACTACATTTTGTGGGGATATGTCAATGGTACTGTACAAAAAAACTAAACCCCTCAACTTAGATGACCTCAAAAGACGAATCTGGCCTGAGATGTTGAGTACCGTTAGACATTTATATACCAGATTAGCATTTTGCCAAGACATTCGCGGCAAACATTTTGAACATTTCCTACATTGACATTAATGATTTTTTGTTTTTTAAAATCATTAAGATAATCAGTATTACTTATTAGGTTTTTAGTGTAATATAGCGAATTTGTTAAATGATTTTTGAAATAAATCTGAAAACACTTAATGTTTTCGAAACAGTTGAAGATGGGTGTAGGACATTGTACATGAATTATGCCTAGAATTTTCTGTCGAATTCAAACAAATGCTTTTAAAATAAGGAAGTTTATATTGGCCACTGTTACATGACACACCGTATATAATTTTTTTGTTGAAAAATTGGGGATTTAAACATACAAATACATGTGTCCAAGCATTTATCCCTACAAGCCCTCCTTTATTCCTTATCGAGTTTATTTCATTTGGCTGTTCCACACTGTATATGCTGTTTATACATTACTAATAACTTGTGTTATTTCTCCCACTGTCGTCATTTATTTATTGATTAATTTTTAATAAAACAGAAAGTACAAAACATTGCTGATCAGTAAAACTTAGGTTTCTTATATATATTTACAGACAAAAAGCAAAAAATGTATAAGTCATACTCGAAAGATATTAAAATTCACTTAGGTATACAGAGTAAATTGTTCTAACAATAAATATATTTTATGTTCTTCACATTGCGTCACAATATGCGTTAAAAGCTTCTTGAGGAAAATAGGGAAACACGTTCGTCCCTGGGAACACCTGCATAGCTGTTGGACTATTAACGTGCATTTGAAGGTATAATTTATTCACTTTTACCTTTACAGACTTTTATTAACATTCTTGTTTTTCATAAGGGCTCTTTTAATTATGAGACAATACAGGCATACTTAATTCTTTGGCCTGTAACCGAAATAAGTGGATTTGTTTTATGTTTTGTATATAAAAAAACTAAAGTATTAAAATTTATCAATTTCCATAATATTGAAGTCAGATTTCCAAAACTATGGAACATTGTTAATGAGGTTTATTAAAAATTCAAACATTTTAGAAATATTAATTGTCTGAATGTCCATAAATTTATGAAGTGATTTCTTTCATATGCGTTTGTTTCCTTCTATCTTGTTTCAAAAAATAAAATTCTAATCCTACTATTGTCATAGAAAATAATATATTTTAAATTATCGTAAAATATCGTAACATGAATAAATCGTTAAATACACGTAGTAGATATTCCTATAAAGGTAGATACTCTGACGCATATTGACATAAAATTAAAGGTGAATTATATTATTAAAATATTTTCCATACATTATTACTGCCTACTGCAAACCTAAAAGGTTGACCATAACATTATGTACTTATATTTTTCTTTTTAAGCAAGAGCAAACACAAAACTAGAAAAAATTTAAATTTGGGTCTCCATTATATCCAGCGATTAGAAAAGTTTCAATTTTAAGCACTCTTCACTCTGAAGGCAACCTTTTAAGCGCGAAAAACAATTAAACAGCGGCAGTCATTTGAGACTGAACGATGGAGGCGAAAGCTCCTTACGGAATATAGTTACCTTTTCTCGTTATCTCACTGTCTATATTTTCCTTTATTTGTGTCACTCTTAGTAATGGATATAAGGGACCATTCAAGTATAATGTAAGTACTATAGGGGGGCGGGAAGTGTTTGCTTTGCATATTTTGATCACATGAGTGGTAAGAACTTTGGTTGCTTTTGCGGACAAAGGGAGGGAAGGGTAAATAATTGTAATAAATCTGCTTATGCAACACTTGAACGGCCCCTAAATATCAGATGAATTATAATAATTGTCACTATTTTGAGGCAAGTCAAATATTAATCCTAATTTAATTCTTAAATTAAATATATCTGCAAAGAAATATAAGTTTATATATTGAGTAAGTGTTTGTAAATAGTTTTGTTCATCTGAATTAGTCTTTGAAGACAAGATGCCACATTCGTTTTATTCTTAGCTAAAATAACAATAAATTATATACATATATATTCAACGGTAGCAACAATTTAAAAAATTTAAGTTCTCATTCTATGTAATATTAAACTGAGTTTTACTCATTTTATGTCAATTGAAAATGGTACATAAAATTAATTTAAAATGACATAAATTAAAAAAAAAGTTTGTTAGTTCTCTATTTATCTATTAACCCGGGAATTTTGATTCGGAGCTGTGCGCTTTAGACACTGGGCTACTTTTCTTTGGTGAACATAAACGATCCTGATGAATATAATCCATCCGTCCCTCTTCATGTTTTGCTTAATGTCTATCCTTCTATGAGTCTATATTCGTTGATAATATGAAAGTTTAATGCCAAGTTGCCTTTTTGTATTATTTTTAATTTCTGACGTATGAGACATATTACAAAGAGTGAATTGGAGTGTTTATTAGAACGAGAAGCTAATTTTGTGCAGGTATTCTTTATTACTTGGATGTTATATTGGTTTGTTTCCTATTTATTATTGATTTTCTATAAAATTATTATTTAGAAGTCTTTATGTACAATGTTTACTTGATAATATAAAGGTAGTCAATACATACATTTAATGGCAAGTTTATTTCTGATGTCTGACGTATGTCAAGTCCCTAATTTAATGTATCGCGAAGAGAGAAGGAATTAGAGTTTTTGTTAGAACGAACAGCTAATCTCGTGCAGGGATTGTATATTAGTTTATTTTCTATATATTATTGATTTCAATGAAAAATGAGGCTGTTAATATATTACCTGGTCCCTGTTTCTTACACAGAGACTAAATAACTAAATTGAATGGGCATTTCAAGTTCGGGGCAGAGTGTAGTATCGGTGTCAGTGTCGGTGTCGAAACAAATGAATTCTCAAGTTATCCAATTCATTCTCTAGCTCATCTATTTTAATATATGTAAATGTGGGCTCCCGATAAGAAGCTTCCTCGTCAAAAAACTGCTGCCATTTTGAAATATTCCAAAAATCCGTGTAATTTTGTTCACACTTTTTACAAAATTATAACTCTCCAATATTTAATAGTATTTTTATGCATATGTCATATCAACTAAACTAAATTTCGGGTCACCAGTTCACCGCCCTGGTCACTGAGTACACCCACTTAATTATTTTGTGTGTAGAACGTAATCAGTTTAGGGGGCACATTCAGCTTTAACAAGTTTTGTTGTTATTTCAACATTTACTGACACAGGCTGACCTAGAACACAAAATCCACTACCCAATCTACAGTGGCGGAATAAGGCTAAAGCTAAACCATTAAAATAAACTTGAAGATGCCACAAATAAGCTTCAGCAAACAATACACATAGTATAAGTGTATATGCTGTAAATATCTGCACTCGTGCGCTAAATCACCACATTTAATAAGCATTTAATAAGAGTACAAATCAACACAAAATGTTTAATAAATATCATTTCAATAACAACGAATTTATCAAGAAACAATTTAAGCTCTAATCCAAACTTGTATTAAGACCTATATTCCCTTCGGCTAGCGCATGGTAAAACTTATATAGCTTCTATGAGATACGATACAACACGCTTAGCGCGTGAGATACAAGATACTTAATGCTAACTATATGGAGTAATGGGCTTATTCTCGTACGCCTCACGGAGACACCGAGCTGTGCTGATATTGACCGGATCTATCCGAACGTTTCAATAATTCAAATTTTTGTTTACGTGATTTAATTAGTGGTTGCTGTGTTTTTGTCCTCGCAGTCCATGAATTTATTAATATTAATATATTAATTTAATATACAGAGTGTGTGTGTGTTTACATAACTGTGAATATGAGTATCAACTTTAACGTTAACTATATTATAAACACTAATAAATCGTTGCAAAACAAATTGGCTGGTCCACCTAAGCCAGATCTTAATTGTAAACAAGACTGCAAAATGAAAAATAAAGTATTTACACGAAGTTTTAAAAGTGAAATTTATAATAAAAAGAAATGGTTTTGTGGATGTGATCGCAACAATACATTATTTTGTTTTCCTTGCATTATTTATGATGGGTAATCAATTTGGACGAAAAGTGGAGTGGAGAATTAAAACGTTTCTTAGAAATACGATGTCTCAGGACTGGCTAAATGCTCCTTCTGTGCTTAGTATTGAAAAATATATAGAATCAATGCCAGACTTTAATAAAAAGGTCACTGCACATTTCGCTTTCGAAAAAAGTCGACGAATATTTCAATTATTAAAAAAATAAATGCAGTATTAGCAAAGCTATTGTTTGTTTTGTTGCATTTTTGAATCCCAATATTTGACCAGTAAAGTGTACCACCAGTTCTATAACCCACCGGCCGGCTGGTAAATATATAGAATGATTGTATACAGGGCGTATAGAGAATATGTTCAACCAGGGTATACGTATATTCCGTGTGCGTATACAGTGTAAAACATTTGTAGTGTATATATACCGAAAGTTAAGATATCATGTACGAAATCAGAATGTACAATATGTACACTTCATAAAGAAAGTGCAATCCATATAAGACGAGTTTCCACCTATATGCAATAAGCGAGTGAAGCCGCGAAAAACCGCTAGTATTATAAAAATATGACAAAATAGTGACAAGTCATTCCCCTAAAAATCCTGTAAACCAAAACTCCATACGGTTTACAAAAACCGTTCAATCTAAAGGAGATTTCACCCCATTCCAATGGTTGGACGGGTTCAAAACGACGACAGTTATTGCGGAACAATTAAAAGATTGTGAAGACACGGATGAGAAACCAAAACGTCGGTTAGAGGGGCACACACACTCAACCTACACAGCACGTGCTCGGCTCGCGTTTACCTTTTGCCCCGTTTACCATATGTCGTTCGCCAGATAACAACGCGAGCGATGCAGAATCGGATGAATGCCTACAACCACCAACCCCAACGCAACGATAGGTGTCTCGAAACATGTTCCTTTTCATTAGTGAAAACATAGACGTTGCTGTCTGTACACTTTCGTTCGTATCGACAGCGGCTCTGAACGCTGCTGCGGTTATACTCAAAGGGAATTTGTGTTCCGTAATAAGATATAATTATATTTTAGTAAAAATGTAGGTAAATATGACAAATTAAAAGCAGAAGACATACGTGGACAACAGTCGCTTTTCGAGATTTTACAATACAGTACACAGGTCAATTTAAGACCCTACCAAGGGCAAGAAATCCTGTTGTTTACAGTCGTTAGTAGGATTATAAAATAAAATGTTTTGCGTTTTTAGGTAGTAATAGGCTATCTGTCATTTCAGCGAAGTGGTTCCCATTCACGCAATTCTCGACACTACGCTTAGTTATTGAAGCGAAAGCTTCTTAACGGAGGCCCACACTTACAAATATGAAAATAGATGAGCAAGGGAATGAAATGCATAACTTGAAACTTCATTTATTTCGGCCCAACCGACCCACCAACACGACCGACACCACACACTGCCTCGATCTTGAAATACCCATCCATTTCAGTTCTCTGGGTAAGATACAGGGACGAGGCAATAGATTAAGAGCCTCCCTTTTAATATAAAATCAATAATAAATAGGAAAAAACCAATTTAACAACCAAGTAATATAGAAAGAATACCTGCACAAAATTTGCTTTTCGTTCTAATAAACACTCCAATTCTCTTTTTGTGATATATTAAACTGGAGACATGACATGCGACAGAAATTAAAAAGAATCCCACACAAAAAGACAACTTGGCATTAAATTTTCATATTATCAACGAATATCGACTCATATAAGGATACACATTAAGCAAAATATGTCCTTTGTTTACATCGTTTTGTTATCCGAATAAACAAGGTAAGTTTACCACTCAATAGAGGGACTGATGTATTACATACTCGTACATCCGAAAGTTCATATCCTCTAAAGACAAGTGGTCTAGAGTCTAAAGCGCACAGCTGTAAAACCAAAGTTTTTGGGTTCGAAACCGAGAACAATTATACGTTTTTTAAATATTATGTCAATATTAATTAATTTTGTTTACCATTTTCAATTAACATAAAATGAATAAAACTCATTTTGATATTACATAGAATAAGAACTTAAAATTTTTAAATAATTTATTGTTTTGTATAAATGTTAGGTGTTTGTAATGATGTTAGCAAAGAACAAAACGAACTTTTCTTTGACATCTTGTCTTCAAATACTTCTTAAAATGAACAAAACTACTTATAAACACTACTCGATATCTAAACTTATATTTCTTTGCAGATATATTTAAATTAACAATTACGTTAGGATTAATATATACTTGAGTCCTAACAAAATAGTGACAATTACTTTAATTCACCTGATATTTTTATCCATTACTAAGAGTGACACAAAGAATAAAAATAGAGACAGTGAATAACGACAGAAGGGAAAATATTCTGTAAGAAGCTTTCGCTTCCACCATTCAGTGGCAAATGACTGCCGCTCTTTTTCTATCCTTCTATAACCAATACATTCCTTTATCCCACAACAAAACTCACAAACTCGTCTGTCTTGCCAGGTATTGTGCCAAGACCGCAAACCACCCTGGCTTTCTACGATTTCCTAACCAAGCTGCCAAATTGAAAGTGAATAAGAGGAATATTTGCATTAATCATCGGGTTTGAGAAAGGTATCAGAGAAAAACACCATTGGCATTCGAAACTGAGAACTGAAGATAAAGACGATGTACTTGGTTGTACTTAATATATAGTCTATATGATTTCCCCACATTTACGAGGTCCAGCCATCAATTTAGGAGACTGCACGCGTCGAATGCGTTTTAGAGCGGTAAGGACGGAAACGAAAGCAGCGTTAAATAGCTCAAAGTGTGTTTTAATCCAGTTTCCAGTGCGACAATACGTCTTAGTCGCTGGGGTGCATTTTTTCGATAGAAGTTAGAAACAAACTGTTTTTTCCTCGTGCCCAGATCAAAATGTGACGAAAAACAAGACCAACGGATCAACGAGAAACTTGTCGTTAAATTAAATAAAACTTCGACTGAATGCTATAAATTGCTCAAAGAGGACAAATCTCAGTGTTATCCGCGAATAACATGGTGACTTATTTACGATATTGGCTGTACGTATTGAATAAATCAATGGCGGTAACACCATTCCTTGTAGAACTACTGCAGTTGTTAATTTTGTTTCAGAAAGCAATCTGTATATTGGGCAGCTCAGATTATTCATTTTTATGTAGTATTCTTGATGTCAGATTCTGGGGTGATATCTAAGCAAAGGGTGTTGCAGTGGCTGGTCTTGTGCATTTCCCTTAAAATGTTTTTAGTTAGCCAGAGTTTCTGTTGAGCAGGCTGTGATTTTTCCTAAACCTGAACTCTCTATCTGAAATTATGTTATTTTCTTCATACTCACTGCTAAGTCGGGCAAGTAATATTTTCTCAGTTATTTCGGAGAAAAAACGACAGTATCTATCTCGTGTCTTGTGGTGCTTATCAAGGTTGTGATACGTAATTGTCTTTTGAAATCCCGTCCTGCTCTGGAGCGTTTTTAGGATATGTTGTTGCTAATACATCTCCTACCTCTAGTTCATATTTAATTAGATTAATTCCTTTCAGGGAGAATGTCCTCTCGAACAAGCATTATATTACATTCAAAACAAATAAGTATCACATTACTCTTTTACAATACCTAACCAGAACCTTCCGCAATAATTCCTTTATTACGGTATACGTTTAATGAACAAATGTAAATTTAATACAATGTTACCATGATTTCTGTTTCATTAACTCTGTTGAAAATAAAAATATTTTTGCCTTAAATATCCTTTTATTTGATATGAGCTATTTGGTAGGGGATGTTGTTTATTGGATTAATCAGTTGATAAATTTGTTGTAGTTTACAAATAAATAGTTAAATACACACGTAAGTGCTTACTTTGGTGGACTACTTTGAACCATTGTTTCTAGAAAAGCGTAAATTTTTTGACATAAGTTATATAAGAGTTCTTTTATTTATACTGTATCATCAATTCTATCGTCTTCAATATTATCTGCATTGTGTAACACCCTGTATACACAAAAACAAACACTACCTGTTATTTCGCTCGCAGCATTAACTTTACAGTACTCTTGATATCTGAAATCTCATTTAGCGAAGGTTTTTTAAAATAAATTTAACTAGTTTTTCCATAACTACAATCCTATGAATGTACCTTCGAAAACACCTATTTTGTCTTACCCTGTACACAAGTTATACTTGCCAGTTATCACTATCGCTCCTGTCTTTCGACAAATCAGCTTACTTATTATCAGATCCAAGGTACACCAATTATCAACTGATTTCGCGTCTTTTTTCAGTTCTTTAACGTGATGGAAATACGGGCTTCGATACAAAAAAGCATCAAACCTCAAGCTGCAGGAAATAGAAGTTTACAGGCCATTATTTAATTCCTAACATTCGCGATAGGATATCTTTTAATGATGTTCTTATTTATTATGGCAATAATATGTCGTGAGGGCTGTTCGTTATTTTATTATTACGTAGAGGTGGTTGATATCAGGACAGAATATTTTATCGAAGAATCTCATCGGTGTGTCTCTGCGGTTCTCCCCTCTGTATTTTAATAATTATTTAATTAATGTCGATTTTATTTCTAAATATACGTTAATTAATATATCATTGAGGTGTAATGAAAACGTTGATTTTCAGATAAAGAAATTTAAACCGTTCTCTGAGAACCCGCATATTTTTGATATCATTCTTTTGCGAAGATAGATCGATTGATTAGAGGTCTGGTTGGCATTTGATTTGGAAATGTCATTGCACTGGCCTACAAATTTAAGTTTCTATAAGTTGCTGTTACCAACCAACTTTATAGGTTTTGGTATCAAATTAGTGTGGATATAATAAGGAAAATATTAATACTGTTATAGCAGAGCAAATACGCCTACTTTTTATCTTAGTATCGTATCAGCTTGTTGCGGTGAGCACGTGGATTTGATTTAAAATTAACATATGTTTATCCTAGATATTTGAATTAGTTTTAATAATTTTATTTTTAATCTTGGATTTATTTTGCCAGGCGCTATAGTTTGAAATTTGCAATAACTCCTATGGTATAAGATAAATAATTGTATGGTGTAAAGAGTGATTATAATCTGGATGAATATAAAGCCTATATATTAAAGGCAATGAACGAGTTTGTTCTTGTGTTACTGTAGTGTTTTATATTGTTAAATTTCGAATCATTTTTTTTAAGACATAGGAGAACACCTTAAACGAGCTTAGAGAGAAGACAAAAATGGTATAAGAATTATCTAAGAATCTATGATGATTTTTGCTTGTTTTAGCTCTAAAACTGATTTTTTTAGTAGAAAATTTTCTAGTGATTTATCTGGCGAGTTTGGTGTACAATACAACACAGTTTTAGTCAATTAATGCATTTTTGCCAACTAAAAGAAAAATAAATTTTAACTTTTCAAGTAACTATTTATTATTATCCACTATTATAGAAAAACGCATAATCTGCTAGTGTGTTATCGGCGGTAATTTATCGATTTTTAATTTCAATTTTGAATACTTCAATTTATTTTGAGTTTACTAGATATACACATAATAGTGACACGGAGTTCCTGGGATTTTAATAAGAAATTTTGCACCAAAAATAAAAGGCTTTATTCGATAAATCACAATACGTTCGTCTTCCAAATATTTACATCAACAACGATGACTAATACCGAACAGATGATCACTGCGATGCAATCTAATCAACTTCCTTCTATTGTCCGTCAATCGCCTTTTTGTACCCTTATAGTTCTCTAAATGATCTCTGCTTCTGGTACGCTAACATGTATAATTTTAGTTACGTGATGGGATCCGAAATCATTTTTAACTATCATCGTATTTCTGGGAATATTTTTTTTTGTGTTCTGAAAGATAGTTGCGGAATATTTTGTGAATATTTAAGAACTTTTTTTGGGACACCACAATACACGAAATTACTACACATTTCCAAACGTCTCGAGGTCTAGGTCAGACCCGGTTGTCAATAGCAAAGTAACTATGATAAAAGCACAATTCTAAAATTTTAAAATATATAATTTTTTCTCGGCCTTTATTTATTCCCAAGTTTAGTTTTTATTTAGGATTATTAATTTCTTGAAGAGTTCCTATTTTTGCAGCTTAAAATAATATGTTACAACAACAGTAAGGGTTGACCAAATATATTTATTTCTAACACACTATTGTTTAAACTTGTTACTGTGTATGGAATCACTTTATCAATGACTGGTAACACAAGAGCAAAGCGATCGGGGAGACCCTGGATTTTATTATAGTTTGTTCTCTAAATGCTTTTTATTGCAAATGTGATTTATACAACAACTTATGTGTTGTTATCATGATGGTAAATACTTATTTAGTCGTTAATTTATTTTACTGAATTGTTGCGGCTGATCCATAATGAGAAACACAAAAACGAAAAATAATATTTCGAGATTTACACTTTATTTTATAAACGACACGTGTTTCGGCATACAATGCCTTTATCAAGTTTCACAAAATACTAAAACTATTATTCTAACTACACCATTATATATACATATTACTTAACTAAACTAATTGTACAGAGCCATTAAAAAGATTTAAAAGTGGGGATGGATTAAGATCTAATTGGTTCTTTAATAGTCTACCTGAATATTTATACCTGTTAATCTATTAGAATCCCTAGAAATTAACAGGTATAAATATTGAGGTAGACTATTAAATAACTAATTAGATCTTAATCCATCCCCATTTTTAAATCTTTTTAATGGGTCTGTATAATTAGTTTAGTTAAGTAATATGTATATATAATGGTGTGGTTAGAATAACAGTTTTAGTATTTTGTGAAACTTGATAAAGGCATTGTATGCCGAAACACATGTCGTTTATAAAATAAAGTGTAAATCTCGAAATATAATTTTTTGTTTTTGTGTTTCCTATTAATTTATTTACTTACCGACATTTTTTTATATTTTTTTAAACTTACTTATCGAAATCAGAGAACTTTGCAGTTATCTTTGATAACTTCTCACCTTTATCGTCTCTCGCGGGATGTTCCCGTTTTCTCGATTCTTTTCGTGGTTTGTTTCCTTTGTTAATTCTGATAACAAATCTTAATTCTTTTCTTAATGTGGTTTTCAACTCCTTCGCTGTGAGGATCTAGTTCTAGAGTTTTTGCGATCTATTCAATAGTAATCATGAAAGTATTTTTTTCTGATCATTTTCGTCTTACTTAAGTATTTTAATTGCTTTTATATTTAATTTGGGTGAAGCAGTGGAGGCTTATTTTTCCAAGTGAGGTTTTAACATACGTAATCTTGGATGCTTCTCTTTTTGTTCAGGCGGTTTGATAACACGAACTTTTCTCGTATTTTGAGTACTTTCTTTGGGTGCTTCTGGCGGCTTTGGTACAGCTATAATGTTGAGTTTCGGGCAATGTTTTTTCACCTTTTTTTTCAACGGGCCAAGGACTTCGGGTTTAATTACAGATTTAATAGTACTCGGATTGCGAGATCTTTGAGTGACGTTGGTCGTTTGGTTTGCTTGTCTCGTGCTTCTAGGAGATATGTTCGACGCAAACTGTTAATTTAGACTTTCAAAAGGGCTCTTCATCTTCTGGTGTTGTTTCAGGAGATTGTCCAACGTCATTTTAAGTCTCCCCCTTCAGGACTATGCTTCTGAATTGCATGTAATGCTGCCTTCCTCCTGATTACTTTATTATGTTTAATGGTTATTTTGGGACTTTCAGAAGTTTCATTGTCAGTAACATCGACATTTACATATTGTGCTGTGATCCTTTGATATATGGGTATTTTAGTTTTACCTGCTTCATTTTCAGATTGAAACATGAAAGAATTATTCATCTACTCTATCGTTTTCAGAGGTTTTCCATTCATTAACTACTCCTGGAGCTTGTTCGATTTCTTTTTGATGATTTTCATCAACTTGTATATTAACTATGTTTTTATGACTTGTTTTTCAATATCTATAGATATTATTTCCACCATTATACAAAATCAGAGTTTTTCCAAACTCTGTATTTAATATTTTATGTGTCAAATTTTGCAAAAGTACCTTTTTATTTTCACTGACAATTACCGTGAAACCTTTTATCAAAGATGGGACGATGGGTGTAAATTTAATTAAAGATAAATGCCTAAGAAATATTTTTGACAACAATGTACTTCTTAAAAGATATGAGGGTAATAGCTTTTTTAGTAATTGAGAAATCTGATACACATATAATAATTCTTATTTGCATTTGTAGAATCTATAAATTATTCTTTTTTTTTAAATCAAAATCTACATTGGACTATGTTTATGATTGTAGACCATCCGTGCCGTATTTAATAGCTCCAATTTTAATGTAATGGGAAAAGTAGGAAAGATGCACTTTTGTAGGAATTCCATATAAAAATATATTGCTTTTGTTGTAATTTTACAGTACATTAAACGCCAGACAATAAATTGTTTCTAGTCGAGAGCCTTCATCAGTTGCACTTCCATCAATTGACTGAAATCTCGGATAATTATTAATGCATTTCGTATATATAACAGAATTAAATATTTTATCGTGACATGAATATCGATATCTATGAGTTTCAGGGAAAACCAGCTCTCCCTGTAGGGTTTATTGTTCTATGTAACGACATTTCCCTTCTTTCCTAGGATAGAAATCACACGAACGGATTCGTAGATTAACTAAAACCTATCAAAGCATTATATCCACAGAAAACGTTTGCACACATTACGAGTCCCGATTTGGAACCTCTGTAAGCTAGCCTTTCTGAAAAAATAGTCTGGGGTTTAATATCAATTCTCATTCATTGATAACTATTTGTAAAAGTAGATTTATAAATAAAGTAAAATCTGTTTTTGTAGAAATGGGTTCTAAACAATAATTATAATAAATATATCTATATTTGCCACATTTTTTCACATTTTCTTCTATAACTTCGTTGCTATCGGCTACTGAAAAAATCTTAAAAATGTTGGTTACAATTGAATTTTTTTAAAAGTTTTCTGAAAATTATCACATTTTCTCCAACATTGTTTTATTTTAATGTATGCAATTTATTTTGAATTAAAATTTGGTATAGTAAATTTATTAAAATTTTGTCCTAATTCTGAAAAAAGGTAGTTTCTGTAAAGTAGTTAATTCTCCCGAAACTTGTTCTGTATTAGAGAAACTCCAAAGCAACTATCATTTGTGTGCTTTAAAAAAGCTGTACATTGCAGCAACAGCTGTCCTGTTTTAAAACTTTCTTTGTTTCACAATTAAGACCCTATAAAAAACTGGGACCATTTGTAACAGTTTCTAAATCATAAAAATGTACTTTGAAAAACGAAAATTAAGGGCTAGGGAAAGATCTACCTTCTCTATTTTAAAGAATTAGATTATATTAAAAAGTTACCAGGTAACTGAAAAAATCTAGTTTTAACCTTTGTACATGATAAAAGTGTTCTACCTTTATTTCAGATATGACAACTTATGCAACTTTCATATTTTTAACCGACTCATACAGATTGACCCCTGAGAATAAGTAACTACTATAAAAATCTGTCATATTCCACATCAAATATTAAATTTAAAATTTCCACATATTTTCTAAATTTTTCTATTTGTTAAGAAAATTTTGGCATTTTCCATAATTCCATGTGATCCATCGTGTAAAACTATCCATTTTAAACAACTACTATTAAGAAGCTTTTTTCTGCAACCTATATGAAAGAAGTTATAAAAGAAAAACTGCAAAAAAGTTTTATTTGTTTTTAAAAACAATTCCACAACTCTCTGACATGGTATTCTTAAATACATATCTATACATATATATCTAGAATCAATTTCCAATTGCATGAAATTTGACTATTTCATTGGGACTAGTTTGTTTTAATATAATTTTATAAGCTGGATTCATAAAACGATGTAGAATGTCTGGCAATTCCAAATACTTTCCAACATAAATCTGCACAAATAATGAGACCACAAATGTGTATTTTTTTTATTTTCAACAGGATTTCAACTTTCAAAAATTTTGATTATACCCCATCGAAATTATATGGCAGACACAAAAATTGTGTCAGGCCATTTTTGTATTGATAGAAAGTGAAAAAAGCCGATCACATTTTAATACCGGTCGATACATAAAGATTGAAGGCAATTTGCCTTAAGAGGCGAGCTTTTACCACAAATCTTTTGTCCATTTACCGATATGCGAGAGCATATTCAGGCATATTAAGGGAAAATATATATAAAAACCACTTTTCAGTCAAATTATATATCAACGGAAAGTTATAATGTCAGGTAGTCAAACACCCAGCGTGCATATTAAGGAGATATTCATTTAAAATTTTTTTATCAATAATACGTATAATTTTAAGTAATTTATGATACCGCTTCACTCGAAATGAGTGTGTAATTTCAAAATGTTTGGCTTAATATATTTCTTAAATATTAATAATAACTCCGGCTTATTTGCATAATGGACGCTGGAAAGTGGTTGAAATTTATTGTTTTCTGAATTATGACTAAATTTGGTCATATACGCGTTCAACGCGCTGTTCTCTCGTAGGTAATTGATGTTTTTCAATTTCATATTAAATCAGTATGCGACTTATAGAGGTTGCACATAATTTTCACGTAAATGGATTTGGGCCATCACGAGGAGATTTCGATTGATTATAATGTTTTGAATTCGACTAGACACATGGCAATCCTCTGCAAATTGGGAAGGTTGTATAATTGCAAACCAAATCGGATATAATATCGTCAACAAACAATACAGACAGTGTTTAAATTCTTGGACAACTTACCCTGCAGCAGACATCATGGCATTTGTATCGGCATTTGGATATTCTGTCAGGTCTTCATTTTTAACACACTTTGTAAGGGAATGTGTTAACGTTATTTTCACAGACTTCAAGACATCAGACAAAAAATGCAAGACTATTACAAAATGAATGCTATAATTGTTTATTTTAGTTAGCCCTTAGTACATTATATCAACACATGTCCACTGATAGAAGAGGAGAAACTTTTAATTTTTATCTTTAGCGAAAAACTTCATTTTAGATACAAAACCCCCTAACTAGACAATTTTATGTAAATACCTAGGGGCCGTTCAATATTATGTAAGCACTATAGCGGGGATTGGGGGTCTCTGCCTTGTTTATTTTTGATGACATGGGGGGTCGGTAGGCTTGCGTAGTTCGTAACTGAGCCGTTCAAAACGAACGACTCCTATATATTTTTCACGAATGAGCGGCACTGTTTAGTCAACTAGCTTGTTCAAATCGCCATTAATAGAATCATTAAGTAATTCAGCTCCAGCGAGCCGAGAGTGCTGAACGTTCAAACTGTTCAAAGTTGAATCACGAAGTTTTCAATCGTTCGATCGGCACGGAGCAACGGGAGCAACGGGAAGGAAGGAGCCGTTTAGTTGATGCGATGCAGTATTACTTTAAATTTCGTCGATTTTTTTTTATTTTAAACAAATCCATAAATGTCTATGAGTGACTGAAGCACGGAGTTCAGGGCGGATCCAGACACATGCTTCCGGAGGGAGGGGGCGATTTGATGCTTCAAGAGGGCAATCCTGTAAATTTAATTTTAAAACCATATTTCTAGGACTATTACATTAAAAATAGTCGTTATGAGGTTTAAACCCATAGAATTAACCTTCTTCTATGCTCTTGGAGTTAAGATGACCTCGTTTTAGTATTAAATTTACAAACGTTGGGGCTGTCGGTGGGGGCGACCGCCCCCGTCACTCCCCTCCCCCCCCACCTTTGATCCGCCCATGACGGAGTTGTTATTGTTTTGCGTAAGGTGCGGATTGCAAGTTTTAAATTTGTTTCATTTAAGGGTAAGGTTTAGTAGAATATCTAACAAACTTTGTAACACTTGTCGGGAGGTCTAGATGGTGGTTAGGTCAGCAGTATTTATTTATTTTTAAACACATTTTCGGGTATTCCCACAAATAATGAGTTGGTTTAGATACTCGCTTAGAACCCAGTATGGGAATTACCGCGCGCTATTGAGTGTCTAGATTTCTTGCATCAATCTATTGTCTCGTTTTGGTACGATTGACGGTTTGACGTGTAATATGTATACCAAAAATGTAAAAGGAGTTTGTTCTGTTCGTGATATTACTTAACATTATAATATTTGTACCTTACTCTATGTTGAATACCGTGCCAATAAAGTTTGTTTAAATGAATACTATGTGCGTTAAAGTCCATTTTTTAATCTAGAATTATAACTGCTACTCATGAATCAATAAAAAAACAGAGTACGTTAAAAAAATGCATATACGCTAAGCATGGGAGTGGGAGGTAAGAGCTTTGCTTACTTTTGCGGGCAATGGGAAGGGGGTAAATAATTGTAACAAATCTGCCCACTATTAATATCATGGACTAAATTCAGAAATGTAATAATAACCTAGTCAGTGAAGTTTTCGATGTACTTAAATAACTTACAGTTCGGACGAATAATTTTCAGATTGTGATTCTTATGGATTAAATATTTTGGTGACATAGAATATGTTGATGGTAAAAATAATTAAGATGTATAATGATATAATAAAAAAAACAGCGGAAGTTAATTTTCGCAACAGCCACTTACAAAAAATATTCAAGCCAAACAAAATTCATCCATTCAAACTGAAATTTGTTAACAACCTAAAAAATTGTGAATATGACATGAGATTTGACATTTGTGTATCTTATTTGAAAAACATGAATGACAGGTTCTTTGACTACAATTATTCATTTGAAGTAACGTTTATGACAAATAGAACTGTTTAATCCCAAAACTGTCGTTAGTGAAAATTCTTATTACAAGATTCAACGTAATAGTCAATTTTTGAAGAATGAATGTTTATAATAACTGAAATAAATTAACTTAGTATTGTATCACTTATACAAGGCTTCCATTTCAAAACTAACCACTTAAAATAACTTCATCCGACATCTTGGTTCGGCCATTTTGAATTTTGAAAATCTGACCTCGGATTCGTGATCAGAGACCCTGAGACCCACCCGAAACCAATTTTGGTGTAATTAGCCATTATTTTCAAAAATTTAATTTTTTTACTGTTTCTAGAATAATCTGATTTTGTTTTATGTGTCAAAAGATTAGCAAAAAAGAGACCTTTAAAAAGAGGTATCACATGATACTCCTTTGTATTTAAACTTGTAGAAATCATATTCACCACCACTTAGGACTTGAAACTACAGGGTGACCGATACGTTTCCTTCCATAATATAAATTACCATGTTTTTTGTCTTTTTCTTTTAAAGATATTGTGAGTGGCTAGTTTTGAAATTAAATTCCTGTAGTTACTCTTTTTGATGTAACTAGTTAAAAACCATAAATATAAGTAATATAATAGCAAATTAATTTGTTTCAATGGTTAAAGCAACGGCTATCTTCATCAATTTTTTGATGCATGTTTATTTACGTACCTACCAACCATTTATAATAAAATTAAAATTTATAAATTTGTAGGAAGAAAAAATTTCATAAGCTTTTTAAAATGTATAATTCGTCTTTTTACTATAATTTATTCAGAACTGAAAGGGCTCTATGTAACAAATTGATCTTACGTGACGAAACTAGTTTTAACCTGGTGGTAGAAAAATCACTATCTGATAATTCCAAGAACTTTTTTAACTATGTGAATTCAATTTATCGTAATAGGGATCTCCCTGGAGTTATGCATCTGAACGATGAGATAGCAGACTCTGGTCGGGATATTGCCAATTTATTGGCAAAAAAATTTAGTAGTGTATATAATAATCTTGATTTATCATCGACGTTGGTTAAATTTGATTTTTTAGATTGTTTTAGCAAATTGGTGTTCTTGGAATCTGACATTATAAAAGCCAAAGCTGACCTTGATGGTAACTCTTCCCCAGGTCCTGATGGTATACACCCTCGATTGGTAAAGGGCTGTATAAATGTTTTTGCTCCTTATTTAACTAAATTATTTAACTGGTCTATTTCTATAGGAACTTTTCCAAAGTCCTGGAAAACTAGTTTTGTCACACCCTTATTTAAAAATGGGGACCGATCTGATGTGAATAATTATAGACCTATTACAAAAAACTATGTTTTTGGCAAGCTTATTGCTAAATTAGTATACGATAAAATATCTTCATTTATATTCAAATTTATTACGCCTATGCAACATGGTTTCTATCCTTCCAGGTCCACACAGACGAATCTTTGTACCTACATAGAATATATAAATGATGCAATCAGTAAAAATTGTATTGTGGACTCTATTATACAGATTTTCAACGAGCATTCGATGTCGTTAATTTCAGTCTCCTTGTTAGGAAGCTCTTGGCTTATGGTTTTCATGGACCATTACTACATTGGCTTGAATCTTTTTTAATTAATAGAAGTCAAATTGTTAAGATTAAAAATTTCGTGTCTGAACCCTTTCATGTCACATCAGGAGTCGCTCAAGGCTCCCATCTTGGTCCCCTTCTATTCATACTATTTATAAATGATTTAAATCTAGAGATCAAAAATTCTCAAATTTCTTTATTTGCTGACGATGCGAAACTATATAAAAGCATTAAATCAATTCAAGACAGAATTTCCCTACAAAGTGATCTGGACTCGCTTCTAAATTGGTGTTCTTTTAACGGTTAACCCAGTAAAATGCTTTGTCATGACTAAAGACTCCACTAATATGTTTACGTATAATTTAAATGGAGCTAATATTGGGAAGGTAGACGTAATTAAGGATCTCGGGGTATATATCGACTCCAATTTAAAATTTCAATTCCACTTGGATTATGTCGAATCAAAAGCCACTAAACAAGTCAACTTCATCAAGAGATTTTCAAGTAAATTCACTAGGTTTGAAACTTTCAGAATTTTGTACTACGCATTTGTTTATCCTATTCTATCTTATTGTTCAGTCATTTGGAGACCCCATTGGGATTACCAAATTAAATTACTTGAAAGGCCTCGTAGATCTTTTCTTCGTTATTCTTCTTTCAAATGTGGCCAGCCTATGCATTTTACAAATCACAATTACTCTAACATTGCACAAAAACTTAAAATTCCTGATCTGTACTCATCAATGACAAGAAGTGATATTGTTTTTGGTTTCAAAATCATTAACAACAAAATAGATTCTATTGACTTGTTGGGTAGGTTAAATTTTCACGTTCCGAAGAGACATTTACGACACACTTTTTATTTTTATGAGTCTGAATATCACTGGGTATCGCCCATGGATAGAATATCGGAATTTATGAATAATAACTGTTCGTGGCTTGATTTGTATAATTGTAATGTTGCTAATGTCAGTTTTAAATCAAAAGGTATATTTAATTATACGTAATCATTTAAGTGTTGTTTTTATTAATTATATATTTATTATAGTTTGTTAATAGATTTTTGTAGCGTTTCTTTGTATTCTTGTACTTTGTTGTATAATTTTATGTAATGTAAATGGGGTTTTGCCCCTAAATTATAAATAAATAAATAAATAAATGTAAATTTGCAATAAAATTTAAAATATTGCCAGTTTATTCGCAGTTGCCGAAAAACGTGTTCAAGAAGATTATACACCATAGTTTGTTATATGTACAGGGACATCAAATAGATTGTACTCTCTTAGAGTTCTTTGTGTGACATTTATATTTTTTTCAGTCAATAGCTCTGGACAATCTATTAGGTCATTTATTATATTTCGAAAAGTTCTCATACTTACTAATATAATATATCCAATAGAGGTAACAAGTTAATTGACTTCAGAGTCGCTTTATATACAATTTCTTGTTTTGGAATGTCCACCTAAAAGCCCACAGACTTAATAGACTTTTTCAGTACCCTTTCGATATGATCTATAAAACAGACATTATGCATAGACCATATTTGACAAGCATATTGTTACGAGAATTCATCCGACAGATGGTGCAATCGGCCATCAACCAATTCGTGGAACGGCCATTATTCCGATAATTCTGGGAATCCGAAATGTTTTTCTCTCAACAGGCCGACCGCTGCCGTTACTGGGAATTCCCTTAAAGCTTCCAGAACATGAACGAGTTTCCCGATGGTTCGTGGCCTTACCAAACAATTCGGAGAGAAATATATAAATATTGATAGCTGGCGATAGGAGGCTTTCAGTCTTCGACGGTCGTATTATATAGTTAAGATAAAATGTAAATAGTTTCTGTGAACATAAATCGTGTTAAAGTAGTGGAAATAAATTAGAGTGAGTTGGACTGTGTTTTTAAATAAATCCAAGAACTGAACAGAACCCGTGTGTGAAAATAAAAACACCACAATACTCTAGAACACATCTTATATGAGAGCAGATTAAAGTTTTGAAGCAAACTATGTTACTAAAATCCTGAAGAGTTCTCTTAATAAAGCTTAATAAATTTAATGCCTTACTTCAATGGCTATGAAAATATATACTCGTAGCTAGATCTTTCAAGTAAAGTAATTTTGATTGAATAATCATAAAGAATGATGTGTTTAATACGATAACATCTTACACAAACCACGTGATTCTATAAAAATAAGTAAAAAATTGCTGAAATCAGATCAGGTTAGATATTTCTCAGAGAAATATCTAAGTTCATGTACAAATAAATGAACACAAAAAATACTTAAAAAATGCAAAATTAAAAAAATTGTGATCATACACAGAATATTGGTCAGCATAAAAAATTAGTCAGTGACATGTTTTAGCTATGATGGAAGAAGAAAGAAAATTATCCGATTTATGAGGTTTGTGCATTTTTTTTATCATAACACTGTATATTAATATTAATTGCCCAATTGTCATATCTGAAATAACTTTGATATTTTTCCGATTCCTATTCGAATTTAAACTAATATTTTGGAAAATATTTAAAATATTTCTTAAGATCTTATTTATTAAGACCTCAGTTCTTGTAATACCGTTATACCTCTTTTATATTTATTTTGTGAGTGTTATTAAGAACTTTAAGTATTTAGTATACCTGGTGAGATTCTTGCTTCTGCTTAAAGATATTTTGTGCTAGTGAGATGATTTTGAAACTTAATTAAAAGGGAGAATATTTATTACTGTTGAATCATGAGAATTTTACAATTTGTATAGTAACCATTACCATCATTTTATTGCTGAAATAATCAAAGGTCTTTGGTTTACAATAATAGTAACTTGAATAATGAAAAGTACCTGGGCACAAAGCGTCACTTTGGAATTTGAAATTTCACCAAGTTAGTTATATGTAAACGCATTTTTCCTCTCACTTGAAAATAATGTATCTCCTATGAAATAAGTGTGTGAATTCATAACATACTGAAGAATGTTTCATAAATAACAAATTTGACACATAATCAGAGATAAATCTGTAAAGAAACTTTGCGTTTGGTTTCCAATGCATTTTTTGACACTGCCTAATACCACAAAATAATAATAATCATGCTCTTAAACTAATATGAAGAATATGCTCAAAGATCCGTTCTTAAGTATATTACACGCTACTTTCAGAAGTATTTAAAACTCAAAAAATATTCACAAGTGTGTGTGTTATTATATTAACTTGGTTAACAGACAAATGTAATTTGAAAACTGCTAACCACAGCTCGTCACGATCTTTTTTGTGGTATTCTCACTTCTGACGTACGTCAAGTCTCTAATTTAAAATTTCACAGTATTAGAATGTTTATTAGAACGAAAAGCTAATTTGGTATATTATGGCATTTTATATTTGTTTACTTACTATAACTTAGTGATTTTCTTTAAACGAAAGAACAAAATAAGTCTCGAAAGTCTAATGTTTGCATTTCATCACCTTACTGATACATATATGTATAACTTAACTCCGTTAAGAAGCTCTTGCTCCAATAAGCAAGAATCACTAGTTGACGTTTCTCATCGTGGTTAACATGATTTCTGCAAATGCTAAAAACTAGTGATTGATATTCAAAACACCACAGCTGTCATGATTTAAATTAAAATTTCTAAAAAAATCTATAACTAATTAATATTAATTGTCAAAATAGTAGAATTTACTCAAAAACGAATTTAGCAGATGAATTTGTTTCGTTTTAAAAATCTTAAGGAAAACACCAATTACGCCATCTTTAATATCAGCTACATCCATGGAATGATATGCTTGATTCATGCTTTATTTTGCTTTACAGCTGGTGTACCTACACTTCGTTGTCACTAATCTCCACTTTTTTGATACGATCCTTCCTAAAAGATCATATTATGAATAAAAAACATTCTTTTGCAAATCGAAATCGATAGAAGAATACAAATGAATGACTTGTCCCGCTACTAGCAAGCTTAACAACATCTTCCAATTCCAATCAAATTAAAGTCTAAAGGTTTCAACACTTGTATTCTTCCGGTTCTCACATGTGGACTTGCAAAAATAGCTCTATATCAAAGATGCTAACTAACTACGAACAAGTCAAATATCAATGCAAAGACTGGAGATCAGATAGCAAAAGAAAGAGGATGATCAAATGGCTTTGGGTGGCGTACGTTGCCAGACAAGATAATACAAGTCAAGATACATTAAGCAAGAGATACCGAGGCTCCATCAGAGGAGCATCAGGCGACTCTCCAGAAAATGGATAGATGACTTCAGGGAGATAATGAGTCGAAACATCAGATAGCTAAAGCCAGAGCAGAATAGAAAGGGCTATATGAAAGAATTGATGACTAAAGGCTAATAAAGAAGAATAAAACTAATTCGAAAAGTGACAGCTTAATCGTAGTAACATCATTACCAAATCATATTATTTAGATAAAACATCGAATATTATCGCAATCTTCATTATTATTTCATCAACACATACAAACCGAATTATCTCTGCTTTCTGTACTACCATTTATAAAACACAATTAAATTATACCTTCCCGGTTTGCAGTAAAGGTGCACACACGGCGCACTCTTCATTTGTAAACCGTATCACTTCACCATTTTCCAGCAATTACTGTCCGCATCTGCAAAAAAATCGACATAACTGCCCGTTGCGTGACCACAACAATGTCAATGCAAATGCTTCACATTTCCAAATAATGGCTTATTATAATGATTAAAGGAAGCATACTGAGATACATTTTGCATTATGAAGACACCTTTCGACTTCTGAATGTAGGTGAATTTTAATAACGCGTATCGCTGCGCGCTTGTGGAAAGAATTTTTTTAAATTATTGTATTTATAAACGGACGACCGGAATTGATTAGGCTTAAACAGCTGGTAATCAATTTAGTGTGTTTTTTGCACAACTAGAAGGAAAAAAAAACAATTTGGCTTCATGAGTTCTGTCATGATAATTTATTGTTTTGAATAGTATTTAACAACCTTAACATAAAACTGCTATATGAAACAATGATCGTAAATGTGTCATTTCCTACTGTTTTATACTTATACACAAAGTAATAAATATGAACAATAGTAACCAGAAATTAATTATCTACCTATCTAGTATAACTTCTGGTCAAGTCAACATAAGCACCAAGCACTTATGTAGGTAGGTACCCTCTAAGTATCTATGCACAAAATAGCTTCAAGTAATAATTGCACATTTAGAGTTGTTAATGCTACTTATGTAATTACCTACCTATCTAGTATATCCAAGCAAACCTGAAAATCTGCTTTTCGTTGACTTCAAAATTATACTAGATAGGGAGCTAATTAATTTACGATTGATTCTTTAAACTATTTTCTGTTGGATATGTGGGAGTTAGTTTTAAAAAATTATTATGACAGGAAAATACGATTTCCTATTGCTAGGTTGGGGAAATTTCGAATTCTAGACGTTACCCAGGTACTTGCCATTAGGCGTGTTATAAAACAGATACTTGTTTTAATTAGTATGAGACTAAATTATATTACAGCAGCTATTTTGAAGATCAGTCTGGAGATGCTTTGAATTTGTAAAATCACTTTTACTTCACTTAATCGTGCACTTCTGTCACCAACTTGCAATAGATTCCGTGGGTTCAATTCACAAATGTGCACACTCACTTTCAATGTCTTTATTTTAATCAAAATCAACAATTAATTCACTGTTTACAATATAATGACTAATACTACAGCTGACTTGTGTCGAATCAATGACCGGAATATAAATTCAACTAAACTGGCCAACTTGTGCGACCGTGGTCTTTTATAATTAGTGTGTTTTCGAGGCGGTTTTCAAGAATTTTCTCGAGGTCGCCATTTTTTCTGAACCCATCGAAATTTCGGGAGCCATTGTTGTCTTTTTAGGGTTTTATAATATCACAGCAATTTTCTCCTGAACTACTGGACGGAAGAGGTTGAAATTTTTGCACCAAAGTATAGTTTGGTGTCCCGGTCAGGAGTAGATATCGTAAATGAAGAAATTTTGATTTTAGGGGTACTTTTGGGGGGAAGAACTAAAAAAAATCGACCGTATCCCCCCTGATCTCCGAAACTATTGAGCCTAAAATTTTGAAAAAAAAATAGAAAATTTAGATCGTTGCGCGAACTTTACAGGATAAATAAGGAGAAACCATTAATATTAATTTTGGGGCAAATTATAGAATTAAATGTAAATTTAAAAATAAAAAATTTTTCAAAAGCATCATGTAATATATTAAGTAAAAGGTCCCATTCTGAGGAAACAAATATATTTTTTTCAAATTAAAAAAAAATAATTAAAAATATATTAACGAAAATATACCAAAATTTACCCATTCCACCCCTCCCCCTTATCTCCGAAACTATAAAACGTAAAGTTTTGAAAAAAATTAGAGGTATACGGTCTGCCCTGAAGTTTACTGGAAAAATAAGGAGAAACCTCTACTTTTAATTTTGGGGGCAAATTACAGATTTAAATGTAAAATATAAAATTAAAATTGACGAAAACAGATATATTTTTTCATATTTTTAAAATAAATTATTTAAAAGATATTAACAAAAATATAAAAAAATAACCATTCCCCCCCTCTTATTATCCGAAACCATATACTGTAAAATTTAAAAAATAAATACAGAAACCCCTACTATTCATTTTGGGGGGCAAATTATAGAAATAAATGGAAAATAAAAAATTATAATTGTTGTTTCTAACGTATCAAGTTATATATCAAATCAAAGGGCTCATTATGACGAATACTAATATATTTTAAAATATATTAAAAAAATATATTTATAAAATTACCCATTCCCCCCTTTATTCCCCAAACTATAAGACCTAGGTTTTCCCTTATGACTTTAATGGGATCACTGAATCAACAAAGTTCTTTGGTCACATTTTTCTTATAAGAAAGTCGCACCTAGGAGCGCCACATAAAGTTCTGAAGATCTCCCTTTCAAATTCTTCCAATTTGAAAGTAACTTTATGATTATATGATCTTTAGAAATTTCTGTGCTACCCTGTATATTACAAATAAAATTCTCTTAGTTACGTCAAAAATGAAATAATAAACATTGTCAAATATTTAAATTTGCATCTTGGAATTGTACCTTTTTAATACGTTTAGTTTCTTAGCCATTGACAACGGGGTCTGATCTATACCCCGAAACGTTTGGAATATACAGCAATTTCCTTTAAAGTGTGGTGTTATTTCCCAATAAACACTTAGACATTGAAAATTATGCCACAAGTATCCTTCAGAAAACAAAATTAACATAAAGTTATAAAAAATTCTCATTTCTCGCTTTATTTCCGAAACCATACTACCTAAAATTTTGAAAATTATTAGGGGTACTGGTGCTCACTTGAAATTTATATGAAAAATTATTAGAAAACCCTCATAGTAATTTTAGGGACAAATTATACAATTAAGTGGAAAATAAAAATTCTATTTTCAAACGCATCATATCAGATAAAAGGCTCATCTATATATAAATAGGCAAAGACAATACGGTTAGGTACCATTTTCTCCTCTCTCACTCAACCGATTTGCTTTATTTTTGTTTTGTTTAGTAGCTACAGACGACAATCAGTGCAGAATGTTAAAATTAATTTATAATATTGGTTCAATAATTAAATAATAAAATAATTTAAAAACATTTACGTGCCTACTGTCAATGTCAAACGGTGCCGCCAGATTGCTTGGAGAGAAAATTATAAGATAGGTTGACTCCAATGTGAAAGACAAACTAAATTAAATGTAAAAATAAAAGTTTTGGCCCTTCCCTAAAGTTAGCCTACATAGGCATGCTATTGAAATAGAACCAAAGAAAAATAATAATACATAATAATGGCCGTTTATTGGGCGTTTGCAAGTTTGCAGTTTGCAACTTTCATTGCATTTCAAATATGGTTTGTCAACTAAAATCAGAATTACGTTACAGCTTATTAATTTATTTCTGATATCTTCTTTAGTTTAACCTTATACTTTTAATTTAGAGTCCTTTTATTTTTGTCGGGTAACTTTCATATAAGTTTAACTAAGATTACAGAAAATTCTGAAATTAGGCACAAATTCACGACTAATAGGTAGATCTGACAACACTGAATGCTTAGCCATCTGCCGGAAATTTGATTTAAATTTTGACATTTCATTACTTTTGTAGCGATTATTTTGAAAGTTTTCAATTCAGTAAGACAAGATTTCAAAGTATTTTCAAAATTTCAATTTCAATTCAGAGAAAAAAATTCTCAAAAATAGGTGTATTTAACAACTATGAATTACCAGTATGTGATTCCTATTTATTTATATTTTACATAAAACGGAAATCGGCATGGGTTAGGTACTACGTTGGTAAGTAAATTTTTTTTATTGAAAATCATACTGAAAATTAATGTTCTCTGACAATGTGGTTATCTTATAGTTAATTAATTTTACATTACATGTTCCCATTGCTGCAAAGTTCTGACTGTTAGAAACATTTTAAAGATTTCTTTCAATATATTAGGTTATGTTATTATTTACTCTAGAGTAAAATATATTTTTTTACATATATATTACTTTTGAAATCGTACACTGCTGTCTTTAAAATTTACAACCTAAATGTTCAAAAACGACAACAGCAACCACTGCGTAATTATATATGCTAGGTTGGTTTCAAATGATAAACACGGCAGTGGCTGGGTAACGCTCTTTCAGACCAACTGTAATTTTTTGTTGTGATTATAATTCTGTCATAAATATAATATAATTTTCACAATATTCCGAAGGTGTTGTGCAACAAATCATCAATAACCGGGTAATGGAAATGTCATTAAATATTAGAGTTTTCATTGGGTTGTTTGTCATCTCTATTTTTAAAATCGGAAACGGAAACTTAAAAGTTACAAAAAAAAATCCGCCAATAATTATATCGAACATGTTGCATAGACATATTTATGTAAAAATAATCCTACAATTATATACATAAATAAAAAAATATTTCCTGAATTATTTGTATAAATGTATTCCAAATGATTAGGATAGGATGATTAGGGATAGCTAAGGCCTGGCCTACTTTTCTAATTTCGCTTCAACTCTACATCTTATACAGAGAAAATAATCATCAATTATGTTCAACCCATAATTTTAATGAATTTGGGTCGAATTTCGACCACTGGCGACCGCTAGTTATGTGAATTACAAATATATCATATTTTTAAATCATTTGTTTAAAAGATATTAACAAAAATATTAAACACCCACCTAATTCCCACTTTAAAAACTACAATATTTAAATCTTTACCTATTTTGCCCTATATCTTCCAATCTACAGAACCTCAAAATGCAGACAATAGATTATAAAAGTCTTTTCTGAAAGACTATTAGTAAAATAAAACTCTAATGTTAATTTTTGGGGACCAAATTAGAAAATTAAATACATATGTATTCTTATAAAAATCAAGCGAATCCTGAAGCATATAAAATAAAAAGTCTATGTGTGGAAAATGAAAGTGTATATTTTTTATAAATTTAAAACGCTTCCTTTAAAATATATTAGGGCAAATATAAGAAAATGCACCCATTCCCTGCTTGTCTGAAACTGGAATATTAGAATCTTGAAGGTGGTAGGGAACCCTTAGTATGCGAGTCCAACTCGCACTTGACAAAATTATTTATTATTTCAGCCGGTCTTATATTTACGCTGTTTTAATCGAAACGATTCATTTCGATGGTTTCTTAATTTTTCTCTTCGGCGGCCTATGATGAATTTTATAAGAATATATACCTAAATAATGTTGCTATAATTTAATCTGTTATAATTAAAGTCACCTAGTTATATATTGCTAAAATATTATATAGGTGAAGTACTGTATTATTCTAATTCACCAAATTTTATATCTTAATTACAAATAACTCACATGTCAATGACATATGACATGATGTTATATGTTCCTTTGCAGTTATATTTAAATCGAGAACTAAATTACACATTAGGATTAATACTTGAATCGCAATAGAATATTATTCTGTTAAAATGTATGTCGCTTACTAAGAATGACCCAAAGAAACACAAACAGAGACATGCAGAAAAATAGATACGAGAAGTAAAGCTTGCAAGAAGCTTTCGCCTCCATCTTTTACTGGCAATATCTGCTGCTCTTTTTTACACAATTAAGCTTAATTGCACTTTTAAACCAACCTCTTGTTAGTGCAGAATACTGCACTAGTAAAAAAAATAATTTCAAAGTAACTATTGAAATCCGTACTCTAAAAACGTAATGAAGAATATTTTTCGTAGATGTATTAAAGCAATTCTTTTGGTGATACATGTTTAATTCATCTTCTACTAAATAAAGACGGTTAAAAGTTGTTTTTTCGGTTCCCACATTAATTTGCATCATTTACTATTCACTTCCGACATATTTCTTAATTGCCGCTTCATTTGTTATTGGTAGGCACAAGTTTCTCACGGTAAAACAAAACAACAGACAATTGCCTAAAACCTCTAACGCTAAAAATGATGGTAGTGGGTATGTATTTATGTGTATTCACCCCTATATTTGTGTCGCGTCTTCCTGACAAATAGAGGATGACACCTGAAGTTCGTACATGGAAATTGCTATAAGAAAACACGTTTTTAATTAGTAAAATGTACGCCAAATACTCGTAAATAACACTATTATGTTTCAAAACCTTAAATGGTAGAAGTATGGAGTCATAACACATCTGCACGGTCCTCGTAATTCATTAATTTAGATGGTAATGTTTATGTACTTATTGGGAATAACATATGACTTGAAAATGCTGTACATTTGCTAACGTTTTGGGTCTAGTTCAGACCCGTTCTCAAGGGCAGTAAAGACTATACAAAATAATTTGGTCAAGTGCGAGTTGGACTCGCATACTTATGGTTCCGTACCACCTTCAAGATTCGAATATTCCAGTTTCAGACAACCAGAGAATGAGTGCATTTTCTTATATTCACCCTTATATCTTTTAAAGGAAGCGTTTTAAATTTATAAAAAATATACACTTTGATTTTCCACACATAGACTTTTTATTTTATCTGCTTCAGGATTCGCTTGATTTTTATCACAATACATATGTATTTAATATTCTAATTTGGCCCCCAAAAAGTAACATTAGAGTTTTATTTTACTAATAAACTTTCAGGGAAGTCTTTTATAATCTACTGTCTGAGTTTTGAGGCTCTGCAAATTGGAAGATAATGGGTAAAATAGGACAAGTTTTAAATTATAAATTATTAAATCTGTTATTCAAATTATTAAAAATACAAATAAAATATATTTTTCAAAATTTAAATAGAGTAGTTTCTAAAGTGGGAATTAAGTCGATGTTTAATATTTTTGTTAATATCTTTTAAACAAATGATTTAAAAATATGATATATTTGTAATTCACATAATGAGCTTTTATTCTGATAGATTACATGATGCGTTTGAAATTTGAATCTTTATTTTCCGTTTAATTCTATTATTTGGGGGCCAAATAATAGAATTAGGGATTTTTTCATATCACTGAACTAAAATCACCTTGAATTGCACTTTCCACTTTATTTGGTTTTTTAAAAAACCTTTTCTGACGCGTTTCGATATTAACTATCTTTGTCAAAGAACTAACTGGTATTTCGTGAAGTCCGTATATTTATAGTTTATTTAGGTTGTCAATAATAATCCGATAATTGAACAATTAGCATAAAGCTATCGGCAATTATCCTTTTACGTAATAATCTGTTGTATACGTAGAATTACTATAGGTATTAAAGCAAATTACTGGTTAAATAAATTTAATAATGGAGACCGGTTTAAATCTACCTGGTCGTTCAGTAAATTCCCCGAATTTTTGAGTTTATTGATCTCTAATGATTCCAAAAGATTTAGTCTCCTACCCTTATTTTCAGCATGTAATAAATTGAAGTTTTCGTCGAAATAAATAAATAAATAAATATACGGACTTCACGAAATACCAGTTAGTTCTTTGACAAAGATAGTTAATATCGAAACGCGTCAGAAAAGGTTTTTTAAAAAACCAAATAAAGTGGAAAGTGCAATTCAAGGTGATTTTAGTTCAGTGAAATGAATTTCCAACAAGTATCGGCTAAATCAATCCAGTATTTTTTCATATTTTTCCAATAAACAATTTTTAAAAAAAAATTGTTTAATATATTCTAAAATATTCATTTTAAAAAAATTAAAAAAATATATTTGTATTCGTCATAATGAGCCCTGTGATTTTATATATTACATGAACCGTTAGAAACAATTATATTTTTTTATTTTCAATTTAATTCTATAATTTGCCCCCCAAAATGAATATTAGGGGTTTCTCCTTATTTTTCCAGTAAAGTTCAGGTGAGGGGATATACTTCAACTTTTTTTAAAAAATTTCAGCTTAAAAACATAAGCTGAAATTGATAGGGGGAGAATGGGTGTTTTTTTTATTTTTGTTAATATCTTTTAATTAATTTATTTTAAAAATATGAAAAAAATATATTAGTTTTCGTCGTAATGAGCCCTTTCATTTGATATATAACATGATGGGTTAGAAATAATTATAATTTTATATTTTCCATTTAATTCTGTAATTTGCCCCCCAATATTAAAAGTAGAGGTTTCTCCTTATTTTTCCAGTAAACTTCAGGTCAGACCCTATACCTTTAATTTTTTTCAAAACTTTACGTTTTATGGTTTCGGAGATAAGGGGGGGGGGATGGGTAAATTTTGGTATATTTTCGTTAATATTTTTTTAAATAATTTTTTTTAATATGAAAAAAATATGTTTGTGTTCCTCATAATGAGACCTTTCATTTGATATATTACATGATGAGTTTGAATTTTTTTTATTTTTAAATTTTTATTTAATTCTATAATTTGCCCCCCAAAATTAATATTAATGGTTTTTCCTTATTTTTCCTGTAAAGTCCTATATTTCCTATTTTTTTTTCAAAATTTTAGGCTCAGTAGTTTCGAAGATCAGGGGGGGAACGGTCGATTTTTTTAGTTTTTCCCCCCACAAGTACCCCTAAAATCAAATTTTTTTCTTTTACTCTTCTTTGTACTCCTGATCGGGTCACCAAACTATACATTTATCCCAAATTTCAACCTCTTCTGTCCAGTAGTTTAGAAGAAAATTGCTGTGATGTGACAGAGGCAGAAATCTGGAGTGATATTATATACGTATATACGGAACCCTAAAAAGTACAACTGCAAAATTTAAAAATAAAATTTTTGTCAATTTGATGTTACATAGGACGTAACTAAGAGAACTTAATTTGATAACATATAGGGTAGCATAGAAAATTTTAAAGATCATAATAAAGTTCCTTGCAAATTGGAAGAATTGAAACGGTTATCTTCAGAATTTCATGCTACTTTGGAACGTGCGATTCCATTAAAATCATAGGGGAAAACCTAGCGAAAACTTTATGAATTATCCGCTTTTTGGGTTGTTTACAAGAACGTGACCATTGGTAATGTCTTCCTTAATTATTGGTAACCAGGAACGATTGAATTCTACGGTGGTAGTAGTGATGCAATGGTTTTCATTTTACAAAATTAAAGCAGGTTGTTTTAATTTTGGATTCGTTTTGTGTTCTTCTATTTTGTAACTTTATTTTATCATCAAGGTTCCAAGCATGCTCACAAAACTTGAACTTTTCAATCTGTTTTTTTTAATACAACTTTTGTGTTCATTTATTCATTTAGAGGTCTAAAGGTTCCTTTAATATAAAATTTATGTCCTCTATAAGGAATTTTGTAAATTTAATTTCTGTATTTGGAGCTGTGTTTTTTATTTATGTTTTTGATATAATGGAATTTAGTACATTTCTTGTTTTAATGTAGGTTTTAATATTATCTGTTGCCTACTCTTTTTAGTCTTTCTGAGAGTCCCTGTATAGATGATATAGTTATTGTAATAATGTGATTATATTGGTCGTCAGTGTTGCTTGGTGGAATTTGGGTTGGTTTTTAACAATTGTTTGGTGTTCGATTTTATTTAACCATTTTATAATACCTTTTTCTGAGTAATTATTGACAGAACGCATATTTTTTACAAACGATTTTTCTTCATTAAATTGTGGAAATATCATCTGATCGCCCAATACTTCAGACAAACAACATCTCAACAGTCAGTTGTGCATTAAACATGGAAGGTGAGTTTTGATTTTGTTGAAACACTGTTGTTTATGACAGAAAATCGAGGTCTTCTTTACACATTTTCAAGACAACATCGACATAAATGTTATATCTATTACGCCACATCATCCATTTACTAAGGCCGAAATTTGAACTTAGCCTATAATTTTTTGCTAATTCTTGCTATTTAATTACACAAAAGAAAATATGTTACTTCAACTTTTCCGAGAAACTCTGGCCAATCTGGCATAAGACTTATTCTCCATTAGCCATACCCATAAACCCTGATCTAGTAAAGATACTGGGGTGCTTCTAGTACTAGAATTAATTGCTAATTAATTGAATACTCTCTTCGATATCTTCAATGTCTCGGACAGGTGAACTTACCCTGAGAATTTCATCGTGGCATTCTAACCTAGGAATACGGGTAACAGCAATTACATGGAACGGCTCTGGATTCTGAACCTCTATCTGCTAGTTTCGCTCAAAATCCTAGATGTCGTTCTTTACATCTCGCGTTTTTCAACATAATTAATTGAACTTCAACTGCACAAAAAGAAAATGTATTTCTCACACCCCTTCCAAAAAACCATTGCTAATGTGGCATATGACTTAAGTTGCATTAACCTTACTCATACAACCGGATCTAATGAAGATATTGACTATAACCTTTTCTTAAAAACCGTAGCTAACTCATACTAATGTTTCTTGTGTTAAAATTCGTTGCATATGAATTGCTCTTCAACTGCACTGCAAGAAAATTTATTGCATAAACACCTTTCGAAAAACCATGGCTACTGTAGCATAATATCTACACATCTAGTAAAAATTTTGAGATGCTTTTTATTGAACCGGAATTAATTTACAACACTATTCTCTGGAAAACAGTTAATTCCCGTACGGCGACTGTCGCCCAACTACATAAGAAATACAGTCAAACATGACGGCAGGGTGTACAGCAATTAATTGTGCAGATTACTTCTGGCACAATAAACTTCCAGATATATTTGTTAGATCTAGAGACCTTGGGAATGGATAATAAATCATAAGTATTATACCAAATAGTAAAGAGGAAGCTTCTATTAATTTAAAACCTACAGTACAAAAAACCGAATTCTAGAGAAGACATTGCGGGATTTGTACAGTATACTGCATGACAACCAGATCAAAAACTTTTATAGAATAGAGCCTTTAGTGATTCGTTACAGTAATTTCTTAGCAACTCTAACAGCTGTTTTCTGAATTTTGTAATTAATTTCTCAGAGTTTACAAAAGCTAACCGCCATTTGTTATTATGTTCATCCCTCTTTAGACTTCTTTTTAAGACTGATTTGCTAACAAAGTACTGAATTCAGACGGACTGATTAGTGAAAGTGTAATAATTACAATGAATAATTTTTGTTTGGTTCATATTAACCCGATTTTTTCCAAAACTGGTAAAGTACTAGTTTTTATTAATAAACTTTTTTTTCGGTTAATTTTCATTCTAGTGATTTTTTTGATACCGAACCATCATCAGAACTAGTCGAAAGCATTGGGTGCTACAATGCCGTATTTGCAAGAATGGGGTTTTATGAACCCCAAATTGTAAAGGAATTGCTGAAGCCTTGTACTACCTTGTAATACATACATATATACATTAATATAAATGTCGAACTAATTTTATTAATTACTTACAGACCGGAATCTAACTCAAAGATATTGTTTTTTTTTGGTCATTGAGCAGTAGCCCACAAATAACATTGACATTTTAAAATGCGGACGGTGTGGCAGTCGTCTAAATGACCGTTGCTTAACCTGGTTACTATGTTCTCCGGTTTTTTTTAAGTTTAACATATCTTTATTTTCAGACCTAAAATTATATAAATTTCCTTACTCCTATCTTATAATTCTATTTGAATTCCCAATGTTCTTTTTCCTATTCGATATAATACTAATTCCCTAAGATATTCATTACCTAATATATCATATATCCTATTCCCTAATTTCTTATCATATTCCCAGTCTTCTTCTCTTTCTTCTCTTCACCACTGTTTCGTCCTCTTGTAGTAGCGCTTGCCGTGGTCTTTTCATCATGTGTCTCTCATGTTCATCGTAGTTGGTTGCCTCTCTCACCAGTGGGTTCTTATGCTGTTCTATCCGGGCTATGGATTTCTTCATTCTCTTCGTTATTTTTCCCTTGATTATAGCCATCTCTAGGTCTCTTCTTAGTTGGATGTTCCTCCAGTACGATGGGGCGTCCGCCATCCTCCTTAGTGCGTTGTTCTGTGCTGCCTCTAATTTCTTGATATGCATTGCTGCAGCTTGTCCCCAGATGCTGGCTCTATATGTGATGATTGTCTTCATTGATGCTTCGTAGATGTTTCTCTTCGTCCTCAGTTGTAGTCTGCTTCTTCTTTCTATCATCGGGTTGAGTTGGCTGATCCTTGATTTGGCTTTCTTCACTGCCTCTCCTATATGTTTCTTACACATGAGTCTCCTGTCTATGTGTATTCCCAGATATTTGATGTCTTGGCTCCATTCGATGTGATCTTCTCCTACCGTGAGTCTACTAGTTGGTTGGTCCGGCTTCCTCGTCATTCCTATGGCTATTGCCTGCGTTGATCTTGATTTTCCATTTCTTCGCCCATTGCTCCATGTCCTCGATTTCTTGTTGCAGGTAGTTTACCGCTTGGTCCGCCTTCCATGATGTTGCCGCCTTGTGTGCATTAGTCCTCTTGGTATGTCGCTGGTATAGATGCTGTAGAGTGTCGGTAATAGTGCTGATCCCTGGGGCGTTTCTCCCCGTATCCTCCTTTCCGTCGATGTGGTGTCGTTGATCCTGATGCTGAATGTCTGTCCGGTTAGGTAGTCCTGTATTATCCTGATGACCTTCCTGCCGAATCACTGTCCTTCCATTTTTGCTAATTGCCCACTTTGCCATATCATATCAAAAGCTCGCTCCACGTCGAAGAATATGGTGCACGTTGTCTTCTTGTTCTCGATGTTGGTCATTGCGTCTTCTACCATCCTCATTACCTGGTCCTCTGTGGAATGTCCTTCTTTAAATCCGCTCTGTTCGTCTGGAATGATGTTTAGCTGTTAGGCTAATCGGTCTGTAGTTCCCTGGTAGTTTCTTGCTCTTTCCTGGTTTTGGGATCATCACTATCTCCGCCTTCTTCCAATCTTCTGGGTATTTTTGCTGAAACATAATATGATTATATAATGTTTTTAGCCTCTTATCTATGTACACGTTTGGTAGTTCCTTTAACATCCTGTTTAATATTTTATCCCATCCTGGTGCTTTTCTGACTTTCGGCTTTCCTATGATGTCCTTTATCTATTCCATTGTCGTTTCATTAATTGGATACTCGTTGGGGCGTCGTGTTCTAATCTCTTGGGCTTTTTCTTTTATTTCTTCCTCGAATTGCCTGTCGTATCCTTGATCTGTGTTGAACTGTTCCTCCACTGCGTCTGCAAATATTTATACCTTGTCCTGTGTTCTGTAGTTTAGTCCGTCTCTCCCTTGTAGTGGTGTAGTAGTTTACGTGTCCTTGTTCATCCTCATTCTTCTCATTATTTGCCAGTGTGTGGCTTTGTCTATGTCCAGTCCCTGTAAGTAGTGGTCCCATTTCTCACTTCTGTGCTCCTTCAATTCTTCTCTCCGGATTGACGTTCCTTATATTTATACCCGCGGTAGGGGCCCGGATAGTGCGTTCTGATTGGTTGATGACTCTTGGCTTCTTACATTCCGTGTATTTCAGGCAATCGAACAGACTGTGTGGGATTCATTGTTTCTTCTTTTCTATTTAAATGATTATGATGTATCTATATCTCAATTGCTTCCCTATAAATCCTGGGGTAGAAATGGCTAATTGATGCAAAACTTCGGTATCTTCAAACCGGAGAGAATGTTTGTGTTCATATAAACGAGTGTTGATACTTCTGTTTGTGGTACCGATTTATGCATCACTACAACACACTACAACTGCAATTCGCTATATTCCCGAAGCTGTTAGGGGTTCAGCAGCATTCTTGACCGACCCTAGGGGATGCTGAATGGTTTTCGTCGATTTGTATACTATTGTTAGGTTGTTTTTTTTTCAGAGTCTTCCCTCTGTTCATGACTCCTTTCAGGTATGGGAGATGTTGTTTGGCGGGCCGTCGCTGGACTTTGAGCTCTCTTGACTTCCTGTAGTGAATAACTGTTGTTCCTTAGCACATTATTTGGATGGGTGATTTCTTTTTGATAGGTACTGCAGTTCAAATATGCGTATCGCCCTATAAGTTAATTTTTTTTATGCCTCGATTTTTTTTAGGATGATGGTTTGACAGTTAGAGATATCGGTCTTTTGGCTTGGTTTGCTATACAATTTGACTCGCAGTTTTCCATTGCCCATTCTTTTAACTGTTAAACATTTCTAAAAAGAGGATAACTTAATTGTTTTCACCTCCATCTGTGAACTTCATCTTGGAATGAAATGAGTTGCAGAAATCTACCGTTTGTTACCTCTCTGTTGACGATACTCTCGTTATATAAACTATGGAAGAGAAGAACTAAACAACTTTAAATGCTAGAGTTCCCTGAAGCACCTAGTTGTCGAAATTTATCATGCGTTAAACATTAAATTAAGTTATACGTACGAAATACATTAATAAATATTCAAGATTTCAGTCACATGAGGAAAGTGCAACTGATGAAAGTTCTCAACTAGAAACAATATATTGTCTTACGTTCAACGTGATTATATCACATTAAATTTGGGATTAAAGGATATCATTTCTCGAAATCAAATACCTCTCGATTTTGAAAAATCAAACACCACTGAATCTCTCATTTCATTTACAATGTTTAAGAATTTCCTGATTCACGGGAGCAAAAAGAATTATAATAATTCTTGCATATACAGTTGTCCTTTTAGATGAATGTTGTATCATATTTCAACTATTTGTTTAACAGTCTTCACATTTTAAACAATCTAAGGTGGGAATATTTGAAATGAACATATAACGCAAATGTAGAGCTTATTTACGTCAGAAAGGGTATTCGAACATCTATATATAAATAGGCAAAGACAAAACGATTAGGTACCATTTCCTCCTCTGTCTCTCAACCGATTTTCTTAATTTTTTTTTTTTTGTTTAGTAGCTTCTGTCAACGCCAAACAACTGACAGTGCCGCCGCTGCCAGACTGTCAAAACTCAAAACACTGAATACTCTCTTCGAGGTGTCATGCCTTTGTAAGCAAGACAATATATATATATAATATATTGTTTCTGCTCAGGGAACCAATTTTCTTTATTTTTGTTTTGTTAAGTAGCTACTGACGACCTTCAGTGGAGAATGCTAATATTAATTTATAATATTGGTTAATTCATTAAATAAAATATAATAAAAATTCATTATTTACGTCCATATTGTCAACGCCAAACAACTGACAGTGCCGCCGAAGCCAGTCAGTCAAAATTCCAAACATTGAGTAATTATATATGGAACTATCGCTATTCTTAGAGCATATACTTTTGGAAGTACCATACAAACGTTGTTAGTGTTTAGTGATAAAATAGTCAATAAAGTAGTAGATCAGTAACATTCATATTAAATATTCTGTTTTTAATGTGAATTTAATTATTTGATTAATATATTATTAACACAACCTTCCCTAAGGTGTGGAAAATTGCCAGACAGCGGACAATAGAGTATGTATTAAATAATTAAGTTCTCCTAGGGTTGTTGGCCTCTCTTTTTTTAACATTCCTGAACTTGATTGAAACGGCAAATGACGAAAACCTTTACGTTGCAAAAAACAATCTTCCAATTATGATATCCAATATTTTGCCAAGAGCGGTTCTAGTCAAAAATTTGGGGGGTCCATTCATTTATCAAAAATATTTCGAATACCCATATTTGATTACATTTTTATTTTTTTTTATTGCAATAGATTTGTCAATATGAGTGAATAATTTTGGTCATTACATCTACTTCTCCGATTTCTCCACAACTCTGTTTCTTATAAAAATATACTTTTACAATTTCATGAAATAGGGTAGAATTTCGACCACTAGTACCCATAACTGTATGTAGAAAATATTATTTTATTTATCAAAGAATTCTTATAGCATAGCATAGATTTATATTTTTTTAACAAATCTGCTAATATGTTGTTCTTGCCAGTAGATGTTCGAGGGAATGTTATCTGTTCGGATTAACACTCAACTAACTCTCTTTGTTCGCTTGTTATACTATATCGTTTTGGCTACCAACCACTATATTAACTTACCAGAGCCGAGACGAGATGAAATTGAAGACTGAATCAGTTAAATAAGTGTGTGTGAAAGTGTAAGTACGTGGAATAAGTTGAGTATAGGGTGCAGGTGTTCAGATCAGGTCGTCGTCGCGGTCGTAAGGGGCACCTGCTGCCCGAGAGCCGGAGCGAGCGCACTGGCGATGGTAATCCATACGGAGCACAGGTGCCACCCTCATCGCGAGCGCGCGCCAAACTATCTTCTTTTCAACCGCCCTAACGGCCACCGTGCTTCTTTCTTTCGAACGTACTAACTGCGGATAGCAGTCAGCGACTACCACTGATCCATTTTAAATAAAACTGTTTACCTTAAATGTAAATTGTTCGACTTAACTTTAGTATATTTTGTACTCTTGAGAAAGTCCTAACAAGGCTAAACGTTAGTAAACCATTAACCATTAATAAGCCAAAAGTCGTTTTTGAAGCGAAAGCTTTTTACTGGAGGGACACCCTTCCACATAAAGAAATAGGTCAGTATGGTAGTGAAATGGCACTTCTTTTGTCTTACCCATACAACTTTTTTATATTTAAGAAACAGAAATCAGGTAATATATTAAGAGTATCTTCGTTATCTTTTTATTAATCTACAATATCAACAGTCAGAAGTCAGAACAACGACAAAAAGGGCTAACGCTACCAGATGTAGTTACAGATACCACGGACCTATGTTATTTGTTTACTTACCAAGTTTATATTTTAAAGTAAACATTTTACATTAACTACTCTGAATAATATTTGAGTTTAGTGTAAATTCTCTGTTTTAGAGCATATACTTGTGGAGGTAGCGTGCAATGCACATTAATATCGGACCTTAGAACATATACTTCGTATGACTTTAAAAGCACAACAAAATTATCTTATTGGGTATTGTCAAAAAATACTTAGAGCTTACACTTCTGGAGGTAGCCTCCAATGCACAAATATCGTGACAGGATTAACAAATGAGGCTAATAGAGAGAGCAAGATTGCACTCAATTGGGATCTGCTTCCACCAAACAAGTGAAATAGCCTCTTGCTGTCTCTACTGTCTTCTCTTTTTAGTCTATCATGATATTTGAACATTCCAGAAGTATAAACTCTAAAGAGTTTCAAAACGAAAGAAAAGTTAGGTTAGGTCAATTAATATTTGGAGTAGAATAATTGACTCCTATGTAATTGGACACTATTGTTTGAAAATCATTTAACCGGGGAAGTAGATTTAAATTTTTGAGAAATGAGTTGCCAATATTACTTGAAAATCTACCAATAAAGGTAAGGAAATCGTATGGTTTCAAAATGATGGAACACCTTCGCATAACCGTAATAATCTAAGACATTTTCTCAATAATTGGAAAGAAGATCATTGGATTCTGCGAGTTGGACCACTCTAGTGGCCAGCTAGATCACCCTACTTATCATCACTTGATATTTTCTATGGGGGCATGTTAAGAAAGTAGTATAAAAAGGTTCTGACCACAGTGAACAATATAAAGACGAAAATCAGAACCTTTTTTGCAACGAATCAGAATACAATTTGAGAAAAGTCAATCTTTCATTTATTGAATGATTCGAAATATGCCTTCAGCAAAATGATGGTTTAGTTGAACATCTTACATGATTTTTTATTGCTTGTGTTAAACTAGGTTTATAAATAAGTACATATGTTAATAATTGATGTTTTTATTATTTAAATCTCTTAATTATTTTGATACTATTTTAATAATACTGTTAGCTTATTATTAATGTTTCTGACTGATTTATTAATTACTTTGCATCTACTATTTCTTGAAATAGCTCTAATAGACATGCAAAAATTTCAAGTCTTAATTTTCTTTCCTCATATTTACTGGGCAATCTACATTTCAATGGTAAATAATGGATTTATACCGCAGTAGGTTTGACGTACGTCAATCTTTGAGGTAGGCAGATCAGAAATTTGTTGGTTCAAAGGGGGCAACTCAGCAATTTTATGAGAAACATTTAATGGCCCACGGAAGGTTTTTGAGACCCACTGCCAGCCAGCCGGATTATGATTAATAAAAAACATAAAGTCAGTATGATCTTCTGATCTTCTTAGAATAGAGAAATTTTGCTTTCACGTTAAATTTCCTCCACTACTGTTGTTATTTTGTGGAGGCTTGTGCTGCGTTCTTTAATGCCAAAGTAAAATACACAATTTAAAAAAATATATTCCAGGGCGTATTTACTAAACTTGACCACGCTTTATAATATATAGCGAATAATTCGAATAATTTGAATCAAATTACAAACAATTATTGTATTCAAGGATATGTGGTGTTGTATGCAATATTTGGTGTTTCCATACCTTTTACAAACCTTTTTAAAAAGGACTCAACTGTTAGCATTTTTTCAATTTTAAGCGCATCCTATTCCTTTGGTCCCTCAGTGTACGTTGTAGACCCAATAAACCGCATATCTGATCCATCATAATGAATAGGAGAATCATCTGAAACAATTATATACCAGGTGTTTCATTTAAAAAGGCACAAGTTTGGGTTTGCACACGATTTTTTCTGACCCCCCGGTATTATTCGTAGTATTTTAAAAAGTAGCCTGTTTGTCTGTCGATAATATTTACATATCTTTTTCCAAATTCCTCACCGTTTACTCAGAATCGTCCACCCCATCTTGGTTGCACCACCCTGTTTATAGTGACGCACTTATCTTTTTGCCCGCAATGACGAGACTTCAAGGATCACTTGTTGCTTCCGGACCATAGCATTTTACTTTCAATATTTAGTGGGAAATTTCAATTTGAAATTTCGTTTCAGAGAATAAAACATTTAAAAAATATATAACCGACTTCTCTATAACTAAAAAGCTAAAAATAAAACATTTAAAAAATATATATAACCGACTTCCACCTATAACTAAAAAGTTAAAAATAATTATAACAAAATACAACTCTAGCAAATAAATAACACATTCAATGATGTTAGGTACCTACCCAGAAAGTAAAAAATGTAAACATTAAAAGGTACAAATCAATTACCTACCAATCTAGTATATTTTTGAAGTCGGTGCCAAGTAAATGCAAAATCTCGCATTGCCTACTTATGTAGTACTTCATCAAGCTTTATTGTTGCTTGAGATATATGCTTGAGATGTACATAGAAAATTTTCAAATTCGCAATTAAAACTTCCAGTGCCTAAAATTACCGCACTATTACGTAGTAATTAAAATATTTATAAGGAAATGTCCGTTATGTAATTTCGATGAAATTTTTGATAAGAATTTTGGAATTTTCGGCTATTTTCTGCAAAACTGCAAGTTGCACGTCGCAGAAAAGTATATGAGATCACCTAAGGATCTCCCTTAATAGATTAAACGTTAAAAAACTATACATATCCATAAGGAGGAAATATTAGGGATATTGGTCGATTTCCATGCACGCATGTGTTCATTCACAAATTTTATCACTTTAGCAATAGAATTCTTTTCCAAAATTTGAAGTTTCACCAATCCGGTTAATACTCTATTAAACAAGACCATATTCATTCAAAACGGTGCACCACAGGAGAAGAAATCAGGTAACATAAATACAAAAAAAGCGAAAAAAAAATACGCGACGAATTGATAACCTCCTCCTTTTTGGAAGTCGGTTAAAAATATATGGAACTATCTCGAGAGATCTTCCTTAATATATTACTTTTTAAATTATTTGAATTACTTAACTCGTAGTCGAAAAATCAGTGAGTAATTTACAATATTTAGATATATATATTTTAATTTTATATTAAAATAAACACACTTAGGTAATTTTTACTGGCTTCTTCAGAATACAAAGTAGAACTAACCAGTTTGAATTCTGAAGAAGCCAGTAACCGGGTGAAGCAATATTGTCAATAGTAAATAAATATAAGTGAAAATTACCTAATTGTGTTTATTTCAATATAAAATTAAAGTCAGTAAACACATTATATATATATATATATATATATATATATATATATATATATATATCCCTGATTTCTCCGGTTTTCTAAATAAACATGTGGAACCAAACATATTTATTCTATACAATCAACATTCCGCCTATAATTACAAAATCTAGACAACTGAATGACTGCTATTCTCAGTGCCTCGTTTGTTCTACAAGAACTAAAGTTGCTCGAGGTCCCTGCCGCCGTGGTATAGGTTACAGTTAAAATTTTTTTAGCTATTCTGGTGGCTTTGTTGTAGGCCATAGACCTCAAAGAAAAAACTGAGGAATCGCCGTCTATTAGGTTGTTGCTCGCTCCCTAACATTTTTTTTCCTCAATTTTTTTGGTATCATCTGTGCTCCCGAAGAGATCTAATTACAAACTAATTTGGGGGGGTTTCCGCAACATGAACTTAGAATTTAGAATGCAAAGCTATTGGCGAAGAAGGGATAACTAGTCTAAGCTCTTATTATGATGGGGTTATTGCTCGGAAAGAAAATTACAAGGGATGAACTTTATTATAGGGTTTACGTTGTTATCGACTGATCGTTCTAAAGCAATTATCTGGTTCAGACAATGCATTTCTATTCTTAACAGGTTCTTGTTTTCAGGTACATATCATTTAAAATTCTGCATTTGAAATACTACGAAAAGAAAGCACAGATTTCTGCATCAGATCAAAATAGCAATCATCAGAAATTTTATAACTGATAAAAAATTGGAAACAGAAAATATTGAAAGCTTTCACATAAACCTATGTAAAAATGGTAAATTTACAGCAAATATTGTGCAAACTAAAATCTTAACTGATGGCCACACATACACATACAAAACAAACAACAGTTCGTTAACTCTGAAATAGCTAGGCAACTCAGTTCTAAATTTTACTATTTTAAAGATATTTCTTTTATATACTTGTACCCTAGAAGCAAACTATGCCCTAAATTATCAAATTTCTGTTAAATATGTTAAAATACTTAACTTTTAATGTTAATTCCTTTGCTTTTTCCCATTTTGCGATATCTGTACAAACAAAGAAAGTAGCCTGTTATAAATCAAATTAATTAAATTTGGGTGGATTTCTTATTTTAGTTTCGTATTTTATGTGCTCGCGTGAACATCGACCCAAAGACGGGAAAGAAGTAACCTTAGAGAAATTAAAAGGCGACATACAAATATATATTTTTTTGAAATAAATAAAAAACTAACTTGTGCAATAAGATTCAAAAACACCCTATCCATATCCCAACAAACCTACTATTGCTAAAAAGAGAGATTGTGGTCTTATCACGCTCGATAAGTAGAGAAAAACATATTCTTTGCAATAAAATATTAAATAAGAAGCCTTATTTTGCAGTTTCTTGAGTATGAGTCGCATAACTCGCGGGAAAGTTGAAAAAGTTTCTTGAAAATCATCTAAACATCGCCAAGATGTATCGGTTCTATAAACATCTATGAGTTCAATTATTAGTTTAAAAACAACACAGAAAAAATAGTTGTGATAGATTTACAACAGTGTTTACGAACACCGAAACTTCAGAACTCACAAAGCTTCTATAACTTTTGGAATTACAATTTGGTGATACCTGATTTAATCCTGGAAGAAGCCTACTGTCTGTTATGAGGTTTATGGACGAGGAGACGAAAAGGTCTGATGTTTATGAAATTTCTGAAATAATTAAAGAATTGACAGTATGATCAAATAATTGCAGTTCACAAAACGGATAATTATTTCCTATTGTGTTTTTAATGAATAGTATTTAAATCTTAAATGTTATAACGAGTAAATTTCTAACAAAAGGCAGCCAATGGACGTCGATGGCTACCATTCTGTAATTGAACGGGGACGAAAAAAAATCTGTTTAATATAATTACGCTATGGGACTGGCAGTATCTTGTTAGATTATTTTGTGTAATGAAGTCTTTGTATGTGACAGGGATGGACACTAAAGGCTTTTTAGGTTCTATAATTTTATAAGCTTATGTGCAGGAAGTTATGTACCCTTTATAACATACACAAAAAATCGATACTGGTGACAATATATATATATATATATATATATATATATATATATATATATACCTAATTATAATGGTAACGGCTGTTAAAATTAGTATGCAAACGAATTACGGGTAGCAGCCAAAGACTAAGTAAGTGTACTCTTTTTTGTATGAGAGCTTTCGGAATTATTTTATTCCTTCTTTTTCAGTATTTGACTGACGAAGGAATAAAAGAATCCAAAAGCTCTCTTATAAAAAAGAGTACACTTATTTAGTAGTAGTAGCTGCTACCCGTAATTCGTTTGCATATATATATATATATATATATATATATATATATATATATATGAACTAAGCTAGGTTCCGGGTGAAAACGCGTCTGAATTTATTGAATACTCGACGTTTCGACTCCTGCTTTGGAGCCATTATCAAGAGCCAAAAGTGAAAAAGAGTTTCAGAGTCTAGATCGAACTCGGGGCCTCAATCTGCCTACTCCTTAACTTAAGCTAACACGACTTATTACAAAACAACAACCCGCTGTCACCTCACCCCCTCAGACGACCGTCCATAACTTTTCTGACTTCCCCTTAACTCTACCAGTTTACACGTCCTATCCAAAGGTTTCATTTCGCATGACGCCGAAAACTATCCAACTGAAAGAATCATTTCTCAGTTGAGGTAGCTTTGGTTGAACTAACAGACATTGAGGCTGAAGATACTCGTCAAGACATTGCTAGAGTACTCCGCACACCAAAGCCACCAACATCAAACCTAACTTCTAACGAAAGACATGCACTAAAACAACTACGTAACAACGATGACATAACTATTCTTCCTGCCGACAAAGGTAACGCGACTGTTCTTCTCAATACTAAGGACTATGTTCACAAGATGAATTCCCTACTCCACACTGCAGACTACGAAATAATGAACAATAATCCTACTACTTACTTAGAGAAAAGACTAAGGAAATCATCAACAGGACACAACTTCCTCTTGACGTCAAAAAGATCATCATTCCTCGTGAAAGTCTTCTAAAATTCCGAAATTTACGGACTACCCAAAATTCATAAGCCGGACATTCCTCTTAGGCCCATTGTCAGTTCGGTACAATCCCCGACCCAAGAATTAGCCCGTACTTAGCCAAACCCTCCAACCTCTAGCCGAGCAAGCATCCTCGTACGTAAAGAACTCTTCTTCCTTCTTAGATATCCTAAGTGGTTACAGATAGAAAATGATTCCTAGTTAGCTTCGATGTTGTATCTCTTTCACCAATGTCCCCATTTCAGAAACGTTAGATATTCTAAAAACAAACACACATATCTCTTCTGACATCATCAAACTTGTACAACACTGTCTTCTACACTTATTTTTCATTTCAAGGCACTGTTCAAACAAGTCCGTGGGGCCCCCATGGGTTCACCTCTTTCTCCAGTGCTTGCTAACATTTTCATGGAACAAATCGAAACCCAGGCCCTAAACTCGTCTAATTTAAACTTCCTGTTGGCTTAGATATGTAGATGATACTTTGTCATTTGGCCTCATGGCAGAGATTCATTAGACTTCTTCCTACAACACCTCAATGGTATACATTCTAGTATACAATTTACAATGGAAATCGAGTCCGATTCTTCTCTCCCGTTTCTTGATGTCCTCATAACAAAAACCAACAATGGCAGATTCTCACATACCGCTATAGAAAACCAACCCATACCAATCGATACTTAAATGCCCAATCACACCACCACCCTGCCAATTGAGTTCTGTAATAAATCTTTGACTCTTAGATCTATCGTTTAACAGATATTGACAATAGACAAAACGAACTTAATAATCTTCAACAAATCCTTCGACAAAACGGTTATCATCCGGACCACATTGCGCGTATAATTCATCAATCTCAACAACCCAATCACACCAAACCTGTCAAAACAGAACAACAACATCATAAATCATTTTAAAAAAAAACAAAAACCGACTTTTAACAAAAAGCATGAAATAATATTTTGCTACAATTAAATACTTTTTATGAAGTCAAGCGAAAGTCATTGATGAGTTATACTTCGCTGTTCAAATTGGCACCGACTCCATAAAAAGTATTTAATTGTAGCAAAATATTATTTCATGCTCTTTTGAATCGGTTTTTTTGTTTTTTTTAACAATTTTCAGTGATGCAATGGCTGTAATTGCTATGAGTTATCCTACAGCTGTTTTAACACTTTTTTAACCATTCTTCATAACAATATTTGTACTCCGCCTGTATGTCAGCTATCATTAATGTCAAACTGGTGTGAGCTACCTTATAATTTCTTGCTTTTTACTAACCATCCTGAAGCTATAATTACATCGACGCTATATTTTAACCATCTTGCATAGCAAATAAAGACGAATCTCACTCTTACGTGGTTAACACCCTGTATTGAACACCTTTAAATTACAATAGTTTTCTTGATTGTTGTAAACTGTCATAACTTTTTTAATTCTTACTTAATATCTCTGCAAAACGATATTCTCAATATATAGAGTATCCATTGAAACTTCTAAATAGGAATATTTCATCGAATTGCTTTTTTCCAGAACTATTACATATATCAAACGAATTGCGGGTAGCAGCCAAAGATTAATAAGTGTACTCTTTTTTATATGAGAGCTTTCGGAATTTTTTTATATATATATATATATATATATATATATATATACATATATTTATGCATATATAAACAAACCTCGTTCGTATTATAGCTTTAGATTACTCCTATTTGATAACAATTTTATATCTTAACTGAGATGAAGATACTTTAATTTTTAATCGAAAGTCCTCTTTGCAGATAAACCTTGTCTACAGTTAATACAAATTGACGTAGAATGATTACTGTTTATGTTTTATATGTATCAGACCATGTAAAAATTATGTTTGCGAAGAATTTTTTTTTCTCTTAAAATTATGAATACACATTGTAGTTTCATATTAACTGACACTTATTTTGATTAACTCTTCTTATTTATAATTTACCGCAAGTTCCTAATAGTTAATACCAGTAACTCAAATCTTATAATACCGGAGACTCCACCAAGACATAGAATGTAATAAAAAAAAATAGGCAAAAAGTTTTTTGCCTTTCTATAAGAAACGATACAAGCTATGTTATTCGAAAAAAATTTCTGACCATTTTGAGATATCACGGAAGTAATCCAACCTTTTTTTCAATTCGTCCCACGTTCCGAATAAAATTTTTCAAATTTTATAATAATACCGGCTCCTCCACCAAGGCATAGAGCATATGTGAATAGGTAAAAATAGTTTTTCCCCATTTTTCTAAGAACCGGTAAAAGCTATTTTAATGAAAAAAATATGGGACCACTTCGCTATATCCCCACACAGGATCCCGTAAAATGGTCGAAATTCCTCGAGCCGTTTCCGAGTAATCGGTGAACAAACATAAAAAAAAAAAAAGCAACATAGATACAGACGAATTGAGAACCTCCTTCTTTTTGAAGTCGGTTAAAAAGCCGTACTTCCATACATTCGAGGAGTCACTGACAAAATAGAACGGATTTTACAAAGACATCAAATAAAGACTATCTTCAACACCACCCAAACTATAGGCAACTTAACCGGTAACCCCAAAGACAAAGTACCTAACGAGGATCGAGGAGTTTACGAAATCTCATGTCGCGATTGCCCACAAAGCTACATCGGTCGTACCAACAGGCGCGTTAACCATCGAGTATATGAACACTCTCTGTCAGTTCGTAAAAAAGATCCGACTTCAGCTCTCGCGCATCACCATATCCAAACAGGACACTCTATCAACTTCGAGGACAGTAGGACTATCATATCTCTCAATTCTCTTAGGGCATCCACTATTCGCGAAGCCATCGAAATAGAGAAAAGACCTCTCTATCTAAATAGACGCGATGACAGCACTCGCCTTCCCACAGCTTGGTCCTCCGTAATTGCCAGATTAAACAAAGCAGACACGCCCACCAATACCCAACCAATCACAACACAGCCTCATCACGTGACATCTTCTTCTACCCCAGCGCTAACTATAAATAAAAGAAGCAGAGCAGACTCAAATTCAGTTCAGTTACCTAGTGACTCTTGGGGAGTAGGCAGATTGAGGCCCCGAGTTCGATCTAGACTCTGAAACTCTTTTTCACTTTTGTCTCTTGATAATGGCTCCAAAGCAGGAGTCGAAACGTCGAGTATTCAATAAATTCAGACGCGGTTCTCACCCGGAACCTAGCTTAGTTCATAATAATGACCGCGGAAGCCTCTCAGAACATATATATATATATATATATATATATATATATATATATATATTTTTAGGTGGTTTCCGGGAATTCATCCCCGTAGTTGATAACTGATCCCTGCCGGGATCGATGGTAAAATGACAACGTTTTGGCAGAGTCACATCTGCCCTCTTCAGGTCGGTTCGCATAATTCTCGTAGCCTTCTGCTTTCGCTTCTAGTTACTCGAATGCAGAGTTGACAACAATGCAACAACAGACAAAATGTAACAAATTGAAGCTCCAACAGAAGCCCAAAAACGATTTTTTCTCGGAAAATAACGGTCACAGTCTAACCATTTATAACTTATCTCCGGTCCAATTGAACTCTTCCTCGATTGGCGTGTTGGCTAAAGGATTCAATTACACTATTGCTCCCTCTCACATACCAACAGAGAGCATAATATGTGGGGTGGAAACAGCAGTTTCAAAATTAGATGCGAACACCGCTGAAATAATTAGACAAGATGTGTCACATGTTCTAAGAAAGTCTAAACCACCCAAAAGGAACCAATCTATAGAAGAAATTGAGGCCTTGAAACAAGTTCGCCTCAACAAGGACATTGTCATTCTAACTGCTGATAAAGAAAATGCGACTGTAATTTTAGATACAGCGGATTATTCTAACAAAATTCAAACATTGCTACAAGATCGAGCATATAAACAAATTACTACTGACCCAACAACTTATTTGGAGAAAACAACCAAGGCCAAAATCCAAGCAAGTAGGATCGACAAAAATCTCCAACTGCAACTAATTCCGCCTGAAAAGTCAGCTAGATGTCCGAAATTCTATGGGTTGCCAAAAGTACATAAAGAAGGTGCATCTTTGAGGCCAATAGTAAGCTCAATTGGATCCCAACACAAAACCTAGCCAAATACCTAGCCCAACAACTTCAACCGTTTGCAGAGGAGACAGACTCATATGTGAAAAATTAGACACATTTCATCGAAATACTTAGAAAAACGGTCTTACAGCCAGAGTGTCTTCTTGTAAGTTTTGACGTAGTGTCCCTTTTCACCAACATCCCTATCGATGAAGCCTTGGATATCATAATAGAAAAATAAAACCACCTCAACACCTTGTAGACTTAACAAGGCACTGTTTGATGAACACCTGTTTTGTTTACGAGAACCAACGATACAAACAAGTTGAAGGAGCTCCAATGGGATCGCCACTCTCACCAGTTATACCGAAACTTTTTATGGAGAACTTTGAGGAGTTGACTCTGCCGAAACGTCGTCATTTTACCATCGATCCCGGTAGGGATCAGTTATCAACTACGCGGATGAATTCCTGGAAACCACCTAAAACATTTAGTGCCCGCGAAAACTTAAAAACAAATATATATATATATATATATATATATATATATATATAATAAGGATTAGTTAAGTTCTGTAAAATATTTTTTTCTAAGATGCAAACTATGATAAGTCAATGTTAAAGTACTCCCAAGAAGTACTTAATCATTGAAAAATATGCCACAAATATCATTATGATAAGTCACTTAGAAAAAAAACTTATTTAGTTTATTACGTCACCAAATAAGTTATTGATATGCCAAAATTAAAAACAAAGGTTTAAAATAACTGAGTAACTTAGAAATTCACAAAACGTATTATTAAAATGAGAAAATTTTTTTGAGACTTAACATAGTTTGCTTCTGGGGTACAGATATATAAAATACTAAAAATCCCATTTTAATTGTATACATTCTTATTTTAGCCAAAACATTATATATTTTCAACCCTTGATTTGATTCATTACCACCTGTTAATCTACCAGCTGTTGCTGATACTATATATTCCTTTTAAAATTCTTATACCTATACTTTTCAATTCCCATTTATTTTTCTCTATGCATATTGTTCTCCCAAGTATATTATATACTATTTTTAACATTTTTACAATTTTTACATCTAATGAACTTTTTACAATTTATTAAATAATTTCTAGTTAATTTCATCTCGATTTGTGCGATTTTAAGTTATGAATTTACTTGTTCTCCAATACCTAACATCAATTTTGAAATGAATCTATTCTTTATGAATAGCATTAATATTTGAAACACTAATATGTTGTTAATTCTTTCCTGATTTATTTATTTAATTCAGATTAAATTATGTGAACATTGTTTAAGAAAATATTTTTTATATATCAAAGCATCTTCAGTCTTTTATATTATAAATCATTTAAAAAAATATTTTCATTAGAGAAATTTTCCTCTTCTGTAATTTCATTTTCTCAAGTGACGCTTTGTTTACTCATCAACTACCCCCAAAAAAATTATATTATATCATCTTTCAGCTGAATTACATTTATATATTATTATTGATATTCATTCTTTTACAATACAGTAGGACAGAATACCTCCGCGAAGAAAGACCTCACACATGAAATTGCCCAAAAAATTAGCCTGGATAGCCTTTAACAAACTGAGCTCTACATTCAAATCCGAAATACCAAATTCCCTGAAAAGTAAACTGTATAATTAATCTAACGTATGGTGCTGAAAAACGTCATTAAACTGAGTGACAGAAAAACGTGTTGGCGCTAGCAGGGAAACTAAAATGGGAATTGACAGGACACATAGCCCGAAGAACATACGACAGATGGACCAAGCGTATTCTCGAATGGAGACTAGGACGTTGACCTACCGGTAGACTTAACACCAGGTGGACTGATGGCATCAAATGAAGAGCTGAAAAAAAATGGATACGATAAGACCAGAGAATAGTGGCGAGAAAAGGGAACGCCTACATCTAGCAGTGGATAGAAATAGGCATATATTGATCGTGATGGGGAGTTTTGGAGAAGATAAACCCTGATAGAGGGGACAGATACAAGGGTAACATATCATCAAATATACGAAATCCTAATATGGCTAATTTACTGCAAGGAACTGAAAAGAACGGAAACTAAGGCCCGAAAATCATAACTATTGTGAAAGTATAGGTAATTTTATAAATGTGTATATATATTCTTGAAAATATTTTACAAAAAAGTGGTAAAAGCATGATATATTTTTTTATTATAAATCGTAAAAACTGAACGTCCAAAATGCATCACTGTCTCAGGTTATAGGATGGAACACTTTTATTGTATTTAAAAGTTAAAACTCTCTTTAAAACGAATTACTTGTAGTACTTTCCATTTTTCTCTTACGGTACTAGGTACTTGAAACAATAATTGCCAAATAAGAAAAAAGACGGATCCTCGAGTGAGAATCTCCATAAAAATGCCGTGATCCGTTCGTCTTTTTAAAGCGGTTCACATCGGAAACCGTATTTTACGTATTTATCTGTGAATAGTCAACTCGACTTAAACACTGTTATTTGAAAATGCCCCAGTTTTTATTTCCAGCTCAATGGGAACGAGTATTTTTTTCGAGGTGAAAGCAATTCTTTAATATCGGGTTTCGGAATGATTTTCTTGAATCGATTTCATTGATTTCGCCTTTTTAAATAGTGGCGTATCAGACACGGATTCAGAAGATAGATTTAAAGAAAGCTAAAAATCTTCATAATTTTCAGACACTTGTGTGGCTTCTAAATTTACAGTAAAATACTACTTGGAAAGGCAATTGATAACTTTAATAACAAAACATATTAATTGAACTGAAGAAGGAGTATATAAACAAATAAACCTTTGTAACAGAATAACATATGATGTGAAAAACGGGTATTGCCTTTTGTTAATGTTATGATTTTACAGTTCATAGTGATCACTATTTAGTGATGTGTGTTTTTAAGTTCTATGCCCAACAATTGACATTATTGATATATACTCCAGCCTATACCTACAACCTTATAACTTCCACTTCTGAGTTAGCCAGCAGTTCACAAATATTATGCCAAGAAGAGAGGGCAATGGAGAGAGCAAGTGGCTATGTCATTAGATTCGGACACGCTTCCAATGACCTACATCTAGTATGTAGTTTATTAGCTGCTTCTTATCCAGCAAGTTTATATACTAAGAAAATCAACAACTTATGTTTTCGACTCAAACCACTTGTTATTAATACTCATTTCTTTGGCTTTTCTGTTACAAAGTTTGCCAAACAGAATTGTACTAATCAACATAAACATCCAGTGAATTGAACCCATTCTTTAATATATAAAATACAATATTTTCTCTTTATTTTTCTGCTTTCTATGCATCTTTTTTCATTTGTTTCATTTTTCTGATCCACTATTCTTTGTAGATTTTCTTACTCCTTAGATACCATTTTGGATTAATTTTTTTCTATTACTTTGCATTTCTGAATATGCTTTGCTGATGTCAAAATCCTAGCATGCTGTTTAGTTTTCAGAATTATTTATGGCAATCTTGACACAGGTTAGATTTCATCTGAACATCTTCTTGATCTTCGCCCCATTTCCATTCCAAGTTTGCTGTTTTTACTGCCACAATTCTCTTATTTCTCAGTCTGATTCTTGGGGGTTCCATTCCAATATTCTGTTTGGCCAGTTGTGTTTTGGTATCCTTTAGACATGATTGTACCATTTTATTGCCTGTTTTGCATTTTTTGTCGCTTATTATTCTATTCCCGTCCGGTGCCAATGCATTCTTATTTGGCTTTTATAGTGAGTTATAAATTTTATCTCATAAGGTCTAGTTCCACTGATCTTGTTTTATTTCGTCTGCTGCGTCTTCTTGCTCAAACAAGACAGCTCTCACTTTTGGAGTAGACATATTCAGGAGAGCTTTTATTTCCAAAGTTCGGAAAAGGGTTTTTTATTAATCTTTGATATCACAGGTTTTTCCTGATTTCACCATCTCTGATGCCTTCAAAAAAGCTTTTAGTGGCAAACTGCTCATGAAATATCGCTGGTGTCTCTGGATAACCTAAGTTTATCAAATGTCTAATGTAAGCCTTATAGTTCTTATACGTTTTCACCTGATTTCTGGGTTCGCGATTCAAGTTTAAAAATTGTTATTATTAATGAATAAATATGTTCATTAAATGGACGAAGAGTGTATTTAAAACCCACAGTAATTCCTAACAACAGATAATAGAGCAGGAATAAAGTAAAATCCTTTAACAAGCAAAAAAAAATAATATAATTGCACTGATGATAGTTTCTGTCTTTACTTGATGAAAATTCATTTTAATATTATATTAAAATAAACGCACTTATGTAATTTTCACTTAAATGTATTTACTATTGACAATTGTTTCACCGGGTTACTGGCTTCTTCAGAACAATTGATAGTAGCAAATAAATTTAAGTGAAAATTACATAAGTGTGTTTATTTTAATATAATATAATTACATGCCTAACACTTATTCCTTATTACGCCCCTGTAAAAATTGTTGCTTAAACATAATTATAGGAATCTCATTTTTTCAGTTACGTAAAATTTAGAACGTGAGATTTTGAACAGATTTTCTATTCATCCGAAAAAGACACCTTTAACGGCTAGAAGGCATTCAAGAAACGTGTGTTTAACCCATTTTGTCTGAAATGTGTGAAATACTTTATAATTCTCGACGGTTTAGGTGTGGGTCCCCAACAAACGCTCAATTTTCTGTTTTGTCGGAAACTTTCTACTTCCAAACAAATCTTTGAAGAAAGCCATAGCAAAAATTTAAAACCGAACACCAATCATTAGTGTCTTTAGGCGACAGGAAGGGTAAATTGAAATCAAGTTTCATTTCTGTTCGAAATCATAAAGAAATTAACACTGCGTTCGAAGAATCCACTTCATTAGTGTTTCTCAACACTAAAATGCATAATTTGATTTTTGCGGTTTTTACCAAAAAGTAAAAACATAATTTTGGCAATCTTCAACAGCAGGTGGATGGGAAGAAGATGATAATTATTCCAAATTGAAACTTGAATTTTCGACAAGGGAAATTTCTTAATTTTTCGTATTAACGCCATTTGACAGGCGTTTCTTTGCGGTATTATATTAACAGGTGGTTTTAAGGATGCATGAGTTAGAGGCTTTATAAAGATTTTCAAGATCGATTTTACAAATTCTACAATTAACCTCCTATAGATAGGGAATTGAGACCACCCAAGGTGATGTTACACAGATGGTGCTAAATTGTTACTGTTATTAATTTCATCGTTATCGTAAACAACATTATTGGTCGTATTTTTGATTTAATCCTTTTTAATGAAACTGTTTGTGTCATAAATTTTTTTATTGCTCAATTACTGAAGGCAATTAGCGGGATAGTAGGTACCTAGCTTGAGTTCCCATAGAGTTGAAAATGAATGAAATATGAGAAAAAGGAACAGTAACTTTGACGGTACTTTTGTTTGAGGAATCTCGCTTATGTGTACACAGGAATGCTTTACATTTAAACATGCTATTAGATTCAATAATTGTACTTTCTCAGAGGTGCAAACGAAGTCCTAACGAAATTATTTATTTTTAGTATCACAATATTGCTATAATCGTAGAATATGTTGTATACAAGACATGTTGATTTATTGATACGCCAGATACATAGTTACATAATAATGTATTAAAGTAATCCAGTTGGATACAGCTTTGGCAGTTAAAGGTAAAAAACCTGTACACTAGTTTGGTATCTATATATAAATAGGCTAAGACAAAACGATTAGGTACCATTTTCTCCTCTGTTTCTCAACCGATTTTCTTCATTTTTGTTTTGTTTAATAGCTACTTACGACCTTCAGTGCAGAATGCTAATCTTAATTTATAATATTGGTTCATTCATTAAATAAAATATAATAAAAATTCATTATTTACGTCAATAATGTCAATGCCAAACAAATGAATGTGCCGCGTGCCGCCGCCGCCAAACTCAAACCATTGAGTAATTATATATATAGACAGACCAATGCTATTATATACTTAGAGCATGTACTTCTGGAGGTGGCATGCAAGCGTTGTTATTGTTTAGTAGGTAAAGTAATCGTTGAATATCATAATTATACAGGGCGATTCCAGATGTGTTAGAAATAATTTTTTTAATGGGTGGCACATAAGCAGTTGCATATTTAGGGTGTTTAAAATATAGAGTAGAGTGCAATTATAACTAATAAAATAATTATATAGGGAAGCCCATTAGCAGTTGAATTTACAGGGTTCTTGGAATAGAAGGTGCAGTAAAATTACAGTTATACAGGGTGGTGCAAAAAATGTTATACATAGATGCATAAATAGGGTGGCGGAAATGGAAATGCAACATTTCGTAACCCATAAGCAGTTGTATATATAGTTAAGATGAAATATAGGGTAAGAGGAATTATAGATATACAGCATGGTGATAAAAAATGTTAGAATAGGAAATGATTTATAGAGTAGACCACGAAGAGTTCCATATATATAATGATTGAAATATAGGTCGGAGTAGAATTATAGTTACAGAAGATAATTAAAAATTTCATAAACAAAAAGAGTAAATATGGTGAGTCATAGACAGTGGCATATACAGAATGGTTTACCCGGTGGTTGAAAAATGTTAAAAAATATTATGCGTGGTCCATAAGCATTTGCATATAGAGGGTGGTGGAAATATATAATGAGATGGAATTATTATAATGAGGATTTTAGAGAATGTTAGAGAATTGAGTGCAATTATAGCTATACAGGGGTGTTAGAAAAAATAAATATGTAGGGTAGCCCATTATCAGTTGAATTGTTGTCATATTAAATTAAAAATTACGAATTTGAACACAAATAAAGTTCTATGAATTATATCTGAAAAAAACTTGAATTTCGTAACTTATTTGTAGAAGCGCGATGTAAGACCGAGATCTAGGATTTTCGAGGAAACTATCACACAGAGGTTCCGAATCTGGATCCGTTCTGTGTAATTGCTGTTCTCCCTAAAGTCCTAGGATAGAATGTCACGATAAAATTTTCATGTTACTTAAGCTGCCAGAGATATTGACACAATTGGTCGAATTTCGACCACTGGGCGACAGCTAGTATATATAAAAATAATAACACGAAAATAATAAATCTTAATAATGAAATAGAATAATAATAATAGTAATAGCTTAAAACTAGATTAAATTAATAAGGTAAAGTAAACATATGACAATATAAAAAAGTCACATTAGATCAGTGCTAAAATAAATAAAAATAAATAAATAAAAAATTAGAAATTAGAATTTAGAATTTGGAGGATGCCAGAATCCATTGTTTTAGTTTATTTTTGATCACGGTTTTCTTCCCATTTAAATTTTTGAAGCAACGTGGTAGTTTTATAGACAGATATTGTATCTCAAATTATTAACTTAATCTAATGTTATTTTGGACTACCAATTTTCCCATGTAACATTGTCATATCAAAACTTTTATTAATTTATTGTAGCCGATTCATTCTTTCTGTAAATCATACGTTTCTCCCCCAATCCACTCTAGACCAGTTTCTTTTAATAAAAATTACCGACAACCCCGTCATTTTTTTAACTTATAATTAGGTACAAACAATATGGTGTTAATTATTATACACATAAAGGAAAAGTGAGATCAATTTAAACTGTTTCAATAGAAAATGTGTACTTTTCAAATCATTTTTATAAGATTTTATTAATTATTTGATAAGCACCAAAATTCAGTTTCTCAGTAAAAGTATAACAAATAAACAAAACATACCGTGATTTACAAAGACTCCAGAATTCGATTTGAAACTAAGACTGGCTGATCATATTGCAAAGATGTCTATCACTCAAAAACCTGTGAGAAAGAGTGTCTGTAAGAGATAACCAGAAATTCGAGCAATTGTTCGAAGTTGCCTCTACTACAATGTGATCCATTACGATGTTCATATATATCTCAAGGAAAGAAAGTGACGAGAGAAACCCGAATGAGCAGTTAGAATAATCATTTACAAATTTCGGTGCTTGTGTGTAAAATTTTATTCAACATTTTTAATTCCTAGATACGAATTGACAAACGAATGTCAACGGTTCATACAGAATCTAAAATTCCATAAGCAGCTTTATCGTTAATGACGAGATTGTAAACCCTCAAGGAACATATGTTACTAGCTAAAATACAAAAAGTATTTTTAAAATACGTGCAAACGAACAACGCCCTTAACCTTAATTGTAAAGAAATCGAACATTAAATTTCAGTCTTACTTTTTATTATAATCCCATTGAAAATGAGAACAAAACCAAGACATTAAAATGTTCGAATTTTTAATTAAACAATTTATGTTCTAAAATGTAGTGTGATTTCCCCAAAAAGTCCATAGAAAAAGTGTTCGTTATACAGAAATTAGTTACGTGCCTATCCAGTATATCTTCTGATAAAGTCAATTTAATATTGCTGTTGTTTTCATATCTATTACTTTACCAACCTTATTTGTTGCTTAGCAATGATATTACAAATGTACCTATTTGGTTGCAGTACCTGTGGTCTTTTTGTTTATTTACCAGTAGAAACTGGAAGCCTTGTAAAGGTTATTCACAAAGAACTTTTATTAAAGAATTTATTTTTAAAACACAGGAAATATTTTCCTCAAAAATACTATGCAAAAAAGTGTTTGTACTGGTACCAATATTAGTAATGAAATAAAAATGAAATTTTATTAGAATAAAGATTATTTATTATTTCAACTAGATTGAGTGAAACAGGTTTTATATTAAAATTAATTGCTAAAATGAATGAATGGAACTGAGTGAAATAAATGTTAAATCATGTGTGAACTTGCTGATTTATTTGCATCATTTATTCTAAGTGTCTGCTGATTAACTAATACACTTACCATATGTACAATAGGTGTAATTTAAATAATAAAACAAACTTGGATTCTTACTTTGGCAATTGAAAAGGTTACCTCAATTTCATTAAAAGGGAATTTAGAGCCACCCTCTGAGAACGGAGGCATAATCACCATTATTTATTTATCCCTTTCGTCAGCACTGTGCGAAACTCTGCTAGAACTATATACGAAGGCTGCCTTTTATATTTCGGGATTAGAGAACAAAAACAAATATTAATCATCGAAAATCGCTTTATTGTTTTTCAAAATATTCCCCATGAAGATCTATACATTTTTGCATGCGTTTGAACCAATTGTCGAAGTACTTTTTCCACTCTGATTGAGGTATCTCCAAAACATGCATTCTGAACGCAGCAACTGCTTCTTCAGGTGTCGAAAAACGTTGACCTCTCAGTTGTTTTTTTACGTACGGGAATAAAAAGAAGTCATTTGGTGACAAGTCAGGACTATACGGCGGATGACTCATCAAATTGATGTTTTGAGTGGTCAAAAATGCAGTTGTTTGAGCCGATGTGTGAGAGCTGGCATTGTCGTGGTGAAGAGTGATCCGTCTTCAGCGGTTGCTTTTCCTCATTTCTTGGAAGACAACTGGCAAACAAATGGTTGTGTACCACTCAGAATTGACTGTTCTGCGTTGTTCTAGTGGTACGGTTGCGACATGTCCAGTTTTTCCGAAAAAACAGGCGATCATTTGCTTGGAAGTGCTTCGTGCGCTAACAACTTTTGTTGGATTCGGCTCATCTTGAAACACCCATACAGTCGACTGCTGTTTACTTTCGGGCTCATACGCGTAAATCCACGATTCATCACCTGTCAATATGTCATAAACCTGTTTTGACACACACATCGACACGAGTCTTTTTTTGAAAGATTGACAAATTGTGTGGGATCCAACGCGAAGATTTTTTTTGACAGTCAAATGTTTATGCAATATTGAATTTATGCTGGTCCCACTAATGTGTAAAGTTGACTCAATCTCACTATAGGTCACATGACGATCTTGCAATATCAGTTGGCGCACAGCATCAATGGTTTCCGGAACAACAACTGTTTTTGGACGACCTTCACGAAATTCGTCTTGGAGTGAACTACGACCTCGATTGAATTCACCATACCATCGATAAACAGTGGTCCTTGATGGAGTTTCATCGCCAAAAATTAAATTAATTTCATCCATGCACTCTTGCTGACTTAATCCACGCCGAAAGTTGTAAAAAATCTCACGAAAATGTTCACGATTTATTCCATTTTTTGGCCGAGATGAATCCTTTAAGTTACTGTAAACAACACATAGCGCTCGTATGTCAAAAAGTTCTGAGTACGTATAATCTCAAAAATGTCAAACTTTACGATAGAGCTGTCAGTTGTCAGATTGCAACACTAGGGTTGTCCAATCCCGAAATATAAAACGCAGCCCTCGTAAATACCTTTCAAGTAAATGCAAGAAGACCAGACTCTATACTAATTTAAGAGTCACCTTTTCAACGTCCTATTACCTCACACTTCAAGCAGATATACACATCAGGTGTAATTCCTACCAAAAACTTTATTATGTCACTTGATGGAACATCAATTCTAAACTCTGTAAATCAGTTGTCACTCTTGTAACACTATAAATTTTTTAAAACATTGGGTTTCGTTTATAGCGAATATATTTTTAGGTTAACTCGTAGTTATATTTACGTGCTCGGATACTAAGAAATTTAATAATGGGTCATTGAAAATAATTTTATTTATTAATTTCAAGTATTATACAGAAGTCCTTAATGTAAAATATTTACTTTATAATATGAACTTAGCCAGCACACAATTTTAATGGCAAGTAACGTTGCACTTTTTTGCCCTTTTTTGTGATGATCTCACTTCTGACGTATGTCAAGTTTTTAATTTAAAATATCGCAAACAGAGAATTGGAATGTTTATTAGAACGAAAAGTAAATATTGTGTAGATATTGTATTAATATCAAATTAGCTCTTTCGCTACTTCGCCAAACTGATGAGACCCTGAAAGGACGAAAGCTGACCGTAACGAAATGGGATCGACACATAACGTAAGATTATGGTGCAGCCTTAGGATTGGACCCAGTTTCGTAACACCTAGATCAAAATTCAATTGCAAAACCGTGGGTAACGCATCCACAAACATCAAATTTTGATGGTGGTAACCGATCCTTTATGAAAAAGCAAAAGACAAGACAACAAAATGCGACGAAAAGTGTTCATGACTAGAAAACAAGTCAAGTTCGTTTTCGGCAAAAGTCCAAAATGTTCTGTAGATATTGTATATTAATTGGATCTGATATTGGTTGATATATTATCATTATTATTCATGACTTGATCATACAGTGTATGGCAGCACACCCCCTGTAACGCACGCATAGCTTGCCTTTAGGGGAAAATTCACTAAACCCCAGATATCCTAGATATCGAAAGGGTTTAGCTCGGTAGAAGTCCTTGCCAGGTTATCAGACCGGTGGTTGAAGTCGTGGCAGATTCCCATGAATTTTCTGATCGTCCGGGCTGTTCCTAACAGAACGGCTTTTTGCACTAGTTGGTAAAGAGCTTCGTCCAGGTCGTGGTATTTTAAATTATCTAGTAGACGTTTTGGGACTACTCCTGTTGTTGACATAACAATTGGTACAGTTCGTGTGTCAGACTGTGTCTTTATTTGAAATTCCAGTTCCCTGTATTTGGCTTATTTTTTACATTATTGTTGTTAAGGATTGCTATATTAATTAAGATGGTTTTTCTAGAGACTTTATCTAACTAAAACTATATCTGGTCTATTGTGAGCAACAGTCCGATCGGTCAGTATCTTGCGGTCCCAGTACAGCTTGTAGTTTTTATTTTCTAAAACAGATTGTAGTTTGTATACATAGTATGGTACTCTTACCGACTGCAACAGTTCAAGTTTCGGTATTAGTTCCTGGTGCAGTATGTTTGCCACATCATCGAGTCGTTCTTTGTATTTAGTTGCAGCGAATGCTTGACAACCTGCTGTGATATGTTGGATAGATTCAGATGCTTGGCAACCGCATCTACATGTGTCGTTGTTAATAGAAGGGTGTTAATATATTCTTATTCATATTGATTTTATATAAAAGAATAGTTTCTAAATTTATAAACAGGTCCCTTACTTTTTCTGTACCGAAAACTAAGTTGATTGGGTATTTCAAAGTCAAGGAAGTGCCGTGCCGGCAGAACGAAATCTCAAAACAACTACAATTGTTACATTTCAATACCATAATCATGTATTTTCGTATGTGTAAGTGTGGGCCTCCCTGAAAAACCTTTCGCTTCAAAAATTGTAAAATTATACGTTTGCAATAACTCATACAGTAACTGTTTATTGTCTGCAAGTCTTCCATCGGTATAAAGAATGAATAAACCTGTCATTAAATTGGTTAGCCGCCTTTGATAAGTTGATTTTCGAATACATAAAAAACGATATAATTCATAACAGAACAAGTAAATCAGGTACGATTTCGATAGCCTAATAAAATGAAAATGCGCTAACGAACTTCACAAGCGCGTTTCTTTCTTATTCGCATCTCGAAACGCAATCTTTAGGAACATTTGCCGCCACCGGTAGTCGTCAGAGATGTGAAGAGAACGTGCAAAAGGCTGAAGTTAAAAATTGTGACGAGAGAGCAAAAAGTGCAACTTGTTAAACCGAGAAATAATGGAAGGTGCTGTAAAAATAAATGTGCACTGTAAAATAATGACGAAATTGCTGTCATTATTCGAAATCTCTTTACGGATGCTATGAGTGGGACTAACAGGGGCGCGCCCGAATCTCGCGGACCACCATTAAGATTTATTGCACTGTGTAATTAAATGTTTAACCTTTTACGCGGTCAGGAAATGACGTACAAATGTAACTACTGTAAGTAGAGTAATTGGAACTTTCTTCCTTTATTGGCATTTTAAAATAGAGTGTGCAGAAGGCAATCAGTATATGCCAATAAATACTCATATAGGTAATAAAAAACATTTGTTTACTAATACTACCTATTCAAAACTTCTCAAGACAATATGTTATGTACAGTCAAGAACCTTCACCACTTCCGCTCCCCTCAAATGATTGAAATCTCGAATAACACAGGTCAACATGGTTTTGTTCCAAAAAAGTGAAGGGTCATTTCCGAAATAATTTTTCATGTAGAATCCGAATCCAGTATCCAAATTGCTCTATCACGTCAGAATTTTGAGATATCCTAACCGAAAAGCGCAAAAAATGCGATTTTCGGCTATATTTGAGGTTATGTAGCCTGGCGATATTCTTTCTTCTAAAAAAACAACCGATGACACCTCAAAGTGTAACTCTTGTTCTTTCAAATGCCGTTGAGTTTGCTCAAATAGCTTAATTCTGCATTAAGATATTTCATTTTGAGGTTTTCGAGTTTCATTAATTTCGCTATTCTCAAAATCCACATGATTCTTCATTTATGTCCAGTTGTAAGTTTTCACATTTGTATCAATTTTTGTTTTGCAACAATAGAATCCTTAAAACCAAAGTTTAATGTACATCAAGTTGTACGACCCACAACCACCGCTGTGAAGGGAGCAAAAAGGGGATGAAAAATGTTAAAATCGACCTAAGAATATTTTATATTTTATTTTTTCACGTATCTGGGAGCTGTTTAAAGTAAGTGAGTGCATTAGAGTAAGAATACAATGTGCACCAAGTATCACCATCCAAAACCACCCCTAAGTTCCATAAAGGGGCTGAAAATCGCTGAAACCGATCTAAATGTATTCTACTTTTTGACTTCCCATATATTATTTGTGAAGTTTTATATAAATGAACTTTCAGCATTAAGGAAGCGATGTAAACAAAATTACAGCATCCAAACTGACCCCCAAGTACTTTAAAAGGGGTGAAAAAGGGTGAAAAACAGTAAAAAAGTTCAAGAACTATACTTACTCCAAATCAGCAAACCTTTAGGGTACGAATGCCGAATCCACGTATCTCAAACTCCAAGGTGAAATCCAACAATTCTAATCTCCCAATTAAAATCTCATCGCATCTTACAAACTGTAATAACCTTACTTTAACGCTACCCAGAAACAACGACGTGGACGTAGTAAGGACTGTTTCCTTTGGGGTGCTTGATTAAAGTGCTTTTTTAACGTGAGTCCGCTTGCCTCTCACAAACCGGGGTGCTTTTTTAACGTGAGTCCCCTTGCCTCTTACAAACCGGGGGGCTTTTTTAACGTGAGTCACATTGCCTCTCACAAACCGGGGTGCTTTTTTAACGTGAGTCCCCTTGCCTCTCACAAACCGGGGTGCTTTTCAACGTTTGTGCCAGTATCTCTCACTATTTATCTTTATGAAATCTTTTTTTCTTGTCTTCTAAATTTCTCGTATTAGATCGTCTGTTATGTTGGATATGTTGGATTCAAAATGAAATATCTCAATGCAGAATTAAGCTATTTGAGCAAACTCAAGGCCATTTGAAAGATCAAGAGTTACAGTTTGAGGTGTCATTAGTCGTTTTTTTTTAGAAAAAAGAATTTCGCGAGGCTACATAACCTCAAATATAGCCGAAAATCGCATTTTTTGCGTTTTTAGGTAAGGATATCTCAAAATTCTGACCGGATAGAGCAATTCGGATCCTGGATTCGGATTCTACATGAAAAATTACTTCGGAAATGACCCATCACTTCCTTAGAACAATTCAAACATATTTTTTTGCAGACCGGTGTAATTATTTATGTATGTAGTATATTTTACTGAATTTAATATTTTATCGCGAAATGAATCTCCACATCTAGGGCGTTTAGGAAAAACTGGCTTACAGGGACTCCAACTCAGAAGTTGTACTGTGTGTAACGCAGTTTCCTTGTCACACCTAGCATAGAAATCAAACGAAAGAATTTGTATGTTAACTAAATACTATTAAAGAAATGATGATACTACCTTTGCGAATTTTTTTAATTCATTGAACGAAATAAAATATATTGTTTCTAGTCAAGAACCTTAATCAGTTGAGCTCCCCTCAAATGATTGAGCGGTTTTCCCGTGATTCCTGGAGTAGAAATCAATAAAATATTAAATTCAGACATAAATAATTATTCCAGAGTTGAGGAGAGTGCAACTGATGAAGGTTCTCTACACGAAACAATATATTGAACAATTTCTTTAACAGGTTTTAGTAACCCAACGAAATCAATTTGGAGTCTCTGTCAACCACTTTTTCCTGAAAGCCCTAGATGTCGATAAATTGTATACCTATTCACTAAATTAATTCACTTTGGACTCTGTCATTATAATTTTCGATCTACATGGCAAAAGTTTAACAAACAACATTTTTGATTATTTACATTTAAGTTTATCGCTGAGAATTTGTCCAACAAGATATAAAAAGAAGAATGGGTAGGTACTTCTTGATAATTATTCACGCGATTGCCCAAGATACTTAAAATCTCTTCAGTAATAGTTTCTTCGTCTCTCATGTTAAAATAAGGTCAAATTTTTCATAAAGTAGCGCCACTAGAATTTACTTTTTTGACATTTCAACATTTAGAAAAGTTTGACATTTCAGTAGTTTTTGAACATTTTGACTATGCTGCTGTTTTTAACATTTTTGACATTTGATGTTTGACATTGTTCACATTTAATATTTTTGGCATTTTGAAACTTTGACAGTTTTGACATTTTGACTTTTTAATGTTTTTGTGGTTACTGGAATTTTTGATATTTATGACATGTTCGACATTTTCAATGTTTTTAACATGTATAACATCAATGACATTCTAGACATTTGAGACGTCTTAGAACTACTTGATGTTTTCCAATCTGACATTTTTGACATTTTCACGCTTGTATCAATAAGTGTTTCTGAGATATTGAAGTACTTTAGAAAAAACGCTTTTAATCAACTCCTAAATATGCAACCAGTGTTTAACAGAAAATTGATTCTAAGGAGTAAATACCAAAAAAGTAATATTTTCCAAATCTCTTTAATTAGACATGCTTAAATTCAGATCTAAAATCGTAGAGCAACAAAATATTTGTAGGCCAGCGCAATAGTTTGCAACGTTTAACAGTTTGTATCTCATCTATTATTAACATTTTACTAATAAATACTGGTCTCTTTTTACAGTTGTCTATAGGTACTTCAAACGAAATAGAAGAATTTCAAGAAAAATGGGGAATAACCCGTTTTTTAGAAATTGTTCTATAATATATTTATAATAATTGTATTCATGTGCTTTCAGAAAGTTGTGTTTTTTATAAACAAATAAATGTCAAAAATTTTTTTTTTTTAGTTTTTTCTTTATATATTCTTTTCGATAGCTTAGTAATAAAAAAGTCTGTTAATAAAAGTTATTTACCATGAACTTTTCTTTTTAAGACCAACAATGACTTGCAATTTTCGAAAATGGTAAAATTTTCTCCAATAATGGAAAAATTTAAAAAATATGTGAAATTTTAAATTTACTAAGTATATGGGGAAGAAGATTTTTTCCAATCTTATCGAAAGTCCCGTATATGGCAGATTTTTTTATAGTAGGTACTCTTCTCCTGGATCTACTGTATCAATACATAATGACAACAATAATTAATTTGTCGATTAAAAATGAAAATTGTAAGAGCTGCCAAATCTAAAATAACAGTTGAAGTTATTTGAAAATGTTAGTGCACGAAGGTTACAACTACATTTTTTTTATCTCAGCTTTTTTTATTTCACAAATTGAAACCATGTAAACAAATTGCATGTACGTGGTAAGTTTTTACTAAATTCTAATTCTCTAAAATAGATAAGAAATATCTTTCCCAGACCTTTCATTTGCACTTTTGAAAATCCATTTTGTAGAATTAAAATATTAAAAATGGACACAAAAAATTTTTCATAGAAAATTTAATTGTGAATTAAAAAAGGGTTAATACAGTGCAAAAATGTTAAAATTCACTTTGGCAAATGTACAGAATAAAGATGTCCTAACTTTATATGCACAAAAAATTCAAATATTTTTATTTATTATTTGAGGTTTGGCAGTTGCAATTTTCAGATGTTTCTAAAGCAAACAACTAATTACTGCTCTGGAGTGTTCTGATACAGACCCATTCTCATGAGGGTTAACTACTTCAAAGAAAATGCATGTTTTAAAGTTAGGATGGAATAAATTTTCTTAAAAAAATCCCATTTCTTCAAAAAAATCTCAATTTTTGAGGAAATGTATTCATTTTAAAAGATCTAATGACATCAGCTATTGATGATTGTTTCGGTCATTCCTTGGTGAAAATTCATATTTTAATTATATTAAAATCACTACTACTGTGGTAATTTTTACAAATTTATTATATTTTATTTGACAATTGTTTCGCTCTGATGACAGGCTTTGTCATCCAATCCAACACAAACTTGCAGCATATCACTCCATGGTACACAGATTAGTAACTGTCCCGTTATCTTAACCTAACTTTGACAATAAATCGGATAAACTCATTGCTATTAATAATGGTTACAACCCCCAAATCATTGATAACATATTATCCAGAAAGAATTAGTAGAAAAAATTTGTCAATTTCTACTAAACAGAAATATTCAAACAACCTTTAAAACCAACAATAAGTTGGCCAAACACTTAAAAAATAACAAAGATAAAATTAATAAGTATGAAAACTCAGGAGTCTATAAGTTAATATGTGGTAGTTGCCCAAAATTTTACATCGGTCACACAGGAAGGTCATTTAAAACAAGATGGTTTGAAAATTTAAAAGCCTAGGAAAATCAGAAATACAACATATCTACATTTGCCGACAATTTATTAAATGAAAATCATATTCCACAAATTACTTTCGAAATTTTACATCTAGAACAAAAAAGTAAAAAAGTAACTCTTTTAGAATCACTTGAGATCATTAAAAATAAAAATTCACCACATTTTTTAAATGACCAAACTTAATCTTAATATACTTACATAATACAAAATTGAAGATTATATTAATAATATTTACCTTTACTAATATTATACAGTAAACATATTGTAGTTTCTACCTATATACTCATTATTATCTTACAACACTATATAATATATTCAGATGTTTAGCATTTAGTTTAATATTTAATTCTGACGAAGCCTGCCATCAGAGCGAAACAATTGTCAAATAAAATATAATAAATTTGTGAAAATTACCACAGTGGTAGTGATTTTAATATAATCAAGACATCAGCTATCTTGAACATTTTGGTCTAATTTTAGGTTAGGATTTGTTTCTCTGCAACCGATAACAAAAAAGTTATCAAAGAAAAATTGAAGGTGAAAAATGTTGATTTGATTTTCTATAAATAATTTTTCACAACTTTTTAGCATGGCGCACATATATACATACATATTATAGTTATTGCCAAGAACCTATTCCTTCAGGAAACAGATCTTTTCCTTATTTTGCAACAAATGGCTTAACCTGATCTAATCCGTTAGGACTGGAGTACAATTACTAATAAGACCCACAGTATGTAATTAGTTATATCAAAATTTAGTTTGCGCTTAGGAAACATTAGGTTTCTCTTATTGGCAACTCCTTTAAAAGTAAAAAAAAATTAACGTCATCGGCTGGAGTGATTCATTGCATATAGAAATCGCATAAATTACAGCAGATGATCGAGTCAACTACATAATTCGCGTTCGCGTAATATTCCTTCGGAACACCGGTAGAATTTTTCGATGAAATTGGTCACACCGTGATCGCCTTTGAAACGTAAACCATTTTAATGATACATCGAACACCTTAATTAGGCCGCGAACGGAAGCCTTTCTTTAATTACAAATGCAAATAACAGTTACCCAATACTCGTTAAATATTTTCTCTATATATTATTTAAAAAAAATGCACGTGTTCGAAACACTGTTGCACGAACGTGACAGAGTGTGTGTGTTGGTGCTGATGAAAATGCTTGCGGAAGTGTCTGCTGGATTTTGATCTGATAACAATCGAACTTACCTCGCAGTGACCATCATTTGTTAAATAAGACACTTGGGTTCTAATTGGTTATTGTATTAAGAACAGGAAAATGCTATTAAAACGTTATTTGATCATTTTGTTGAGTGCTTATTAACATAATTTTCAGGTGGGCAGTAATAAATTTAGTCTTTTGTTGAACTACATTACATTGCGTTTTTTTTTTCTTTTTAGCCCACTTATATCTAAGTTTTTTTGGTTTGTTTAGCGATTACTCGCGAACGGCTCAAGTTATTTCGAACGTTTATACTGGATCCTGTTCCGGGGGATCGCGAAGTGGTGTCGTATTTTTTTCATTTACATAGCTTGAACTGTTTTTTAGAAAATGGGGGAAAACTTTTTGACCGACTTTCTTATACACTATGCCTGGTATTAAAAATATAGAAATATTTTTATTTGGAACATGAGACAAATTGATAAGAAATTAAATTAGTTCCGGAATATCCCGAACTGGTCCTCTATTTTTTCAATAACATAGCGTGTACCGTCTCTTAGAAAATTGGGAAAAACTTATATTACCGACTTTCTTATACAATAAACTGATTATTTATTTCAATGGGCAATGTGCTGTTTAAATCAGGCTTTAGTGAGTATTACATTTGGTATATGTTGAGTGCATTATATAAATAATTTTAATTATTCATACTAGGTTCTATTTATTTTTTTTTCATTATCAAATTGAAGTGAAGCATTATAATAGTGTCATAAATATAAAAAATTATACTCAAGCAATGGACAAAGGTTTTGATTATATATACAATATATAACTGATTTAATTGCCAATAGCTGTTCGGATAATGAAAATAAGCGTAATATTTAACAAAAGCAAATTAAGCAAATTTTATTTTTTCTGCAAAATTAAAGTTTTTCAAATTATGAGACAATTTTCCAAAATTTCTTCCGGTACTGTACACCAACTTTTAGTTACTGTTTTGTTTTGATAATGATATACATACATACTCAATGTGGGTGTTTTTATTAAGATATTTTTAAATGGTTTACTCTGTTATGTCAATGATGGGTTTTAATTTTTAAATGTAACAAAAACAAAATATTAATGAACTAGTAGAACACTAAATTATGAGCCCTATTCAAGTATTTGAATATGTCTGTTTTTTAAAACAAGTTTTATTATGTATCCCATAATTCTCTTCGTTTTTTTACTTGTTTTTTTAATTTGCTGAACTGTTCAGTTCTTTTATATCAAGAAAAAAATTGTAAATTGTAGAACAGAACAAAAATGTTTTTAACCTGAGTTTATCAAGTCAATTTTTTTTAATTTATCTCAAATCCAATATAGAAGCCGTAAAAATAAAAGTAACAAAAATATTTTGACTACAACATTCACCACCAAAAGTGTTCAAACTCATCTATGAAGTTATTCAAATCTATATATAAATAGGCTAAGACAAAACGATTAGGTACCATTTTCTCCTCTGTTTCTCAACCAATTTTCTTCATTTTTGTTTTGTTTAGTAGCTACTGACGACCTTCAGTGCAGAATGCTAATCTTAATTTATAATATTGGTTGATTCATTAAATAAAATATAAAATATAATAAAAATTCATTATTTACGTCAATAATGTCAATGCCAAACAAATGAATGTGCCGCGTGCCGCTGCCGCCAGACTCAAACCATTGAGTAATTATATATAGACAGACCAATGCTATTATATACTTAGAGCATGTACTTCTGGAGGTGGCATGCAAGCGTTGTTATTGTTTAGTGGGTAAAGTAATCGTTGAATATCATAATTATACAGGCGATTCCAGATATGTTAGAAATAATTTTTTTAAAGGGTGGCACATAAGCAGTTGCATATTTAGGGTGTTTAAAATATAGAGTAGAGTGCAATTATAACTAATGAAATAATTATATAGGGAAGCCCATTAGCAGTTGAATTTACAGGGTTCTTGGAATAGAAGGTGCAGTAAAATTACAGTTATACAGGGTGGTGCAAAAAATGTTATACATAGATGCATATACAGGGTGGCGGAAATGGAAATGCAACATTTCGTAACCCATAAGCAGTTGTATATATAGTTAAGATGAAATATAGGGTAAGAGGAATTATAGATATACAGGATGGTGATAAAAAATGTTAGAATAGGAATTGATTTATAGAGTAGACCACGAAGAGTTCCATATATATAATGATTGAAATATAGGTCGGAGTAGCATTATAGTTACAGACGATAATTAAAAATTTCATAAACAAAAAGAGTAAATATGGTGGGTCATAGGCAGTGGCATATACAGAATGGTTTACCCGGTGGTTGAAAAATGTTAAAAAATATTATGCGTGGTCCATAAGCAGTTGCATATAGAGGGTGGTGGAAATATATAATGAGATGGAATTATTATAATGAGGATTTTAATAAATGTTAGAGAATTGAGTGCAATTATAGCTATACAGGGGTGTTAGAAAAAATAAATATGTAGGGTAGCCCATTAGCAGTTGAATTGTTGTCATATTAAATTAAGAATTACGAATTTGAACACAAATAAAGTTCTATGAATTATATCTGAAAAAAACTTGAATTTCGTTACTTATTTGAGAAGCGAGATGTAAGACCGACATCTAGGATTTTCGAGGAAACTATCACACAGAGGTTCCGAATCTGGATCCGTTCTGTGTAATTGCTGTTCTCCCTAAAGTCCTAGGATAGAATGTCACGATAAAATTTTCATGTTACTTAACCTGCCAGAGATATTGACACAATTGGTCGAATTTCGACCACTGGGCGACAGCTAGTATAAATTATTTTGTATCTACTGAATCTTGAACAAAACACATTTTTTATTGACTTTCTGAAATGTAAATTGTGGAAAAACCTACTAACAAAAATTTCACTTGAATAAAACATATTCTGAAAACTATAAGAAGTATAAACATGAGTCTTGATAAGAAGTGGCAGATCAGATTACATTAGGGTGAAGCTTAAAGGTGTATCTGTAGACAATTGAAGCTTAGATTTTTTTGGCAAAAAAATATGTTGAACAAGATGAATGTCCTTGATGTTACTAAAAACAATTTGAAATATCTTTATGTCCAAAATTCATAAATGTTGAACGCGAAATTAGGTACATATAAAGATAATTTATTAAGTGTGTTCTTGGGTGTTATGGAGGTCAAGATATACTGACTTTAATTACAAACAAGTGAAGACATAATATTGCTGTTAAATTTCAACTGATTTTCAACCACCCTAGATTTAGTTTTCATGTATTTCCTAATTTTGTGAAAACATCATCTCTAAAATACAAGAACTGCCATTGGTTATGATGTTTTCCTGTAAAAATGCGTTTAAAAAATATCAAATCGACAAAGAAAAAAACATATATGTAATAACTATACAAATTGCTACAGACTTATATACAAATGACTGAAAACTTGGTCGCTAAGATCTCTTCTAATCCATCTTAAAAATATTGGAATATTAAGGAATTGAATTACTTCCGGAGGATCCCTAAGTAGTCCCATATTGTTTTTCAATAACATAGCTTCTAACTTTTTTAGAACATCGGGAAAAACTGTTTTAACGGCTTTCTTATACAGTAAGCTTTGATGAAGTTTCTGGTATTAACTGTTCGGAACTTGGGGTAAATTGTAAAATAAATTGAATTAATCAGAATAAATGTCAATTAATATGTACATACAGTGTGTAATTATAAATCAAACGATTTTAAAAGAGAAAGTTCATCTTCATAAAGAGAGTTGCATGACTTAAAACGTAAACAGTAATCATTCCATGTTACTTTTTTAACTGTAGACGAGGTTTGTTACCAAAGAGGAAATTTGATTACAAATTAAAGTATCTTCATTTTTGTTAACATCTAAATTTGTCAACAAATAGAAGTAATTAGAATTAAAAACTGCGTCTACTTATGCCATTGCACTAAAAATTGTATAAGTATTTCTGTAACATATCCAACTATATTTTTCAAAAAATATATCAATTTTGTTTAAAAGTGCAGTACCTTTATTTGTTTATAATCTCAAATTGTAATCAAGCAGAGTTTATTAGAATTGAAAAATGCATACAATTGTGCTGTATTATTAAAAATTGTAATAAATTTAAAGTTGATTGGAAATAAATAGAAATAAATGTCAGTTAATCAACTTCAAGGTGGAGGTTCTCAGTTGGTTTCTAGATACAGTGTGCCTTTATAAGTTGAATTCAAACAGAAAATGTTCTTATATTATTTAGAGAAAGTTAGTCTTCGTAAAAATATTTACATTGTCAAAAACGTATACAAGTATGAATTTTGCCTAAAAATAAAATACCTTTACTTTTCATAATATATAAAATTCTTATGAAACAGGGGTAATAAGAATTATAAAATGCACCTAGATATTCATGTCACTTTTCCAAATTGTGTACTAGGTTTGATAAAGAATATTTTGTTTAAGTTAAGTACCTTTATTTTTATTATTAACTCAAATTGTTATCAGACAAAGTTAATTATAGTTAAAAACTTCGTCCTAGTATGCTATGCCAGTTAAAACTCTATAACGATTTAGTATAAGATTCCGCAGAAAAGAGACTATTAAATGAATGTCAGTATAATTAACAGACCTAAAAAATGATGATACTCAGGTCATCTACAATATAGTGGATCCACCTAAGTTAGAATCATATACTAACTTTTCATAATACATATACATATCTAGAAAATAAGCTATTCTATTCAACAGGAAACGAGATTGGTCAAGCTAATAAATGAAAGTAAAATAATAACTTATGTTAGGCAATATCGAAAAAGTTAACTGCATCCAATTAAGCCATTGCATCACTAAAAATTGTAAAATAAATACATTAAAAAAAAAACAAAAATTGACTTAAAAATTTAGTAAAAAGCATGAAATAATTTTTGTTACAACAATTAAAAACTTTTTCTGAAGTCGGTGCCAATTTGGACAGCGATGTTGCGAAGTACAACTTCTAAATGTACTTCCCAAAATAGTTTCACTTTAAATTGGCCCCGATCAATTTTTAGTCGAACCTTAGACGCTCTATATTTACCTCCTCATTTGGATTGCGATATGAAAACACAACTAAATTACCTGAAGATAGCGTATTGCACCCTGTTCTTGTTACCCAATTTGCTTAAGTGGGTAACATCCTGTCTCTCTCACTTCTTCAGCGGGAGTAGTAAAACAAGAGCTACAGGATGTAACACAATCAATCAAATTCGATAACACCAACACTGTTAACGAATTACCTTCGTGTAACAAATATATGCTCCATGCTCACTGGACGTGTAGCGTTCATTTAAGATACAGTGAATGTCCCCTTTAGCGAAAAATATCACTAAATTCCGGTTCTATTAGATCTCAACATCTGTGATAGTCCTTCTGGTCGTAGATGAAGTTGTTTATAATGATTATCGTCCAGACCGAGGTGTATCAAAAGTGTTCAATTCCAGAGGCACCCATCAATTTGGGGTCTCCAACAACTGTAGACTAAAATTGAAAAAAGCGAAAATTCTAAATGATTACCTAAATAGAAAAAAGGTTTACAATCAAAAAACAAAACATTTATTGTATGAATATTGATTCTGAAAGTTTGTTAGTACGTTTTCTTAGTCTTAAGGGTATGTACAAATTAAATTTAAGATTTTTTTTAATATATGAGCAACCATAAGCCTGTAATATGAAAAGTAAAAGCAATTAATTCAGGTGTCTGTAAAATACGTCTCTTAAGGCAAGAGGATGGGCTACTCAAACAAAACTAATTTACCTCCGTACCCTTTACAACATCATGACGAGCATATTTTGAAATTCAAGAAAAATTCTCAAACGTCTAAAAATTTCGGAAAATTCTTAAGGAGAAAGTCCAAAATATAACACTATAAATGCCGCACTGTGTCTATTTTCAACAAATTGAGCTTAACTTTATTTTTTTACGTATTTTATTTAAGTATATAAAAATCCATTTATATAACATGTTTTATTAAAAATAATAAATGTAAAATATATAAATTAAAAATTGTCTGCCAATTTTGAATCTCTTAAATAGGCCCCCACCAGTTTTGTGCCCAGGGCCCCCTACCAATTTAAATCCGGCCCTGAATAGCATATCTCAATATACCAGCCAAAACAATAATTTTCAAAGGATACTGCATATGACCTTCTCTAAAGTCATATGGGTTTCCATCACTCCAATAACGCCTAGTTGTTTGTTATCCCATCCTTTAAATATAAAATACCCGGGATAATTAAGCAAATATTTTCATCAAATCTACGTTCTGGAATAATTCTGTCAGTCATAATTCCCAGATTTTAGTTCTGGGTTCCCGCCAACAAATTCATGAGAGATTTGCATAATGTAAGGATGAAACTAATTCAACTTCAAGAACTTTCCCTATGGATTCCTGAACATGTCTATCGCTATAGCCGTATGACAAGTCGACAAGGTTGCATTGAAAATTGGCCAAGAACTTCAATTGTTATTGCTTCGTAAAGTAATCTTATTGATTCCCTTTTTTTCTCAGCAGATCCAGTTTCTAAAAATTGAGAAATGGAGCCGTGAACGGTTTTGCATCTCGTTAAAAACTGCTGTACTTAAAAACATTGATTATGGGAACAAAAACTAAGACATTTTCCAACGGTCACTGAACTTCTTATTGTTTTATTTTGTTACCAACACGACCAAGTAAAAACTAAGACAAAAACGTGAAAAAAAAAAGCTATCGTTTATTTACTTAAGACAATGAAAAAAAAACTATCGCATGGCAAATACATTTTTGAAATGTCTAAGAAACGATTGTAGTCAGAACAGTAAGTAGTAGGAATTATTTTTGGGCATTTTTTACATTAATACTAATTTAATTTGTGATAATAAAGTAAAACACCATATTTTAATTTGTCTTAATTTATGGAAGAACAATTGATTAAAAGTACCACAGAAAAGTATGTTTTATGACTTATTATGAGGTATCACAAGTAAAGGGTGACCGTTACCTATTATTGTGATAAGGAGGTTGGGGGTGAGGGGATTATTTAAGACATCACTGTGGTTCCCTCTCTATATAATAGAAAGCGCTTTCAGGAATTTTTCATCTTTTTTCGTTTCTTAGATATAGTCACTGTAAGTTTACTAATTGTTACCCTGTATATAGAGTTTTGGTTTAATTTTCAATGTTCTTCATGACTTCATGTTTGTTAGGTAAGTGGGAAGGTTTTTAAAAAAATATATATCAAGAACTAACCAATACATATCTACTATTCGATAAATAGTAAAAATGAACACCTAAAACATAATTTTCTTTATAAGAGTGGGCCATCTAACATTTTTTTTAACTAGCGGTCATTTTCAACACGGTAACATTTATGTCAGATCTGTTTTGACAGGAAATTAGTTTGAAGTCTCCCGTGAACGAAAATGGTTGGATATACGCTTGAACAACGTTGGGAAATACTCAAAAATTATTTCCAAAGTGAGTGTGTTGTTGCCGATTGTGTGCGAAAATGCCGTACTTCTATGGGCCAAAAAGAAGCGCCGTCCGCTCCGTATGTGAGATAATTTGTAAAAAAAGTGCGTGAAACTGGTTTGCTCATTGACAAACCAACACGTCAACGTGCTCCTACTGTGCGTACACGGGGGAATATTGATGCTGTAGCACAAAGTGTGGCCGATACTCCGAGCACATCAACTCGCCATCGACCGCAAGAATTGTACATTTCGCGCACTTCTTTGAGGAGTTCAATTGGTACAAGAGTTGAAGCCAACAGACCATCCAATGCGCTATCGCTTCGCACAATGCGCCAATGAGCACTTGAACGAAGACCCGAAATTTTACCGAAAAATCATCTTTTCGGACGAAGCTCATTTCCACCTCGTTGGATATGTTAACAAGCAAAATTTCCGAATTTGGGGAACGGAAAATCCACATGTGGTCGTTGAGAAGCCAATGCACACCCAAAGAGTGACTGTTTTTTGAAAATGAGGAAGGAGCAGCTGTTACTGTGAATGGCGAACGCTACCGCGCCATGTTGAATAATTTTTTTTTCACGGAAATTGATGAATTGGACATGGACGGCATCTGGTTTCAACAGGATGGTGCCACGTGCCACACATCGCGCCCAGAAATTGAGTTATGCCACACTCGATTTGAAAATCGTTTAATTAGCCGTTTTGGAAATGTGAATTGGCCATCAAGAAGCTGCGATTTGACACCGCTGGACTATTATTTGTGAGGCGCTGTTAAAGAGAAGTGTTATGCCGATAATCCACAAACAATTGGACCGGCCGAATTAGCTACTGTGAGGCCAGCCGTGGAAGCCATTTGAATGAAATTGTTTTCCATAAATAACCGGAAGGATTGTACTTTCGAATAAAAAAAAGCAAATTGAAAAATATTTACTAGTTTTTTTATAGCATTTTCAAAAAAAAAAAAAGTTAATGGCCCACCCGTTATAAAAACGTTATTTATTCATTTCGCAACTTTTTTTTGTTTTGTTTCGATACAAATCTCAACTGTACGTTGTTCAAATACAAATTCAGACAGAAAGGCAGGTGTCAATAGCTTTATTGCCTGATGAATTAATGGCCTTATTCATTCATGGACACGTACGAATCTTTTAAAGTGGCAATAATATCACCCAAACCGAGACCCTTTTGGGACCATTGTAAATAATCCGGTATTTCCACTTGTGTTCGGCATTAAGGAATCTGTGAATAATTGTAGAACAATTTGTTTTACAACAGGGTCTTACTATTCAGAACGGAGCCGTCCCTGGCGCCACTTACGCAATATTCGAGTTGTTAGCTGAGATTATACGATTGTCATTATGATAAGGATAATCCTCTGTTTCCGATTCTGTAGAGGTGTCAGTAGAGGTGGAAAAAATTTACAAAATTAAAAGCCTTCCCAAATATGTATATAAATGACTATAATATACTTATTCTTGCAAGAGCTGTATATGATTAAATACTTCGAAGAAATTAATAGAATGTTTAAATCTCAGTCTTACTTTAGAACGACACAATCTGGAAAAAAATATAGATAACATTTATACAAGGCAGTCTTCTTGGATTTCAAAAGGGCGTTCGAAACCATCGACATGCAAATTTTACTTACTAAATTAAAACATTATGGTATCAAAAGTATTGTTTTAATTTGGTTCGAAAGTTATCTGGATAATATATATCAAATAACTATTATAGGAAACATGTTTTCTATTCTTAAGAAAAATAATTTTGGTGAACCACAGGTAAGTAACTTGGGTCCGTTATTATTTCTAATTTATATTAATGATATCGCCACAAATGCAAAGTGTAATTTCATTAATTTGTTTGCAGACGACATCCTTCTGGCCATTTATGGCACCAACTTAAATGATGCAATAAAAAATTGAACATGAAACTGAAAAAAATAGATAAATATCTTAATCAAAATGCTCATTCTGTAAATAAAATAAATTGAGAGATTGTTGCTTGGCCCGACAAAAATATACCATAAATAAAAGAATAGCACCTAAATATTCCTGGGTAGGTAAAAAATTGATTTTATTTATTTGCAGAATTTTGTTATAATTATTTTTAGCATAAAATAGGTTATCTTTTTTTTTAGTTTTATTTTCAACTTTTTAGATTTACAATGTTTGTACCTTAATAGAAAGAACCAGGTTCAATCAACATTACAAAAACATTTTCATTTAAATTACAGTATTGAACAAAATATTTACATAATATGCCCAAAATATATGATTAGTAACTGACACAATCTTAAACTTCAAGGAACATTTTTCTGCTTTCTATATTTTCATTTTTTACATTTTATATTATCGTCCTGAACATTAATTCCTCTCCACACTTTATGAACTTCTTATGGGCTATGATAAACAACTGTAAAAATATGCAGCATTTCAACCATTTTATGATTTGCTTATGTCAGTTTTTTAATCACCCTCCAAATTTTTATACCACCAAACGAGTCCATTATCCAACCATGCTGTATTATCCATCCTATATTTCAATCTTCATATATATGACTATTCTAACACTTTACTTTGTGATCTGGTTTGCTATAACTAAATACCCTGATAAACGTAAAGTATAAAGTTTGATTACTTTTTCTATTAGGCCGGGAGAATGTGGCAACCAAAAGCATTTTTCGCAAATGGAAAAATTTGCATTTAAATAGGTATTTGCATACAAACAAAACGAGCTTTTAAAAAGGAGCCGATACTATGCTTTACTACCTATATGCTTGAGTTTTAAAACTCCCAGTGCCTAATTTATTTTAAATTATTTAAAACTATACACATCTGAATACGCATATATCACTTTACCAATAGTAACGAACAAGGAAATTCTTATAATAATGTATGAAGAATATTTCATAGGAGAAAATGCTAAAGAAACGAATTATCATTTTAGTGTAAGAGTTTATAAAAGTGTAATTTTTCATCTAAATAAAACTAATACTGAAACTGGTATGAATTCAATATTGTTTAGAGGTCTTTAGGATTATAATAATTGGCCTGATGCTATTAAAGCAAGTTCAACCTTAAGAAGTTTTAAATTAAAACTTAGGGAATATCTTTAAAAAACACATACCAGGAATCTTTAATTTTGCATTCATAATAGTTTATGTTTAAACACAATGTAATATACTTATATATTTCTTTCTTTTCATATTATAAGACACTTGTTTTTATACAAGGTGTAACATAATCCAGTACATATATTTTGGTATATGATAGAACTGATCAGTATAATTAAACAAGTCTTACATAACTTATGTCAAAAAGTTTACGGTTTAGGAGAAAAAATTGTTCAAAGTTGTCAATCGAAGTAAACTTACGTGTGTATTTAACCATTATTTACGAAAACTGCAACAAATTTATCAATTGAACAGTACAATAAACAATCTTATATCATTCTTATTAAATGTAGGGATATTTAAGGCAGAAATTAATTTATGTTTTCAACAGAGTTAATGAAACAGAAATCAGAGCTACATTGGATTAAACTTATTTTTGTTCAATAAGACCATTGATTACGGCTTTAGTTCGGTATTGCAAAAAAGCAATGTGATATTTTGAAGTAATATTTTGACATGATTGGTTTAAAGAGTTAGTTTTATTACAATATTAAATTGAACAAAGTTCTTAGGCTATTTTTTAATTAAGAAGTTTTGGTTTGTTTTTATAAAATATGAGTGTGGAAATCTAGAGCATGAAATAAAAAACCATTGAATTATTGGTGAGTTTTATTATGACATTGCAAATTCATGTTACTTCTAAGATTTCTCAATTCTATGTTGGTAGTGTCGGATATGATATGTTTTCAGGTACTTATACTTTGTTTTTTTTTAAATAGCAATGAAGGTCAGTTATGATTACCAAATGCTTACAGAGGCAAGAAAATGTTCAAACCAATTCTAAGTGGAAAAAATTCACTCATAATACTTCAGTAAATAAACAACCATCATCATATTGGCTTTGTTGTTTCATTTAATATTGTTTTAAGAAAGAATTAATTAAGAATCTTTTAAAAAGGAGCAATGATATCTCATAAATAAATATAATAAATACAAAAACTACATATTTCTAAAAACCACCAAATTTAAAACTTCAATACATTTCACTTTTTAGGTTAATCTTACCGATCCTTACAGTCTTGGGCAAACTTTCCAGTTGTACAAATATTTCCTACAATTTAATAATGCAAAAGGCCCTTAACTATACAGGATATAAGTCTTTGTTAAGAGTTTTTCGTTCATACTGACCAGTACTATCACCTACGAAATTATTTGCACTGCATTATGTTACACCTGTATATAGAAATTGTAAACGTTAAAAGAGAACAAAAAAAGGCAGCTATTTGCGACTGAACGATAGAAGCGAAAGGTTGTGAGGAAATATATTTCTCGTCTCTTGTTATTATCTCCCTGTGTCTGTGTCTCTCTCAAAATAATTAAAATAAATAACTGTCACTATTTTGTTACGATTCAAGTATGAATCCTAAATTTAGTTCTTAATTTAACTATTTCACTATGCAAAGGAGGACAAACTTAGGGAATAAAACTGAAAAAGTGTCCAGCGGACGGTTTCAATAAGAAGTTAAGAAATGACCAGAATGGCGCAAGTGTGACCACAGGGTATGTTATGAAGTTAATTTTCACGGATTGAACTACACAAATCCTACATTTAGAAGTGAGGCGGCTAAAAAGTAGAATGATTAAAATTATTAGTAAAAATCGCATAAAATTTGTTATGTGAACTCTTTGTAAATGGTTGTCTCCGTTTTTTCTAATCTATGAGTTTATAGTGTGTTAATTGTGATATAAATAATAAGCGTAGTTTTGATAGAGTGATTTTATAATTGTTATTTTCTTAAAAAATACTTCACCAATTAATAAAAGGTAATCAATGGCACATCACAATTTAAGAATATTCTTTTTCAATGATTCTAACATTATGGCTATATATTAGGTCACTAACCAAGGTACGTGGTCACCCTAGTTAAATGTAGAGCATATTTATCTTGACTCCTAAAAAATGTACATAAAATTTTGCTTGCAAGTCATTTTTATCTATGTACAATGCATTTCATTTATTAATATTAAATACAAATTTTACCAATCATTTTAAATCTGGTTGTTTAACTTAATGTTTAAATTTGCAATTTTTTGATGTGTACTTACTTTACAACACATTTAAAAAAAATTCTTGATAGGTTCTGTTCTAACTGCATAAACTCTTCTTTCCTAAATAATTAACCAATCTTGAGCGTCAGTTTTTGGTTTTAATCTCAGCAAAACCATCTTTTCTTATTTACCCACACATTTTTGGTTGGTTTATTTCGCAGATCATATGGAGAGAATATTTTGTGGGAGTATAACTAACTGAAAATAATTTTCAATTTAATCATGCAATAATACTACATTTATAACAGGTAAATAAACACTTTTGGACTGTTCATTATAAAAAAAACATATTATAATCTGCTGTTGTAATTTGTAAAATGTATAGGTTAGAATTTTCAATTGTCTTTTAAATGTTATTTTACGAACAAATTACCCCGTCGTCCCAGTGGCGCCCCCAAATTGATACCCTTTTGTGGAAACTTTTTGATATACAGAGTGTGTCCTCCTTTTACTGAACACTCCATATATTTCACCTATAAGTTAATATTTAATTAAAATATAAAATTTGTTAAACTGTAATAATTCAAATATACTTCACCAATTTAATATTCTGGCAATAATTAACAGGTCACTTATATTATAGCAGATTAAATTATGGGAACATTATTTATGTAGATATTTTTTAAAATCAAACAATTCCAGCCTCAAAATAGCTTTTGGAATATAGTTTAGTTTAATACATATTAAAAAAATGTACTTCAAAAAGCTTTAAATTAGTTTGGAATGCAATTTTTTTTAGAATATCTCATCGATATTTACGGGAAATATATATTTCACATATTCTTTGTTTGAAAAAAAAAAAGACGAACCATGGCATAACATTAATATTATTTTTTAATTAGCTGTTCTCATCATATCCTCTTTCTACAACAGCGCCATTCTGGTCACTTCTTGAACTTGTTATTTAATGCCTTTTGTCATCCTTGCCTTTACCATTCATATACTTGGTAACTTTGGCGTTTTTTGTGATGTTCTGACTACTGAAGTATGTTTATTAATACTAGTATTGCATATTAATTGGAAGTTATATTTGTTTATTTACTACAACTGATTGATTTTCTATCAACGAAGAGACTCTTACTATATAAGCTTTCACTATTTCTTACGCAGAGAATTGAGTTGTTTGGGTATTTTAAAGTCAAAGAAGTAGTGTCATATCCGTCGGAAGTGTCGTATCGAATGTAATGAAGTGAACAAGCAAATGCAATTTTTGCATTTCACTACCATATTTATTTTCGTATATGTAAGTTTGTGCCTCCGGTAAGAAGCTTCTGCTTCAAAAAAAAATATTTATCGGACGATAGCACAATACCAAATAATTTATGTTTAGAAACCGTGTGCAATCAATCACTATTTTTAGGCATATCTTCTTTTTACCTGATTTAAGGTACATTTAAATTGAACATTTTAGCGTATTATCTCCCTCTCTTTTTCTCCCTCTCTAATTTTTATTCTTTGTCTTTATTTTACAAATATATTTTAACTTTTTCATTTGTTTTATAATTGTGACCACTTTCCATAAATTTAACAAATTCACCCTATATTGCATCCACACTGTATATGCTTCTGTGTACTTGTCACCCTTATATAACTTATTGGTTCATCATTTTCTGAATCACCCTATACAACTATAATTCAACTCAACACAATATTACAACGGATCTGATAACTTTAAAACCACCCTGTATAAGTACAAATCCTCTCCACACTATTGACTCTTTCTATTTTTCTATTGTTTAAATTATTCCTGTATACAAATGATTTTCCTTCGTCTAGTATTCCATTTATGCAACTGCTCATGGTCTAACCCTATATAACAAAATTCACCATTTTGAACCACATTCTATGACTATAATTTTATTTCGTATATGCCATTGCTTCTAATTTTTTTTAACCCATGTCTATAATTATACCCTACCCTACGTCCTATAATTCAAATATCCTAACTTCTTATGCTTATATAACAAATTTTTGATACACCCTGATTAACAATAATTTTTAACCGACTTCCAAAAAGGAGGAGGTTGTCAATTCGTCGCGTATTTTTTCGCTTTTTTTTTGTATGTATGTTACCTGATTTCTTCTCCTGTGGTGCACCGTTTGAACGAATATGGTCTTGTTTAATAGAGTATATATCCGGATTGGTGAAACTTCAAATTTTGGAAAAGAATTCTATTGGTAAAGTGATGAAAATTTGTGAATGAGCACATGCGTGCATGGAAATCGACCAATATCCCTAATATTTTAGTCAATTTTTCGATAACTCCTTATGGATGTGTATAGTTTTTTAACGTTTAATCTATTAAGGAAGATCCTTAGGTGATCTCATATACTTTTCTGCGACGTGCAACTTGCAGTTTTCCAGAAAACCGCCAAAAAATCCAAAATTCTTATCAAAAATTTCATCGAAATGACAACGGACATTTCCTCATAAATATTTTAATTCCAACGTAATAGTGCGGTAATTTCAGGCACTGGAAGTTTTAATTGCGAATTTGAAAATTTTCTATGTACATCTCAAGCTTATAGGTAGTAAAGCATAGTATTTTCGGCTCCTTAAATTAATGAGTACCAAGCTCGTTTTGTTTGTATACCAGGTAAATACCTATTTAAATGCAAATTTTTCCATTTTGCGAAGACGGTACTTTTGGTTGTTACATTCTCCCGGCCTAATAGAACATTCAGTGACAACACATGTCAAACTTTAAACTGTTACTTGGTGGCTTATAGACAGGGTGTTTAGTTATAGCAAACAAAATCACAAAGTAAAGTGGTAGAAGGAGTTTCATTTATATGAAGATTGAAATATTGGACGGACTAGAATGATAGTGGTCCGGTAGGCAGCCGTATATACAGGATGGTTGGAATATAGGGTGGACTGGACGTTTGGTGGTATAAAAATGTTGAAAAAAATGTGAAATTAAAAATATATAGGGTTATAAAAAACTGTTATATGATGTGGACATAAGCAAATCATATACAGGATGGTTGAAATATATGCTGGAGTTGAATTATATTTATTTATACAGTGTGATTAAAAAATTATTTCTTTTCTAGCCCATAAGAAGTTGAATAAAGTGTGGAGAGGAATTAATGTTACACAGGGCGATAACATAAAATATTAAAAAGGAAATAATTTATGGGGTAGCCCACAAGGAGTTATATACTATGGTTGAAATATAGGACGGATTTGACTCCGTAAATATACAATGGATTCTACTCCGTCCTATAGTTTACAGAAGGCAGCTAACAAATTTTTGCTTGTCCGTGGGCAGTCGTATGTAGAGGCTGGTTGGTACATAGGTTGGAGTGGAATTATCTAGTTATACAGGGTTGTCAAAAAAAGTTGAAAAAAGGTTACATGGCGTAGTCCATAAGGCATAAATATATTTTGGGCTTATTAAGTCAACGCGCACTAGTACATTTTGTTCGTAAAGATTTACCTGTCAATTTAAATGATAAAGTATCATTGTGTAATATTGAGGCTTTCGATGTTACCTGGTTCTGTCTATTAAGGTTATACATACAAAATAAAAAATAAAGAATGAAAACTACCTGAGTTAAAAAAAAACTAAAAAGTTAAAAATAAAACATTTTTAAAAAATATATAACCGACTTCTACCTACAACTAAAAAGCTAAAAATAATTATAACAAAATACAACTCTAGCAAATAAATAAAACATTCAATGTTGTAAGGTACCTACCCAGGAATAAAAAATGTAAACATTAAAAGGTGCTTCATTCTATACAAATTAATTACCTACCAATCTAGTATATTTTTGAAGTCGGTGCCAAGCAACAATCAAGTTTGATGAATTAGTAGATAAGTACGCAATGAAGGATTTTAGATTTGATTGGCACCGACTTCAAAAATATACTAGATTGGTAGGTAATTAATTTGTATAGAATGAGCACCTTTTAAACTTTACATTTTTTACTTCCTGGGTAGGTACCTTACAACATTGAATGTGTTATTTATTTGCTAGAGTTGTATTTTGTTATAATTATTTTTAGCTTTTTAGTTGTAGGTAGAAGTCGGTTATATATTTTTTTTAAATGTTTTATACCCCATCCTTATTTCAAAGTGCTTGTCTAAGCAACTACTTATGCGCCAAACTATATAACTTTTTTAACCTTCCTGTATAACTGCAATTATACTCCACCTTATATTTTAAGCATCTTGTATATTCAACTGCTTCTGACAATTTTTAAAGCCTTTTGTATAATATCCACTCTGTATAACTATCTTCTTTCTCCACTCTTATTTCAACCACCTTGTATATGCAACTACTTATGTGCCACCGAATACAATATTTTTAGAACCACCCTGTATGGCTAATTCAATTCCCACTTATATTTCAACCATCATTGTATGCAACTGCTTATGTACCCCCTAATATAACATGCACGCACGCACACACCTTCAATCGTATTCCACACAGAAGAGATCGCTTGAATAACAAATTTTCGTTTTAATAAGCTAATGGAATATTTTCTGCAATTTCATGCATCTGTAACTTAACTTCGTCTCTAAAATAAACTGACTTCAAAAGCATGAAAATGAACATCATTACACACACCCTGTACGAGATTCTTTCATGGCATATTTTGACATTTAAACGAGATATTTATTATGAACATTTGACATTTACCATGATGTTTACAGTTTTTATGCATATATTTTTCCGATTTTCAGAAAAATGGTATGTTTTACGTTATATAAAAATGTACGGAATCAAGCTGGAATATATCTTTGTATAATACAATTTATAATAATCAAATTGCGTGAGCAATTTTAGAGAAAAAAGTGAAGATTCATTGAAAATCGCTGAAATCTAGTCCCTTATTAACTTTTTATTGATTATCTAGAAAACAGTAAATCTCATGTTATAGACAATTATATGAGACCTTTCTGTAATGTTCCTTAATATAATGTAGTTTAAATCATCTAAATTGCCCAACCCGTTTTTGAATAATCGCTCGTCATACATAAACAAAAGTTGTAGGTGAATTGATAACCTCCTCTTTTTAGGAAGTCGATTTATTAGATATTAAAATAGGATAATAATTAGTAAATCTCCAAACTATTTTTGGAAAAAACGTGAGTTACAAGCCTTGCACGAAATTATATATTTTCTTACAACTCCTGCACTCTTTAAGAACAATAAAACATGACGTCACGGGAGTAGTGTATGTAAGTGCGTGCTGTTATGATTAACTATATTTTGTGATACAACTATAGCACTAAGCTTTATACGTCACAGTATTTTTTTCATACGATATTTAACCAACTACTAAATTTCAAACGAATAACTCCTGCGAAATTCCTAAAAATAAGCAGTTAAATAATTTTATCCTGTTAATATCTTAATATCACAAAAGTAGAAAGCTAACTTTAAAGAATACCTAATTCATATTATTTTCTGTCACTTGTTAATATTATTAGTAAAACGTTTCGTATCTTTCCAGCAATCAATCCACTTGCGAGCATTCTGCGTTACAAATTTGAACGTTTTACTTTATTGCTCATCCTCAGCCTTGGTAATGACGGAACTTTTATGGCTACGCCTTTGCTTTAATGAACTTCCACTTAATAACTCTGAAGAATCGCAACAGATTGCCGAGCAACGGGATTTTTCGCAATTTATCTTTAACAAAGATGCCTTTGCCTGTTTGGCTCTTCTGTTTCACCTGTGCGGTTTTTGTCGGTGCTGCATTGACTGGATAACAACAAATTAGCCGACTACTTCGAAACAGATTTTTTTCTGTGAGATCTTCCGCAAATTACGTTTCATTCAGAAACGTGTACTGGTGGAAAGCAATCAGATTTTTAAAAATATTTGTAGAGTGTTCCTTATAGAAACGTTTAATCTAAGAATAGCTGTCACTGTGTCAGTGTTTACATCATGATTGTCATATAGAGCGAACCTTGTTTTTTTTTTCTTTCTTTGACAATGATTATATAGCCATTTTAAGACTTAATTGAAGTCCTAAAATAACAAGAAACAGGTCAATTTTTACATATGAAAGTACCCTTTTTGAATAAAATAATAAAATTAATGACCTAGCCCTTCAACTAACTAAGGATAATGGCTACCCCTAAAAAGATATGAGAAAATGGTTAAGCTGTGATATCGTCTTCAAAATAGGTTTCAATTTTCTTTTCAGAATAACACTTTTAGCCTTTTGGATACTCAAGAAAGTAATATTATTTTATGCCAGCAAATAGCACTCGAGTCAAATACGATTGACTAGTCTATTAGTTATCTATCGGACAAAAAAAGTAAAAAGGGGTCTTTTTGAAACATTTAAGATGTACTTAAAATTTTTCATTAAAATTTTCATTTAATAATCGTTTGTTTGGGAATTTCTGAACAATAATTTAATTTTGTTTTTAATTAGGATTTCTAAAACCGAAACAGCCAAGCTCGCAGCCAGCTGGAGGAAGGAGGGTCTGGAGGTACAAACCTCCCCCCCGAAATTTTGGAATTTTTGGTATTCAAGATGCAAGTTTAACCAATTAATCATCTTTTTTATAAGATTAAATATTATATTTCTATAATTTTATATATCCTGGAAATAAATGAACAAAAATTTAAATTTTGCAGTCCTAATCAGCCAAAAGAAATTATTTACATACTTATTTTTATTCAAGTTTGTTTAAAACATTTACTTGTTTTAATATGTATTAAATTATCTCATTTTCGAAGAATTACGGCCCTATACCGCACATACACCGCCCATACACCGCACCAAACAGTCACTCCTGGCGGATGCATCGGCTTTTCCACAAGCACTCTTAGATTGTCAGTTGTATTTGGGCAAAAAGTTTAGGTACCTTGTTATCACAGTGATGATGTCAATTGGCCGCCAAGATCGGGGGATTTCGGAACTTTATGGTTCACTTTTATTATAACACATTAAATTGTGATCAAATTATTTAAGTAGATATTTTTTAAATATCAAAACATCTCCAGACTATTCTTCAAAATAGCTGGTGTAATATAATTTAATAATTTATACATATTAATACAAGTATATGTTTTGGGCTTATTAAGAGAATATGGGAAACAGAAAAGATGCCTAAGGATTGGACAAAAGCAATCATATGTCTTATTCATAAGAAAGGAGACAAACTGGAATGTGTTAATTATAGAGGCATAGCACTATTGGAGACATGCTACAAAGTACTGGCGCAATGCATTACAAGCAAACTGGGAGAGTACGCAGAAGGAGAAATAGGCGAGTATCAGGCCGGCTTCAGACATAATAGATCTGTAACTGACCATATTTTCGCACTAAAAGAAATTCAAAATAGCTGCTATGATTACAAAACCCCGCTGTACGTCCTATTTGTGGATTTTAGACAGGCTTACGACCGAATCAGCAGAAAACAGATTTATAACGCAATGAGAGAGCTGCGAATACCAAGCAAGATTGTCAACCTCACATTAATGACACGAGAACAGACTATAAACGAAGTTGCATGGAAGGGCCAAAAGTCAGATTCTTTCGAAGTGGAGCAGGGACTCAGGCAAGGGGACCCCATATAATCAACCCCATTCAACATGATTCTTGAAATAATTATAAGAATGGTTAAAACAGAAGAAACAATATTCAAGAACGAGCATCAATGCCTAGCCTTTGCGGATAACGTAACAATAATTGCAAAAAATATGAACGAATTAATAAGGGTGATAGGAAGAATAGGAACGGAGGTGAAGAAGTTTGTGTTAGAAATAAATCAAGAGAAAACAGCATACATGGTAATGGGAGCGATGGAGAGTAGTACTGAGACAGAATTAAGGGCAGAAATAGGAGAGGGACAAACATATAGATTTAAGAGGGTGAGACATTGTACATATTTGGGGGTCAAAGTCGAAGAAAATGGAAGAGAGGATGCAGAGACTTAAAGCAAGGATAGCAAAAGGAAGCAGGAAGTATGGAATGCTGAGGGTTTTCATGAAATCTAAGTTTGTCTCGAGAATAACCAAAGAAAGAGTATATAGAACAGTAATTCGAGCGACAGTTACTTATGGAAATGAAGCATGGGTTCTTAACAAAACAGACGAAGAAAGGATCGAACGATGGGAAAGGATTATGTTAAGGAACATTTACGGAAGGCATAAGAACGGAAAGTGGGTGGAGGGGAAGTAAAAATGAGGAACTTGAGAACTTATATGGTGGACCCAAAATATCTACTTTTGTAAGAGCCCAGAGACTCAGATGGCTGGGACACGTAGAGCGAATGGCGAGAGGCAGGATGCCAAAAATAATCATAAACCGAAAACCCATAGGAGTGAAAAGAAAAGGACGACCTCGGAAAAGATGGCTGGACAATGTAGCAGAATATCTACGGAAAATGGGTATAGAGCAATAGAAAGCCATGGTTGCCAATAGAGATGAATGGCGGCGTGTTATTATGGAATTACTGTATATATTGTAGTTGTATATTGTAATTGCCACATAAAATGTAATTCACGCCCTAAGTCTTCAGGGCCTGTTGTGCGTTATAAATAAATAAATAATAATAATGGTACTAAGGATGTAAATTCACAAGAGGTGCAACATGATTTCATAAATAATAAATTTGACAGACAAACAGAGACAACCCTGCAAAGAAACATACTTTTCTTTTGGTTACAAATTGAAAGTATTTTTAGATAATAGACTAAGAGTTACCAGGACCCATTTTTCATGAAGGGTTTGAGTGGTTAATTGGTTGAATGCCTTACCTACCTGAGTTGAGAAAAAGGGGTAGTGATATGAAAATAAATGACTTCCTCTATTTTCGAGAGAGCCGAATTCGGAGCCATGTTCTGAGCACGCAGTATATTTTATTTGATCGGTTTCCAAAGATTTAGGGCGCTTCAAGTTTTATTCAGGCAATTTCTTGATATTTTTGACCTGGGTCTGTTTGTTTCCAAAAAATTTAATTTTTGTTGTGAAGAGCTGTAAAAATTTTCAAAAAAATTTAAATAATTTTCAACTGGAGCCCTTCAGACATGTGATATTTTCAATAAAGTCGTATTACAATTCAATGCAGATTTTAAAATATGCTATAAATACAGGGTGTTCTATTTAAAAAAAAAACAAATTTGGGGTCCACTTCCAGTAGATATCTGAAAATATGTTAACTGAAACCAGTTCCTCGAAAAACCCCGTATACCAATTTTCAGATTAATATTCCCAGTAGAATTCCCATATACATATCGAGTTAGCTCCATTGTATGGAGTGTAGAGTGATCAAACTTATATGGGAATAAAACTGAAAAAGTGTCTTTCAAATAAGAAGTTCAAGAAATGACCAGAATGGGCAAGTGTGACCACAGGGTATGTTATGAAGTTAATTGTCAACGGATTGAAATACACAAATCCTACATTTAGAAGTGAAGAGGCTGAAAAAGTGAGAATGATGTAAAAATATTAGTAAAAATCGTAAATAAAACGTAGAAAATCTGTTATGTGAACTTCTCTTTGTAAATGGTTGTCTCCGTTTTTTGTAATCTCTGTAAGCGTGTGCCTCAATTTTGACTTTTTATAAAACGGAGTGATTTTATAATTGTTATTTTCTTATAAAACTTTTTGAAACAGTTAAACCTTATTATCAAATAGATGTTGGTGAATTAGATGTAAATAAAAATTATTTATTTTTACATTCTTGTGTTCATATTACATATCTAGTTCCTTGTTCACCTTTCTCTGGATAAAAGGTAATTAACAATTCTTTTCATCACTGAATGAACTGCTATAATTAAGTTATCTCTTCTGTTATCATTATGGAACAAATTTCACTTGCATTTTATGCTAGAATAGTTTCTTTTTCAATGATTCTAACATTTTCACACACTGGTTTTCCATATATTTTTTCTTGTCTCCATTAACTACAATTAAATGACTATTTTTGGCATCTTTCTGCTGTAGGTCTATTTTAAATATTTGCAAAGGTACGCCTGGTGAATGGCTCTGGAAAAATATCTTCAGCATTTTGTTGAAGTTCTCGATGGACAATGACATAATCAGTTTAGTAATTATATAATAATGGGTTCTTCAGAGTTTAATTTGTGTAGGATATTTATCTTGACTCCTAAAAAAATGTACAAATAAAATTTTGCTTGCAAGTCATTTTTATCTATGTACAATGTATTTCATTGACTGAATACATTTATTACTATTAAATACAAATTTTACCAATCATTTTAAATCTGGTTGTTTAACTATGATGTTTAAATTTCCAATTTTTGGATGTGTACTTACTTTACAACACATTTTCAAAAAAAATTCTTGATAGGTTCTGTTCTAACTGTCTTCTTTCCTATTAATAATTAACCAATCTTGAGCGTCAGTTTTGGTTTTAATGTTAGCTCTCAGGCATGTAACAAAACCATCTTTTCTTATTTACCCACACATTTTTGGTTGGGTTATTTCGCAGATAATATGGAGAGAATATTTTGTGAGAATATAACTAACTGAAAATAATTTTCAATTTAATCATGTCAATAATACTACATTTATAACAAGTAAATAAAAACTTTACAGCATTTATTTTTAGAAATACTTACTTTTCATTATAAAAAAAACATATTATAATCTGCTGTTGTAATTTGTAAAATGTATAGGTTAGAATTTTCAATTGTCTTTTAAATATTATTCTACGAACAAATTACCCCGTCGTCCCAGTGGCGCCCCCAAATTGATACCCTTTTGTGGACACTTTTTGATACACAGAGTGTGTCCTCCTTTTACTCAACACTCCATAGCCCATTGTAGTATATCCTGTACATCTTTCTTGCATGCGCAGTGCCTACTGTCCCTAGGAAGGTAAGGCAACTATCGATTACCCACTCATCTATCCTCTCTATGTCCCGAATCAAAGGTCACTAGAAATATACCACAAAACAATAATTTTTTGCTTATGCTCTTAAGGTCATATGAAGTGGGTATGTGCTTTCAGGTCTGTTAATAATCTGCTTTGTAAGTTACCTCCAGTTGTATATGTTCTAAAGTATAAAAAGGATATTACTATTTAACCCTGCGTAGGGCGCGGTCTGGGATTCTCAAGATAGCCTGACAGGCACTCAAAAAAATAAAATCCCTAAAATGTCATTAAATTAAACCCAAATTCACCGAACTTGGTGACAATAAAGAAAACTTTTTTTAGTTTTGAGTATATATTTATGCACCTACAAAAACAAATCAAGAAAATGTATTCGTAAATCATCTTTCAAATATAAATCCAAGTAGGGTATTTTATCCTCGAAAAAAATATAAAATCTGGTCACAACAGTCCAACTTGCTGTGCACAGTATTTAGCGGCGTTTTCCCGGTCTTCAGCACTTTTCATTGGGGCCGGATGACAAGCTGGAGTTGTCCAATACACAGTTCATGTGGAAATAAAAATGTAACCCAGGTTCAACATGGCGTAGAAAATAATCATCGGCCATCGCTGGGAATTTCTCTGAACGTTGTATGTGGCGCACATTTGGTCTGCCGTGTCCAGAGCATTGTAGTATGTGATGATCTTTGACTGCTTTTCTTCCTTTCTTCACTGTGGAGTATTGTGCTAATCGCTTGACCCACATATGTTTCAATAAATTGGAGGGCGAAATCGGTGAAAAAGTTGTCTGCTACGATGTTACGTCCACTTCCAAACACAGGTTCGGCCAGACGCATCACCACATCACTGGGTTTGTTAACTGGAATGGACCTTCTGGCTGCCGTCCCACGTATACCTCTAAATTGAGGGTGGGAATCCACAAGAGCGTTTTTGCCATACTTATTTGGCTTTGAAGGGATGTATTGGCGGAAGGGGCACCGTCCTCGGAAACCAGGTGTGACGTTTTCTCCAGGAATGTAACACTTCTTACAGTTCTGTGTGGGGGCAAGGCGATCTGACTAACGTACGTCAACCGGTTCATTACAAAATTAAATCTGTAGGTTTACCGTCTCTCTCCCTGGCAAAATTATCCTTCACGGAATCGATGTGATATTATATCAAAAAAGCAAATTTATCAAAAAATACTTGGTGGATTATATTTTTATATTGGGGGCTCATCAGACTAACTCTTGCTCTTCAATATCCTCGGAAGAAATGTCGCTCTCCTCGCCATTTATATGCATCCTCATTTCTTCAGGACCATTAATTTTGCACAAGTGAAATACAAGAAGACTACAGAAAAAGCAATTTCCTAGGAAAGGGGCGCGGTGAGTATTCCGGTGAAGTTGTAGCTGACGCTAAGAGTCTGACTGTGCAACTACGCCTACTCGCTTGACCCTTTGAAGGGAGGGATGTAGATTACTTTACAAAGTGAAATGTAACGTACAAAATATAACATTTTGACTTAATTTCAAATAAATTTGAGGGGGGCAACTGCCTTTTTTGTGGTGTTCTGACTCCTAACGTACGTCAAGCCTCTAAAATATGGTTGATACAAAATTATAATGTTTATTAGATCAAAAAGCATTTTTTTTTATTTTTTATTAATGGGATATTATATTTCTTTATTGACTATAATTTATTCATTTTCTTCAAAACGAAGAGATTCTTAAGTGTAAGTGTAGCTCCGTTAAGAAGCTCTCGCTTCAAAAATTGTGTTAAAATATACCTAATATGTAACTTTACAAAAAAAACATCTCTCGACTTAATATTTTTACTGCAATTATATTTTCTTATCGTCATCAACGATTATTTATTCATACTACCATCAATTAATCTGGAGACCATCAAATTATATTTAGTGTATGTGCCAAAAAAATCATATAATGACTTCGTCGGTCGTGGTTTCCGAACTGTGAAGTCACGTGCATGGGATGACACATGCGACGGTTAAGAGGTCACACATGCAGAACTAATTGCAGGCATGCTGGTGCTGATGGATGAAGTCGTTTTCGTAGAAATTTTATTTTAATTCATTTACAATATTTATCAACCGATTTTGCTTGATTCATCTGTTTGATATTATTTCTTGAATATTGTAATAATTCCTAATTACTAAATAACAGAAATGTGTTGTAAGAAATCATATATTTGAAAAAAAAATCTGAATGTTAAAGATAAATACATAACGGAAAGGTAGGAGGTTTCCAAAAAAACTATTAATTCAAAATTAATATAACTAAATTTTATAGATTGCTATACTTAAATACTTTCGTAATCACCATGGTAAGCAGGTCCTTCAAAAAACGTTTTCCTGGAGTTGGTTTATTAGGGTTCCGTATAATATACAATATACGGATACCCTTATAATATCACTCCGGATTTCTGCCTCTGTCACATCACAGCAATTTTCTCCTAAACTACTGGACGGAAGAGGTTGAAATTTGGTATCAATGTATAGTTTGGAGACCCGAAATTTTGATTTTAAGGGTACTTCTGGGGGGGGGACTATAAAAGTCGACCGTTCCCACCCGCTGATCTCCGAAATTACTTAGTCTAAAATTTTGAAAAAAATAGGAAATATAGAATGTTTCCCGAACTTTACAGAAAAAATAAGGAAACCAATTAGTATTAATTTTGGGGTGCAAATTATAGAATTAAATGAAAATTTAAAAATATATTTATCATGTGATACATCAAATGAAAGGTCCCATTCTGGGGAAGACAAATATATTTTTAATAATAAAAAAAATGTTAAAAATATATTAACGAAAATATACCAAAAATTAACACATCCCCCCCCTTATCTACGAAACTATAAAACGTAAAGTTTTGAAAAAAAATTATAGGTATAGGGTCTGACCTGAAGTTTACTGGAAAAATAAGGAGAAACCTCTAACTTAATTTTGGGGGCAAATTACAGAATTAAATGGAAAATATAAAAATAAAATGTCATGCATTAAATGAAAGGGCTCATTATGACGAAAACAACTATATTTTTTCTCATATTTTTAAAATAATTTATTTAAAAGATATTAACAAAAATATAAAAAAATGTACCCAGTCCCCCGCCTATCTCCGAAACTATAAGCCGTAACATTTTGAAAAAAAATAGAGGTATAGCCCCTTACCTGAACTTTACTGATAAATAAGGACAAACCCCTAATATTGATTTTGGGGGGCAAATTATATAATTAAATGGAAAAAAATTAAAATTGTTTGTAACGGATCATGTAATATATCAAATCACAGGGCTCATTATGGTGAATACAAACATATTTTTTTCATATTTTTAAAATAATTTGTTTACAAGATATTAACAAAAAGATATAAAAAATTCTCATTTCCCACTTTATTTCCGAAACCGTACTACATAAAATTTTGAAAATAATTAGGGGTACTGGGGCTCACTTAAAATTTATAAGAAAAATTAGTAGAAAACCCATATAGTAATTTTATGGACAAATTATAGAATTAAATGGAAAAATTTTTTTTATTTTCAAACACATCATGTAACATATCAAATAAAAGGCTCATTATATGAATTACAAATATATCACATTTTTAAATCATTTGTTTAAAAGATATTAACAAAAATATTAAACATCGACTTAATTCCCACTTTAGAAACTACACTATCTAAAATTTTGAAAAATATATTTTATTTGTATTTTTAAATAATTTGTCTAACAGATTTAATAATTTATTATTTAAAACTTGACCTATTTTCCCCTTTATCTTCCAATCTACAGAACCTCGATATTCAGACAGTAGATTATTAAAAGCTTCTCTGAAAGTTTATTAGTAAAATAAACCTCTAATGTTAATTTTGGGGGCCAAATTAGAAAATTAAATACATATGTATTTCTATAAAAATCAAGCGAATCATGAAGCAGATAAAATAAAAAGTCTATGTGTGGAAAATGAAAGTGTATATTTTTTATAAATTTAAAACGCTTCCTTTAAAAGATATAAGGGTAAATATAAGAAAATGCACTCATTCCCTGCTTTTCTGAAACTGGAATATTAGAATCTTGAAGGTGGTACGGAACCCTTAGTATGCGATTCCAACTCGCCCTTGACCAAATTATTTAGTAAAGAATCTACTTCTCAAAACGGAAAATAATTTAAAATATACACTTTGTGATTTATGCAAATCGACTGTCAGGTCGAGCTGTTAACTGGTCAGCTCGCTCCCTTGACTTTAATTCTTTGGATTTTTGAGAAACTGCACTATAAATGAATGTGAAGTAGTGAGAAATTCACCAGGAATATTTCCACAGGTACGCAAATTTGAAAAAAATTGTATTGAAGCTGAAGGCAATTATTTTGAAGATTTGTTATTGCCATCACATTAATTATTCGCCGTCTCTTCATTTTATTCTTAGTTCCATAGTAATTAATATATGATTGACAGTTGTCTAATTAATTGTTAGTTAATATGAATCCATATTTTTTAAAAAAAATTGAATCTACCTGAAAACACACAATTCTAAAAAGATGATATCCAGGATGGCAATTGGATATAAGCTATTAATACCATTGGTTGAGTTATCGACTGGAGCTGAACTTACAAAGAGTTCCATAGTTCATGTTGTAGCTTTCATAATTCTGTTCAATATTACTGAAAATCCTATGTCACAGATTTTTTTTAAAATATATAAAACTTAATTAACAATATCCTTAGAACATGTTACCCGGGGACGGAACCAGGGTCGAGTTTCCGGGTGGCTTCGAAATTATCCTGAATTTCTGTAAGGTTTCGAAAATATTGTATTTCCTGGATTGTTGTGTACTGAATTTTCACTTTAAGCTGACAAAAATGACTATTGTGTTAAATTCGATAATCTTGGAGCTCTCGGAGGGGCGTTCGCCCTCCATTGTTCCTCCCTAGACCCACTCTCTGTAGTTATTTTTTTGTTTCGGCATTAATTTTATAAGAAAAGGTCTCCTTGCATATTAAAGGTTAGAAATGTTGCACACTTATATTGTTACATTTTTAACTGCAATATGCATATATATATATATATATATATATATATATATATATATATATATATATCAGCTCAACAGGCCTAATGGCCCTTGGCTATGAGATCTTTCACTCTTCTTTTCCTCTTATTTCGATCCAACGCCTGCTTCTTCCAGTCCCTGATTCCTACTTCCTCCAGATCCTTTACCACTCCCTCTAGCGATTTTTTCCTAGGTCTTCCTCTTCTTCTTTTTACCCCCTCACTTCCAAACTGTATTCTTTTTAGCCACCGTTTGTCAGGCATTCTTGCAATGGGCCCTAACCATCTAGCTCGTTGTATTCTCACCTCGAGAACAATACTCACTGGCACTTAGCTGCTCCAAGGATTTTTATTAATATTTTACATTTCCAAATTTCTAGTTTACTTTCCGTTTTCTTCGTCATTGTCCAACTCTTGCACGTATAGGTGACGATGGGTCTTATTATTATTGTTTGATATACCCTTAGTTTTGTTTCTCATGATATATTTGTAGCTCTTAAAACCTTTGAAAAGGTGCCTGCGGGCTTGCTCCCTCTAGCTAGTGGTATTTGTAGTTATTTATCTTCATTTCTACTACATGTTATTGTTAAACTTAGGTATTCAAGAGATCATCTTGAAGATCTACCATCTTTAATATGTAAATCCTATTCCTCTCGGCGCTAATAACTAAATTACTTCTGAAGCTGTCCTTCATGACAATATATTTAGATTTATTTTCATTTACTGCAAGGTCGTATTATCTAGCTTTTGCTTCCAGCATAAGCTAGGCATTGGTGCCTGGAGCCATATATGAACTCATTGGAGTTAATACCACTTTCCCTAAAAATGACTTCTTGTACTAAACAAAACTGTAGACAGTGGGTCTCCTTGTCGCAACCCATTCTGTATTGAAAATTCCTCGGACAGAGTCCCATAATAACTTTGTTTTCTGCTTTTCTGGCCGGAATCTTTATTACCTTTCTAATCTTTTTTGGCACTCCTAACTGTTCTAATGCCTGATATAATTATTCATTTTAATAATGCCATATGCTTGCTTGTGGTCTATGAATATCAGATGTAAAATTCTGTTCATAAGCATTTTGTTGGATCTGTTCCATAATAAATATCTGGTCAGTGGTTGATCTTCCTATCCTGAATCCACTCTGGTATTGCCCTACGTGCTCTTCTTGGTATTTTTATAACCGATTTTTTATTAACTTTGGACCTTGTACGTCACATCTTGTAATGCTATTCCCCGATAGTTACTACATCCCTGTTTATCTCCTGTTTTTGTGAAGGGGTATTATCAGCGCTTTATTCCATTTATCCGGCATCCTTTCTTCTTGAATTTGAAGACGCGAGATGTAAGACCGACATCTGATGAAGGTTCCCGACCAGAAACAATATATATTATATTTATATATAATATATATTGTCTTGCGTACAAAGGAATGACACCTCGAAGAGAGTATCCATATTCTTTCTATTAGTTTCCATATCCTACATATTAAGGTCTCTCCACCATACTTTAGCATTTCTGCTGTTAGGTTCTTTTCTCCGGAACCCTTGTTGTCCTTTAGAGGCCTAATACAATCCTCTACCTCTTTCTTAGTGGGTTCCTTTATTAAGGAATTTTCATTTATACTTTCCAAACTTACATCATGCTCACTCCAACTATTATCTTGATCATTCACACTTGACGGCTGTGAGAAATATTGTGCAAATTTTTCAGTTTTTCTTCAGTGTCGCCTATTAATGTTCCTTCTTCAGTTTTTAAATAAAGGGGTTCTCTTCCGACATTACTTTTACTTTTCTTTATTTCTTGGTAAAAATTTCTAGTTTCATTATTAGTTCATTATTAGTATATGCTTTCTCTACTGCTTTTAATTTTTCTTCCATATGGGTTTCCTTTTTCATCCTACACAATGACTTGTTTCCCTTCTCATGAGGTGGTATAAAACTTTGTTCTCTTCACTACATTCTTCCATAAATCTCTTCCATAAATCTCATTCCTCCTGTATCAGTTCTTTAGGGTGGTTTGGTTTCAGACTCCTTGTAACTTCTTGATACAAATTCTTCAGTTTTGCTATGTTATATCTCCTCCGTGCTTCCCCTTTTTTCTCTTATCCGATCTGGTCTTACCTGTTTCATTTCCATTATAACTAAAATGTGGTCGCTGTCGCTATTAGTTCCCCTGTAGCCTCTTGAATTAATAACATACCTTGCATGCTTTCTGTCTATAAGGACATGATCAATCTGATTCTTTGATACACCATTAGGTGATACCCATGTTTCTTTGTGAATATTCTTGTGATAAAAAGCAGTAGTGACAATTCTCATACCTAAATATACTATACTATTTAATTCCACCACAATAGAAGAATATTATACAAAGAATGTTTTCCAATCGTGATCAACTGAAAGGCCTGCTAGGCTCCCAGATTTAAATATGAGTAATTTATTTTCTAATAGTTTTTAAAAGCTGAGTATAAACAAATCTACCTACTTAGAAAGACTGTCAAAAATCTCAAACTAAACAGAAAACACGTAAGTAGTAATTAAAAAGGCGTTTTCCAGATTTTTATCTAAACAAAGGTGGTAGTAGATTATTTCTAATGTTAACAAAAAATATGAAATATCGTATTTAATATAGTTGGGCTCTAAAAATTTAGGACGTTTAATTCCTTGTATAAAAATGTACTGTTTTAAAATCAAAAATTTATAAATTGCTTCCCTGAAGAGCGGCAACCAGTTATACAATACAGCATATTGTGTATTTACTGCAATCTACCTAGTAGGAGACTGCAGAGGTTTTAACTAATTTATAAAAATTTTAAAATATTTATTAGAATTGGAAATTGTCGCGTTTCTTTTACAACAACAAAATGTGGTAGTAGTTTAAAACTACAAACTAACTGTGCAAGCCAAACTTAGAGTGAAGCCTCTGTGCCATTATTGTTAGCACCTTCGTGTAGTTCTGTTATAAATAACCTGTTGTTGGGACAGTATTCAAAGCCGTTTTTGAGTAAGAGTGAGTAAATGCCGTTGTGTTTTGCTAACACCCACTTCCCATTGTATTGTTTGTTCTAATTTGCGGCATAAAATTAAAATTTTAAGGAATAATTAAGCCAACATAAACGATTATGATTTTTCCCTAAAATCTTGATATCCATCACCAACCTACTCAAATTCTCATTATTTTTAAGATATTGCTCAACAAGGAAAACTAATTGTTTACTATGTTTATTGGGAAATATCACACAAGGAGGGCATAAATTATATATTCAAAATTCGAACTTTTGAAGGTCTACATCTGAATTTATTGTCAATGAAATTAAAACTAGAAGTTGCCACAAAAAACTTTCTCAAAAATTTTAGTTGTTCTTTCGTGTGGCGTTCCATATTTAATAACCTTGTACTGTCAGTTGTGACATAGGCATGCTTTTTCTTTGTCAGTCTCATTTATTCTCTAGATCCCCTTTTCTTGTTTAGGACATTATTTTCCTTTCTATGCTCCTGTCTGATAGGCCCGCAACTTTATAAAATACAAACCTGGGTAGTATATTCAGATGATTGTTCTGCATTAATTCATCTCATCTTCAAAATGTCTTGTTCCGGAAAATGGGATTGGATTTAGACCTATAGTCGTTTGGACATTTTGAAATATACAAAATTTTTGGTGCCATGTTATCAAAAAAACATAAACACAAAGTATACCTATATGCCGCATTTATCATTGAGAAGACAAAGTTTGGTATTTGACAGATTCTGGAACTGGAAACAATTAGTCTTTGGTGATAAAAAATAATATAATTTGGTCAAGTGCGAGTTGGACTCGCATACTAAGGGTTCCGTACCACCTTCAAGATTCTAATATTCTAGTTTCAGACAAGCAGGAAATAAGTGCATTTTCTTATATTTACCCTAATATCTTTTAAAAGAAGCGTTTTAAATTTATAAAAAATATACACTTTGATTTTCCACACAAAGACTTTTTATTTTATCTGCTTCAGGATTCGCTTGATTTTTATCAGAATACATATCTATTTAATTTTCTAATTTGGCCCCCAAAAATTAATAAGGCGGTAATTTTTTTTAATATTCTTTTAATATATTTTAAAATATTCATTTGAAATAAATTAAAAAAATATATTTGTATTCTTCATAATGACCCCTGTGATTTGATATATTACATGATCCGCTAGAAACAATTATAATTTTTTATTTTCCATTTAATTCTATAATTTGCCCCCCAAAATGAATATTAGGGGTTTCTCCTTATTTTTCCAGTAAAGTTCAGATAAGGGGCTATACCTGAGTTTTTTTTTCAAAATTTTCCAGCTTATAGTTTCGGAGATAAGGGGGGGGAATGGGTAATTTTTTTCATATTTTTGTTAATATCTTTTAATTAATCTATTTTAAAAATTGAAAAAAATATATTTGTTTTCGTCATAATGAGCCCTTTCATTTGATATATAACATGATGGGTTAGAATTATTATTTTTCCAGTAAACTTCAGGTCAGACCTATAACTCTATTTTTTTTCAAAATGGGTAAATTTTGGTATATTTTCGTTAATATTTTTTAACTATTTTTTTTAAATATGAAAAAAATATATTTGTGTTCCTCAGAACGGGGCCTTTCATTTGATGTATTACTTGATGCGTTTGATATATTTTTTAATTTTTAAATTTTCATTTAATTCTACAATTTGACCCCCAAAATTAATATTAATGGTTTATCCTTATTTTTCATGTAAAGTTTGGCCAACGTTCTATATATCCGATTTTTTCAAAATTTTAGGCTCAGTAGTTTTGGAGATCAGGGGGTGAGATTTTTTTAGTTTTCCCCCCCAGAAGTACCCCTAAAATCAAAATTTCTTCTTTTACGATATGTACTCCTGATCGGGTCACCAAACTATACATTGAAACCAAATTTCAACCTCTTCCGTCCAGTAGTTTAGGAGAAAATTGCTGTGATGTGACAGAGGCAGAAATCCGGAGTGATATAAGGTTATCCGTATATTGTATATACGGAACCCTAAAAAGCAGAATTGACTGTTTACTTTTACAAACTTCTCATCTGTTCCATTGATGAAGAAATTTGAGAAACAAATAGATTTTTCGTTTAGAATGTTGTCTGTATAGATGTTTCTTTTTGGCCATAGTTGACATAGTGCTTCTCAGAGTACAGACTCCCCACACGTAGCCTTAAAAATAAACTGCCCCTATACCCTCTCGCGAGCTAAATTCGCCACTAAATAGAATAATTTGTTTAACTTTTCTCTTTTCCTAGAGTTTGGACACACCTTCTAGTAATTACTTTAAGTAATTCACACTCTATTATATTTGCAATAATTGTTTTTTTTTCTACAATAAAATCAGTCATATGTACTAAATACATAAAGAATTATTCGAGATTTCAATCATTTGAGGGGAGCGTAACTCATGAACAGTCTTGACCAGAAGTGATATTGTCTTGTATTATTATTATTTTGTGTGATTTCTACCTTAGGAATCACAAGGAAACGGCGTTACCCACAGTACCATTCCCTATTTAGAGTCCCTATGAACTAGTTTTTCTAGAAATTCTTAGATGTCTTAATTTATTTCGCGATAAAATATTAAATTCAGTTATATATACTAAATACGTAAAGAATTATTCGGGGTTTCATTCAGTTGAGGGGAGCGCAACTGACGAAGGTTCCCTAGTACAAACAAATATTGCGAATGAAAAACCTTGATAAACATGGTACTTTTATTTAAAATAAAAAAGTTATTCGATTTCCAGTGTGGCCGGAAGTGGACGACAGTTGAAATTGTTTTAGTTCACAAGAATATATTCGTAATACTCCCCACACACAAATATTGTTAGTTTTCCTGTATAAGACCAAGTGACATACATCCAAAATAAAAATTAAGTTTATTTTTGGTTGATGCAAATACGCAAATGATTGCATTGTTTCACAGGGATATTGCTACAAAAACACAACTGGTTCAAAATAAATTTATTTCTATAAATCTATTTACACAATATTATTTTTTGGCGATATTGCATTCACATTATAAACATAAAAAATGTTTAGAAAATAATAAAAATTAATTAACCCATTCGAAATAATAAAAAATGAAATAAAAATACGAAAATCCATTCACTTAAGTGTTTTATTTTACAAATGGCAGTGTTTAATATGAACATGACAATATTATAAAAAGAAATCTGTAGGCACATATAATTTGTAAGTGACTAGAGGAATAACCGAAAAAAGGTATATTAGGAATGTAAAGCTAAAAAGTAAAAACATGTAGAAAAGTGTTTTGTTATTGTCACTGCTGGGTAAAAGCGATAGTATCATAAATTACCTATTGTAAGAAAATATATAGCACCATTTTACAAAAATATTTTCTCTTTTCAAAGATAAAAATCTATATTTTAGGCTAAGTAACATCACAGCGAAGAAAAGACTGTGATAAGCTTTGATAAATTTTATACCACCAGGGCGTTTATATCAAAATATTTCGTTGTGGTATTTTGATTCGTAAATACAACTTAAAGCTAAATACTATACAAAATTCTTTACATGATTTTGTTTTTATTTTGTTACACAAACATGGCACGAAGTTATAAAGAAATTGCTAGTAATTTCGACAGGGTTTTGAGGGTTCTTGGTCTTCTAAATCTTATCTCTATCACATCAGAAGACCAAGAACTTCGAATTGTGCAGGAACACTAACTGGTTTTGAACACACATGTCTATCGATGTGTCACTCACGTGTTACAACTAAACGAACATTCTTTATACAACAACTGAAGTAAACGTTAGTTTTGATATTTCAACATAATAATAAAAATAATAAAAGAATGCTTACAGAGTGAATGCCACATCGAGTGAGTACTTTATTTGCTTAGTTTTGAGGTAACCCTAAAGTTTTACACGATTTTACGAGTTCTTAATACAAACTTGACATCTACTGATTCTGTTCCTCACGTTTCCTGCTTTGAGTGTTTGTTTCTGTGGTTTCTGGAATTGCTGTTCATCTTCGATGGTCGCCAACCAGAAACTGAGAGTATTGGCGAAGTAATGGCAAGTACCTTGGCCTCCGTTGCATTCGATGAATGGAGTGGCACGGAAGTCCTCCAGGCAAGAACCGGGACTTGAAAGCGATTGACCACCTCCCTCGGCTCCGGCACCAGTGTGCTGAAAAAAGAGATTAAATTTGTGTAAAACATGATTATTTTCTGAACAGTTTTGGCATGTTTATATTATTTCTTGTAGAAAAGTTTATATATTCCAAATGTTTTAGGGTCTAGGTCAAAACCTCGTTCTGAAGGGCCACTATAAGAAAGCGTAGGTACAATTGATAATTGAAATTTGGTTTTTAAATGGAACCTTAGGTTAAGTAGATTAAGGGTAAATTGTTTTGATTGTCCTCATCCACTATTATAGCGGAGAAAATGAGGGGTGAAATAGTGCACATTTCAAAATTTCATAATTTATTTTTTAATTGTCCCGGAGGTCTTCTTGATTATAACAGTGTAAGATGACACTTGATATCTTTTGACGGTATTGTTTAAACGACGAAAAACTATATAGCTTAGAAAAAATGGCATTAATTGTTATGAATTTTTTAAAATTGGAAATCGCCGAAATTCCTAGTTTTCTTGAATTAAATAATATACCTTAAAAATTTAAATGCTATAATTTTTTATTTCTTATCAAAAATTTCAACTATATTAAACAAAAGGACCTAAATAGATTTTAAAAAATTTTTGTTTGGTTCGGGTTTTTTACATTATAACAATATGCTTCCTACGCGCATGCACTTTTGAGAAAGGAGTAACTTTATCTCACTCTCATCTCGATGTATAAGATGAGTAAGAGAAAGGCAGACGACGCACTTGTAAAAATTTTTCGCTGTTTTTCAGCGGTAATACGTTAAAAAAAATAACATTTCTGTTTCTCTTATAATTTAATGTAAAGATTTTATATTAATGAATGAGAAACAGTAATGTTATTTTTTTCATGTATTACCGTTGAAAAACCGCCAAAAATTTGCGTCGTCTGCCTTTCTCTTACTCATCTGATACATCGAGATGAGAGTGAGATAAAGATACTCCTCTCTCAAAAGTGCATACGCGTAGGAAGCATATTGTTATAATGTAAAAAAACATAGAACTAAACAAAATTTTTAAAATCTATTTATGGTATTTTGTTTAATATAGTTGAAATTTTTGAAAAAAAAATTAAAAATTATAGCATTTCAATTTTTAAGGTATATTATTTAATTCAAGAAAATTATGAATTTCGGGGATTTCCAATTTTAAAAATGCATTTTTTTTCTAAGCTATATAGTTTTTCGTTGTTTAAACAATACCGTCAAAATATATCAAGTGTCATCTTACACTTTTATAATCAAGAAGACCTCCCGGACATTAAAAAAAATTATGAATCAAAACAACTTTGCAAACGAATGCGCCACTATGCCCTGCACTAATATCTCAAAGACAAATACAGATATTTATACAAATGGTTTTTAAAATTGTAGGGTTATTCATATTCATATAGATTAGAAAATTTGTTATTGGAAATTCTCCTGAAAGTACTTGAAAAACCACCAAAAAATACTATTTAGTGATTCATTGGACGCCTGGGAACAGTTCTAAATCATTTCGTTATAATTTTCCACTTGGGAGATCGTCTATCGTTGTCATTTTTCACTATAGGAATGAAAACGGAGGTATGGGAGTGAAAAAATCGTTGATGAATCCCGTAAGCGAATTTCCAATCAATTAAATTGACTATTTTTCGGCAACGTTTAGTTAGATCCTTAATTTTTTAATTTTTCCATTTACGGGGTTTTTGTTCTCGAAATATGTGCTAAATGATTAATACCAATGCATAACATTCAAACTTTTTATCTTTCATCTTTTTTGTGATTCGACATTCCTAGGGTACCTATTAACAGAAACGTATATAACCTTTGTTTTCATGAATTCAAATTATTGTATTGAATTTTGAGAGATTAAAATGAACTATTTTTGTTGCATACAGGGAATAATGATAAACCATTTCCACGGTGGAAACTATAACGAAATGGTTTTTAGAACGGTGTTCCCCACCCAATGAATGACTAACCCTCATTTCACCTATATTTTTGGGAGGATAGTTTTGCAATATTTTTTTTCCTAATCTATATTAATAACTCTACATTTAAAACAAAAATATGTAAATATCTACTAGGTTTTCTTTCTCTCTCACGCGCATTAGACTTTTCTCGGGTGTTCACGTATTATGTATTAAATATCTGTAAGTTGATATAAACCGCACAAAAAAAAATTAAATACTATAATAAAACTCCTTTAAAGTTGGAAAAATTATTCAGAATCTGAAAATAATGTGACTAAAGAATTATTATGTTTCAGTGATCTCATTATGCTATAAGATCACACCAACTTTAAACACAGTTTTATAGTACATACAATATTTTTTCGTTTAAAAGATCCAACTGAATTATTGTTGGTATACCTTAAAGTCGGTTAATTTTTTAAAACTATCTATTTGAAGTTTTTTTTTATTTACCTATAAGTCAATTAAAGTTCAATAATTTGTATACGTTATATGTATGTCAAAACTAGTCACTTCCTATGAATTGATAGAAAAACCTAATTCAATTTTTTGGTCATAATTATCATAAGTATCACGGCTTGTAATAATTTTATATATATATATATATATATATATATATATATATATATATATATAAAGAAAATCTCAACAAGAAGATACAAAAGAAAGTAACTAAGGTTAATGTAGGGTGTTGGAGAATATATACAAAACACTAGACATGTTGTAGACCATGTAGAACTAGAAAATAAGTAACTCTTCAGATACAGAGAACTAAAAGAGATTTTAAAGAGGCCAAGATGAAAACTGTAATAATGAAACCGGTTACCAAGGGTTACTACTAAGAACTAAACTGCTTCATTTTAGTAAGTTATTGCTTTCTTATCTATTGTTCAAGATAATATAACTTAACTCTTTCGGCTTATTAGCGTAGTAGGTACTCTTTACTGTTATTGATAGGTTTTTCCATAATTACAAAGGTTACAGACAGTTCTAGAACTCAATGCTTTCCTCTGTTGTACTTTGTTCATTTGAGAAAGACTTAATTTGAAAATGGTTTATAGGAAATTTGAAACTGTGGTTCAAGATATTGGAAGTACTCTCTTAGAAATAAAATAATATAAACATAGTCACATACTATGGGAGATATTACATGAAGAAGAATATTAGAAAATTTGGACACCAATCTGTGAAGGGAGGTTGAAATAGGTGTTTAAACATTTTTAAAGAAAAAAAAATCACATGGTGCGGATGCGTTAGAAATTGTCACGAAAGTCGATGAGTATCTGGAAACAGGGAAAGTACTTGCTTGAAGGGAGACAAGAGGACTGTAGAACAGAGACTCGGAAAACAAAGACCCACCGAAACAAGGGCTAGGCAAAAAGGAATATTTAATCTATTTCAAACACAAACTTTATAGGGCATATTCAATTAAATAATCTTTTAATCATAGACTTTAATAAAGAAAATTTAGTATGAGAATTACTTACCATAACAAAACTGTAACCGATCCAAAGACCACTCCATCCGGAGGGACAGGGTGGCAGTGCCAGTGATTGACTGTGTACAGCAATAACATTTGAGGGAGCTTCACAGACCACACATCGTGAAATGAATTTCTGTATTTCGTATTCTTCGACTGGCATCATCGGTATTGCTTCACTTGTAGACAGCCAGTAGGATTTGTCGTTTCGGCTCGCATAGTAGCATACGTTGTTTACATCGCAAAATACGAACGGCATCGTCGAGAACTTCCTGATGCACGAGCCGGCGAAGCCGAGGTCTTGACTGTGAGCCTTTTCGTTACCCTCGACGTGGAGTAGTGAATACCCTTCCCACAACTTAACGTGGCCTCTTTCGCACGATGGTATCTCAATGCTTTGACTGTGACGGACAAGAAGTGAGCCTGAGAGATAGTCTGGTTCTCTGCAGGGAGCTCCGGGTTCTCCTTTAGGACCAACATCCCCAATAATTCCTTGGAGACCAATAGCACCTTGTAGACCAATTTCTCCTTTTTCTCCTGGTAAACCTGGGCTTCCAGGAATGCCAGTAAGCCCCCTGTCTCCTTTGTCACCTTTAAATCCTGGAGCACCAGGAATGCCATCGATACCAGGTTCTCCTTGTAGACCAGGTGCTCCAGGTATTCCAGGTGCACCTCTGTCTCCTTTCGGACCAGGGAATCCAGGTACTGCGGCTTCTCCTTTGTCACCCTTTTGACCTAATTGACCAGGCAGTCCAGGTTGTCCAGGGAAACCAGTATCTCCTTTAATGCCCGGTGGACCGATTGGACCTACTTGTCCTGGAAGCCCATCTAGACCTCTGTCTCCTTTAGCTCCTGGGTATCCAGGCTGTCCAGCTAGGCCAGTCAGACCTCTGTCACCTTTAGGACCTGGTGCTCCTATTAATCCTGGTGGGCCTCGATCTCCTTTTTCTCCAGGATATCCAGGGGAGCCATCTAGCCCTGGTCTACCTGGGGGTCCAACTGGTCCAATAGCGCCGGGTATTCCATCAAAACCACGTTCACCCTTTTGGCCTTGTAACCCAATTGGGCCCGGTGGTCCAGGGGGTCCTGTTCTTCCTGGTAAGCCGGTCAAACCACGTTCGCCTTTTTCTCCTTGTCTGCCTTCAGCTCCTTCTCTACCGTTTTTACCAGGGAAACCGGGAAGACCTTTTTCGCCCTTGACTGTTAGACCTGGTAATCCTTCTCGACCTGGTAGTCCTTGGTCACCTAAAAAACATATATATTTTAAAATTTCTCCACAGAACGTTTCACAATGAGTTTTAACGTACCTTTAACTCCATTAAATCCTGGAAGTCCTCTATCTCCTTTAACTCCAGGGAAACCGATATCCCCCTTTTCACCTTGAAGACCAATCTGTCCAACAAATCCACGATCACCTTTTTCTCCTTGCTGACCTACTGCACCATAAGGACCTGGTTCACCTTTCTCACCCTTTATTTGAATTAAAGGTCCAGGTGGGCCTCTAGAACCATCGTCTCCTTTAGGGCCTGAGTATCCAGGTGGACCTGTTGGTCCTGGTAAGCCCCTTTCTCCTTTCAGACCATCCAAACCATTCATACCTGGATTACCTTTGTCTCCCTTTTCACCTGGATAACCAGGAACACCAGCAAAACCTCTTTCTCCCTTAGCACCTGGTAAGCCATCAACACCATCCATTCCCGGAATACCCATTTCTCCAGGGAAACCTCTATCACCTTTTGAACCAGGATATCCTACTGGACCAATATCACCTTTCGAACCCGCACTTCCTGGTAAACCATCGAATCCTGGAGTACCCCTTTCGCCTTTCTGTCCTGTAGCTCCAGGTATACTTAACCCTGGATTTCCTGGTTCTCCCTTGGCTCCTGGGAAGCCCGGCTGACCAGGTAATCCTTCCGGTCCCCGAAGACCAGGAGTACCGTGTTCTCCTTTTTGTCCTTTCTCAGAAGCCGTGCCGGGTTCACCTTTACGTCCTGATGTTCCAGGTAAGCCTTGCTGCCCTTTCATACCAAACGGTCCTGGAGGCCCTGGTAAACCAGGCGGCCCGAAGGGACCGATATCTCCTTTCTGGCCAAACGGTCCCATTTCCCCAGGCATTCCGACTAATCCAGCTGGTCCAGTTGGTCCTGGATATCCACGCTCGCCTTTCTCTCCTAGTGAACCAGGAAGTCCATCCATTCCTGGAGGGCCCGGTGAACCTGGTCGGCCAATAGATCCTTTGAACCCTTTTGATCCTGGTGCACCTGATATCCCCTGTTCCCCTTTAAGTCCTGGAAAACCTGTTAACCCCGGTTTTCCGGGTTCCCCTCTTAAGCCAGTTTCCCCCTTTTGTCCATCTGGTCCTGGACGACCTGGTGATCCATCAAAACCTGGAGGACCTACAGGACCTGGCTCTCCCTTTGCTCCTGGTGGCCCGGTAAGTCCATTTAACCCAGGCTCGCCAACATCTCCTTTTTCTCCCATTAGCCCTGGTAAACCGTCTAGTCCTGCCGGACCGGTTTTTCCTGGGAACCCTGGAAGACCCTTTTCTCCTTGCAATCCCATTGGGCCTGGAGGACCAGGTGGTCCTACTGAAGGAATACCGGGTTCTCCTTTGTATCCTTTGCCTCCTGTTAATCCAGGTAAACCCTGCCCTCCATCTCTACCTGGTTCGCCGGGGAATCCCATAGTTCCAAGTTCACCCTTATCACCCCTAGGTCCAGGTAAACCTCGACGTCCCACTGGACCAGGAGGTCCTTCTTGTCCAGGTGGACCTCTTGGCCCTTGATTGCCTTGATCTCCTTTTTCCCCTCGCTCACCATCTCTTCCCTGAAGACCTTGTTCTCCTGGAAAACCTCGGTCGCCCTTTGGTCCTTTAGCCAATTTTATTATATCTTGAGGGCAATCTCCCCTTTGACCTTTTAGACCTGGTATTCCATCGTCTCCTTTAAAACCCCGTTCACCTTTTTGACCAGTATAACCTGGCTCTCCTTTAATACTTTCGCCTTGTTGGCCTTTAGCTCCGGGTATTCCTGGTTCCCCAGATTTTCCATCATGTCCTGGGAATCCTGCATAACCTTTGTCTCCTTTAAAACCGGGTAATCCTGGTAAACCTCTTTCTCCTTTCGGACCAGCTACGCCTGGTAAACCTCTTGGACCCATCCTACCATCCAACCCACGGTCTCCTTTTGCACCCTTCTCAGCCTTAATTAGGCTTCCTGGTATTATGGCATCACGACCTCTTTCACCTTGTGGACCAGGAGCACCATCTCGTCCTGGTATTCCCTGAAAAAAATATATTATTTATTAAAATTAAATGATTTGTCACATATGTCTAATTTTACTCACCGGTGGACCGGGAGGTCCATCTCTTCCAGGAACACCGTCTTTACCAGGAAGACCTATAAATCCTTGAGGTCCTGGCGGACCTCTCAAGCCCATCAGTCCGTCGCTACCATCTCTGCCGGGTGTTCCTTTTTCGCCTTTGCTGCCTGGTAGACAATCGATACATCTACCGCCTATTTCACCTTTCTGGCCTGGAATGCCAGGTGTACCAGGGTAACCAGGTAAACCTTGATTTCCTTTTTCTCCTGGTCCTCCCTGCAACCCTGGATTTCCTGGAATTCCGTTTAGAGTATCTCCAGGTGCACCTCGGGCTCCGCCAAAACCTTTTTCACCCTTCTGTCCTTTTTGACCATCTCGTCCTGGTAAACCATCATCTCCTCTTGGTCCCTACGAATTCAGTGAGTTAACCTATATTGTCATCCTTTCGAAAATATTTCATATATAAAACGCTTTAATAACTTACCATAATCGAAAGTCCTTTTTCTCCCTGAAACCCTTGGAGCCCTTGAGGTCCCGGAGGTCCCGGGAAACCTTTCTGTCCAGGAGCTCCGGGTAATCCCATCAAACCTGCATCGCCTTTTTCTCCTTTTTCACCAGGTAGACCTTCTGGTCCTGGGGTTCCTGATAAGCCAGGGCCACCTGGAGGACCAATTGGTCCTCTTGGACCCGGTTCGCCTGGAAAACCGTCCATACCTTTTGGACCCATTGGTCCTGGATAACCTCTGGGTCCTATAGGGCCTGGTGGACCAGGAAAACCTTTCGAGCCACATGAAGGACCCGGGGGACCTCGCAAACCCATTTGCCCAGGAAAGCCACCAGGTCCGGGTTCACCTTTTTGACCATGCCTTCCATCCAAACCTCTAATACCATCTAAACCGCGATCTCCTTTTTGTCCAGGTGGGCCAGGAGGACCGGCGAATCCATCTCTACCCTAAAAGTAAATTATAGATGAACGCTAGAAAACAAATTTAAAACTTATCTTACTCTTGGACCAGGTGCACCAGGGAGACCCTTTTCTCCTTTCATACCTAACGTGCCTGGAATACCATAAAGTCCTTCCGGTCCTGTGTCGCCTTTTAATCCTTGATAACCAAATTCACCGTGATCGCCTTTCATGCCTTTATCTCCTTTCGGGCCAATGGTAGAAGTCCCGTTTATAATCCATCGATTGTCAGCCGGTTCTCCTTTTTGTCCTTGAACACCTCGTTCTCCCTTTTCTCCTTTTGAGCCCCAATATCCAACACACTGAGCGCCTTTTTCACCTTTCGGACCAGGCGGACCACGTGGACCCTAAATATATTGCGCTTATTATTGCTTCTCTCACAAATGAATTTTACATACATTTATTCCTTGTTCACCTAGTGTACCTGGAAGTCCAACCGGCCCTTCTGGACCAGGCAAACCAGCCGGACCAGTTACACCGTTTCTTCCCGGCTCTCCTTTTTGGCCTTTAAGATTTATTTCGCAATGTGCAGGTTCGCCTTTTTCACCCTTGTAACCGCCGGGCCCAGGATAACCTCTAGGGCCAGCCTCTCCCATGTTTCCTTTTGCACCAGGAAAACCCTAAAATAAAGGAACTATTAAAAAAATATATAACTTTAATGAAGATGAGTCTTACATCTGTACCATTGCAACCATCCAAACCCGGTCTCCCAGGTGATCCTGGTGCACCTAACCGTCCAGGTAATCCATTCAATCCCGGGAAACCTGGAAGTCCAGATCTGCCTCGATCTCCTTGTGGTCCTCGGGGTCCTGCTGGGCCAGGCTCTCCTTTGTCTCCTTTATCTCCCATTATACCTTCTTCGCCAGGAAATCCTCTTGCCCCTTTTTCTCCTTGTAAACCGTTTAATCCTGGGAAACCCTAAAACATTTTGTTGGTATAAACTTCGACGGTAGAGTTAATAATGTTTCTTTGAGAAATTATAAAGTTAACTTTTTTCAGTTTAAGTTTTATTGTCTATTTATTTTATTGTTATATAAGCGCTAGGTATACTAACATATTTACTAAATATTTTAGTAAATACTCTTATTATTAATTGCTACTGTTTTGTTTTGCACGTGTACTACACTGCATGTTATCAATGCGTGCACTAGAACATAAAGATGTGAAAAAACCCTAATTTAAATAAAAATTAGTTACCCTGTCTCCTTTTTCTGCAAAACATTTGGGAATGCATTTGTCACTTCCATTTTTCGGTCCGTAGGAGCTACCAGGGGCATCGAATATATCATAACTACTTGCATAAGGTCTTCGATTCGGATATGGGCTACTCTCACTTCTCGCACCATAATAACTGGAACCGGACTGTGCATAGCCTCCATAAGAACCTGAAGCTCTGGATTGGTTTACATTGATGACGCCCGATGTTTCGTACGATCCGCTGTGACTTCCTGCGGATTGCCCGGAGCTACTTGACTGGCCATAGCCCCTTGATTGTTCATAACCACCATATTGTCCGGAACGACCTGACTGTTGTCCGGAACTACCTGATTGTTGTCCGTAACTACCCGATTGTTGTCCGTAACTACCCGATTGTTGTCCGTAACTACCAGATTGTTGGCCGAAGCTACCAGATTGTCCATAACTGCTACTTTGACTGTAGCTTCCCTGTTGACCGTATTGTCCTGGTTGCCCAGATCCGCTCGATTGGCCAGATGAGGAATAAAACGATCCTGATTGCCTCGATTCATAGCCTACAGTTCTGCCTGTGTCTGGGTAGTTCGTACTAGTTTCATCTCCTTCTTTACTATAGGGAGAATCTGTGGATTGATAATATCGCGTATCATACCTGCCGGATGATCGTGATCTGTCGACTTCAGAACCTTGAGAACCATAACTTCCTCTGGAAGAAAGAGCTTCGTCTGGATCTTGATCTCCTCTGAAACATAAAAGAATGAATTCAACATTGTGTTTCAAAAAATTTATAGATAATATTAATTCCCCAATGGGGAGTGACGTTTAGGAAAAATAATATTTTTTTCACATCTGACATGCTTAGAATTACACCGAAAGTAACAATATTCTATTATTATGAAAAAATTGTGAGGTCGGGGGATTCCAGTCCGGATCGAAGTTGCTTACGTTTTTGTTTTTCACTCTTTCTATTTTTTTGAATTTTTTACGCATTATCTTACCAGTATTTTTATTTTTTACTGTTTGGACCACCTAGTATAAGTCTAACTCTGATTCGCCCTATATTGCAACCACACTGTATATGCTGCTGTGTATTAGTCACTCAATGTAACTTCTGAACTACTCAGTATAACTATAATTTCACTCCACAAGATACTGTCAACATTCTGATATTTTTTAAACCAGCCTGTAGAGGTATGATTGTTTTTTGTCCTATATCTTGAACCACCCTTGATATGCAACTATTTCTAATATTTGTCGACGCGAGATGTAAAGACCGAAATCTAGATGTCCGTCTTACATCTCGCGTCTTCAAATTTAACGAAATGTATCAAATACATAAAGAAGTGTTCGAGAAGACATTCAATTGTGGGAAGCCCTGACCAGAAACAATATATGTTGTATATAATATATAATGTATATTGTCTTGCGTACAAAGGAAGTATTAATTAAACTTGTCACAGCGAAGCACAAATTGTAAATGACTAACACATTGGATCTATCAAATGAAGAAATAATAATTGACCCCCGAAATTTCAGGTAAAAGAAAGGTAGGAGGTACAGGGATTATTTTGAATTGTTTTATGGTTGTGAGGATATTTTTGAATATATAAGTGATTTATTTTGTTGATGAGATTTATGTGGAAATGTGAATGCAGGGTTGCCAAATTGCCGAAAGTTGAAAAGTTCTCGGTTGAAATTCTTGTGAATTTTCTGGTGAAATAATAAGGAGATTTGGCCACGACAGAGGAGCTGTCGAAGAGGATACGGTGGCCCCTTTCGTGGTGATGTTCAGCTACAGCAGAGTTTGAACGAAGCTCCGTTTTCAAACAACGTTTGTGCTCACATAGACACGTTGTTACAAATCGTATGTTTCACAAATGTAGACTGCCCCTCACGAGCAAGGGATCGAATAAACACCCTCGGATGAAAGAGGATTTTGTTTATCCTTTGGAAAGGGTAACCCTTGTGAGATTTGGGATAGTGGTTTGTAGGCTGTTTTCACCTCGTGCTTATGGAGAAGCTTCCCAATCCAATCCGTGACCTTGTTTATATATGTCAAATATGCTACTGATTTCTTTCAAAACCCGAAGCCGACATCATACGTTTTGAAACGAATAAAATTGTCCGAAAGGCAAAACCTCCGCCATCAAACATCTCCAAAAGTTAACGAGTCGCCCTTAGCAATCTCCGAGAAAACCGTGACATTATCATTCTTCCGGCGGATAAAGGCAATGGAACGGTTGTCCTAGATTTTCCAGAATATGCCCATAAGGTAAATGATTTACTTCAAGTTGGATCCTATTCTCCCATTCATCGTGATCCCACCCCCAAAATGGAACGTGAAATAACTTCATTGATAAAAGAGTCTAACATTCCTAAAGCAATACAAAAATATCTAATTCCTCGTAGTTGCACCTCCCCACGCCTATATGGCCTGCCGGAAATTCATAAAGAACAAGTTCAATTACGACCGATTGTGAACTTAATCGGCTCTCCAACATACAACATCGCCAAATATTTAACGGACATTCTTAAGACATTCACTGGAAAATCGCCCTAACATATTTTAAACTTATCCCATTTCGTAACTCTTCTGTCAGAGATATCAATTGAACTCAATGATATTTTAGTTAGTGACATCACTGTTCACCAAAGTTCCCATTTCGGACTCCCTATCGATTATTAGAGAACTGCTGTCGGAAAACGGTCAAACCTTGGATTTACTTTTTCTTTTTCAAAATAAATATTACATGCAAACTTCTGGTACCCCCACGGGTTCTCCCCAATCACCACTATCCAAAATCTCACAAGGATAAACAAAATCTTCTTTCATCCGAGAGTGTTTATTCCATCCCTTGCTCGTGAGGGGCAGTATATATTGGTAAAATATACGATCTATAACAACGCGTCTATTTAAGCACAAACGTTGTTTGAAAACGGGCCTTTGTTCAAACTCTGCTGTATCCTCTTCGACCGCTCCTATGTGGTGGCCAAATTTCCGTATTATTTCACCAGAAAATTCCGAGAGGCCATTAAAATCGCCAAAAATTCCAAGAATTTCAACGGAGAGGTTTCGAACTTTCTCCAATCTGGCAACCCTGCATTCACATTTTAACAGAAATCTTAACAAAATAAATCAGTTATATTACCTACTAATAAAATTCGAGGAATGTATTCAAAAATATCATCACAACCATAAAACAACTCAAAATAATCCCTTTAAGTACATCCTCCCTTCTTTTACTTGAAATTTCAGGGGCTAATTATTATTTTATCATTTGATAGATCCAATGTGTTAGTGATTTACAATTTGTGCTTCAGTGTGACAAGTTTAATAAAGTGAAGTTTCAAAGTGTGTTTGTGAGAAAAAGACTGAACGAATGTGTTCGCCGTAAGTTAAATAACATTTGTATTTTCTCACCCTTGAAAAAGTCCCTTATAAGTGCGGGCGAAACATTGGAAAACTTATTTATATGTTGATTCAGATATATAATTAAATTAATTCGAAAAAATGATTTGAAATGAATTAAAATTAAAACAATTACAAACACCCTGTACATTATACTTTCATGGCATATCTTGACATTTAAGCTATATAGTTATTTTGAAAATTTGACATTTACATCGATGTTTACCATCTTTTGCACATATTTTTCAGATTTTCTGAAAAACGGTATGTTGGTATGTTTTACGTCATAGAAAAATATACGGAATCAAGTTGGAATATATTTTTGTAGAATACAATTTAAAGTATTCAAATTGATTCAGCCGTTCTAGAGAAAACAATAAAGACTCGTTGCCGTTTATTGAAATTTAGTCCTTTAATTGCTGTTTTTTTTCTAATTTTCTGGAAAACGGTAAATCTCAAGTTACAGAAAAGTATATGGTACCTTTCTCTAATATTTCTTAGTACAACGCAATTCAAATCATCGAAATCGCATAAGCTGTCTTCGTATAATCACTGAGCATAAATAACAGAAAAGATGCCGACGAACTGATAACCTCCTCCTTTTCGTATAAAAATATAGTATGCAATTGAAAATGAAGACGTAGTACCTAAGGCCAATTTGCAAAAACTGTCTGGAGCAATAATTGCATTCTTACAGAAAAATTTCCTCTACATCGTTATGTTACTTCCCAGAGTTTTATATTTTAAAAATTGTACAACCCCATTCAAACTTTCCTCAAAGCCCTATTATTTGTTGGTATATCAATACCCCATCTTTTATTATAGCCACATTGGTTGTAGGATTTTCTTTTTGAGTAACGGATACCCAGAACCTTTTTATCAATAGACGTTAGTAATTTTTTCATTACTTATGTTTAATGTGTCAAGGAAAACGATAGAACGGAAATTACAAGTAGTTGAGATGTTACTCGTTTTTATCCAGATATCAGATTTCTTTTCTCTGCTATATTATTCACATAGTTACGGACATAGTATAAACTTATTGCAGGCCAATATTCATGTGGGCCATATAATCATTAGTCATATTAATTGGCTGCCACTGGGTGTTCTATTATTCCATCACCTTAACAGCTGCCATTTGATAACAGCGTACCCCCGATGTCGCGTCATAAGATGACCTGGGAAACCGACCACCAGATTGCTATCCCACTAACACCATCCAACAGTACCTGCGCCCCAAGATTTGACCAGGAAAACATATTACTTTTCGTTATGGAAATTTTTAATCTGGCTGTTGAAAACTGTAAACCAAATTTGCATATTCTGTCATCACAAAGGCCGATAAATACCAATATGTAGGTATTTCCCCAGTTTCACACATATGTAATGTAATTCACGAAATCATTGAAGAGTTGTATAACCTTAAATTATGGAAAGGTTTGTTGAAATATCTTACCTATCAATATATTCAGATCTTCCACTTAATGATGATTCTACCCGATAGCCGGCATCTCCTCCACTGTCAGCAGCTCTATAGTATCCTACTGGTACATTTCCGTCTCGACTATTGCCTGGTCTATAATTCCTATTCCTGTAGTTCATATGCCTCCCGTATGGGCTTGTCCTATTCTGCTGTGAATTTCCATCTACAAATTGCTGAAATAGAAATGGACGACATAAATAAATATTCTTATAAAAACTTATTAACTATATGAGATGACACAATATTGTGCTAAGGCAAAAATAAAATGGAGAGTGAGGTTAATACTTTTGATGTAGCAGATGCGGAAGAGTTTTGGATGCAGTAATAGAAGGAATCAATACTTAGGGAATAACAGATGATGGTCAGTTTTTTTAGGGTTCCGTATATACAATATACGGATACCCTTATAATATCACTCCGGATTTCTGCCTCAGTCACATCACAGCAATTTTCTCCTAAACAACTGGACGGAGGTTGAAATTTGGTATCAATGTATAGTTTGGTGACCTGATCAGGAGCACATATCGTAAAAGAAAAAATTTTGAATTTAGGAGTACTTCTGGGGGGAAAAACTAAAAAAATCGACCTTTCCCCCCTGATCTCCGAAACTACTGAGCCTAAAATTTTGAAAAAAATAGGAAATATAGAACCTTGTCCGAACTTTACAGGAAAAATAAGCAGAAACCACTAATATTAATTTTGGGAGGCAAGTTATAGGATTAAATAAAAATTTAAAAATAAAAAAAAATTCAAACGCATCATGTAATATATCAAATGAAAGGTCTCATTCTGAGGAACACAAATATATTTTTTTCATATTAAAAAAAATTATTTAAAAAGATATTAACGAAAATATACCAAAATTTACCCATCCCCCCCCCCTGTCACCGAAACTATAAAACGTAAAGTTTTGAAAAAAAATAGAGGTATAGGTTCTCACCTGAAGTTTACTGGAAAAAATAAGGAGAAACTTCTACTTTTAATTTTGGGGTGCAAATTACAGAATTAAATGGAAAATATAAAATTAAAATTGTTTCTAACACATCATGTTATATATCAAATGAAAGGACTCATTGCGACGAAAACAAATATATTTTTTTCATATTTTTAGAATAAATAAATTAAAAGATATTTAAAAAAATATAAAAAGTTTAACCATTCCCCCCCCTTACCTACGAAACCATAAGCTGGAAAATTTTGAAAAAAATGGAGGTATAGCCCCTCACCTGAACTTTACTAGAAAAATAAGGAGAAATCCCTAATAATATAATATTTTGGGGGGCAAACTATACAATTAAATGGAAAATATAAAATTAAAATTGTTTCTAACCCATCATGTTATATATCAAATGAAAGGGCTCATTATGACGAAAACGAATATATTTTTTTCATATTTTTAAAATAAATTAATTAAAAGATATTAACAAAAATATAAAAAAATTTAAACATCCCCCCCATCTCCAAAACCATAAGCTAAAAAATTTTGAAAAAAAAATGGAGGGATAGCCCCTCACCTGAACTTTACTGGAAAAATAAGGAGAAACCCCTTATATTCATTTTGAGGGGCAAATTATAGAATTAAATGGAAAATAAAAAATTATAATTGTTTCTAACGGGTCATGTAATATATCAAATCACAGAGCTCATTATGACGAATACAAATATATTTTTTTAATTTTTTTTAAATGAATATTTTAAAATATATTAAAAAAATATTGCCCATTCCCCCCGTAATTCCCCAAACTATTATACCTACATTGTTTTGTTTATTAGAAAAATATGAAAAAATCCCTAATTCTATTATTCGGCCCCCAAATAATAGAATTAATCGGAAAATAAATTATTAGAAAACCCCCATAGTAATTTTAGTGACAAATTATACAATTAAATGGAAAATAAAGATTCAATTTTCAAACGCATCATGTAATATATCAGATAAAAGGCTCATTATGTGCATTACAAATATATCATATTTTTAAATCAATTGTTTAAAAGATATTAACAAAGATATTAAACATCGACTTAATTCCCACTTTAGAAACTATACTATTTAAATTTTGAAAAATATATTTTATTTGTATTGTTTAATAATTTGAATAATAATTATAATTTAAAACTTGACATATTTTGCCCTTTATCTTCCAATCTACAGAGCCTCGAAACTTAGACAGTAGATTATAAAAGGCATTTCTGAAAGTTTATTAGTAAAATAAAACTCTAATGTTAATTTTTAGGGGCCATATTAGGAAATTAAATACATATGTATTCTAATAAAAATCAAGCGAATCCTGAAGCAGATGAAATAAAAACTCTATGTGTGGAAAATCAAGTGTATATTTTTTATAAATTTAAAACGCTTCCTTTAAAAGATATAAGGGTAAATATAAGAAAATGCACTCATTCCCTGTTTGTCTGAAACTGGAATATTAAAATCTTGAGGGTGGTACGGAACCCTAAGTTTGCGAGTCCAACTCGCACTTGATCAAATTATTTTAAATTTGCATCCCTATTTTTTTCGAATAAGTGTTATCACAATAACTGATAATGAATGAAGGACTCAAAGATGTAACAACGAGCGTTAAACGTCTAGTGATGTTGTGTATAGTTTCTCGAGTTGCAGAATCTTCCGTTTTAAACTTATAAATATAAATCATCCTTTTAAAATCACATCTGCGCATCTTCAATAATTAGAACACTGATACAGCAACCTTTCCTAACCATATTGCTCTAAAACAGTTATAAAAAAACCTCGGATGTATATAAAGAAGAGGGTGATGAGTGTCGTATTGATAACCTATCATTATCACTGTCATTAAAAACTTACGGAGATCTGTAAAAAGCCTACCAGTTTGTGATATGAGCATGAATAAAGTGGAAGCTCCACTTTTGAATGACAATGATGATCATTACGTTATTCAAAAGTGCCCTTTAACTTTACATGTTTTACACGATTATGTTAATCATTTGTATGGGAATGGGATTCAATTCCTCTCGTAAGTCAGGACAAAGCTTTGTTCTGGCCACGTAAACTCAAACTGGTTACAAAAAAATACCAAGGAGAATTTTTTTAAGGAAATGCCTGTAGAGAATTGTTGAAACAAGCAGACAAACTGGTGGATCCAAAGACGTATGGCCATTGTGAACCATTAACACTAGTTCAGCATTTAAAGCGATGGACAACATAGTGACCAAATTCTTTTCTTCAAAAAAAGTTGATACGCCATATGAAGATTTCTTCCACATTTTTTTTTAAACGTACCAGTACCAGAGAAACACCGTGAAATAAATTCATAATTTAAATTCACACTCACATTTCCTTCACACGAACATTAATTCCAAATATTCTTGTCTCTTTATATGTATTTGGATCAAGTGCAAATATGGGTTCAAATGAAGTGAATTGAATATAAATATAAAAAGTGTGATTCATGTGATACTTCTATAAGACTTTTAGCTGAAATTGATCTTCAAAGATAAATTTTCAAATTTAAATAATAATTTCTTTAAAAAATCAAGAACACGAAACAAAACTTGATTAATGGCGATTCATATACGCTTGCAAAAAAGTTTGTCATGATATAAAATAAAATTTTGGAAATTTTGTAATATTAATAAGGATTAGTTTTTTTTTGGTGCATCTAACCGATAGATTGGATCGAAAAATATGTAGTGCTATCACCGACATACAATAGTTTGACGATGACTTAAGTCCTGTGTATAGTGACAAAAAAAGTAATATATTTGACTCGAAGGTTTCATTTTACTTACTTTACCGATTTAGATAGCTTAACTGTATTACACTAAGGTAGATTCTGAAGCGGTTCCATGCGTCTTTCATTAATCTTGCAACTTACAGAAAATTTGATCAAAGTAATCTTTCTTCATAAAGATCTATATGTAAACGTCAATTTATATTAATGAATAACACTACCTACTGACAGGGGATAAACCTTAACCATGAAATAAATTAAATCAATTGAAAATAAAATGTCAATTAATTCTATGATATCTTATGGCAGACTTTGATAAATTGGACATTTAATTGAAAACAAAAAATCTTACAGCATATACTTGGAGGTAGCCTACCATGCATAAATATCATGACAAAACTAGAATGAGAAGGTAATGGAGACAGTGATAGGCTGTTACCCTTGATTAGGAGCTAATTTCATCCACCGAGTGAAATAGCCTATTACCCTCACTATTACCCTCTCTTTCTAGTCTCGTCACGAAATTTGTACACTGCAGACTACTTTCAGAAAACAAGCGCTATGCAGAAAACGTGATTTTTTTCGTTTTGAATTCAGCTTGGCTATTGATAATATCACACCATTCCTTCCACCCATTTTCAATGTAATACATTATAACATAAATGATCTTCCCACACTGGCATTTGTCAAAGACATATCATCCTCATATTTCCAAATTGGTGATTGGTAAGAAAAAGCACCACCAACTTATTAATAAAGAGTTAACCCAGAAACCCTATATACACAGAAACGACCTTTTTCAAATAAATTAATTTTGAATTTTTAATTTATTTATTTAATTTTAGAATATATGAATATGTGATTTTTTTATTTAATAAATTTATTAGATTTTTCCTGATATTTTTGATTATTTGGACTTTACATTTACATGACTTACTTTGTAACTAAGATTTGTTACTATTATAACCAATAATTATTTTTTCCCAAAGTGAAGTATACTTGATACGGGACGTAAATTATGGTGGAGTCGCCTGAACGAAAACATTTTAAACCTATTTATACTTTTTGTCAATTAAATACTAAATAACCTCACATTTGACAAGAAAAGTCCTAAAAAATCGAACAAATTTTCATCTTAAAATTAAATTTTATTAATACAGATTCTAATAGCTTTTACAACTCAAATCCGAATAATACATTGAAAAGTTTCGTTATTTTTTAAATATATCAATTGTGGTTTTATTTCCCATCACACCAAAATACTTTTTTTATTTATTTATTATTTATTTTATGCTTTTGCGGAAATGAAATTTATCAATGCCGTTGTTATTCATAACTTAATTTAAATTGAACACCTTTTAATTCTGGACTACATACAATTTTTTTCCCAATTTTTAAAAGTTTTTGAGATTTTGAATTTATTTGAAATTTGGTTTGATTTTTAATTAGGTTAGTTATAATGTTGAATACATGAATATTGATTTTTTGTAATTTTGATTTTTTTTTATTTCTAAATTTTATTAAAACTTCTGACTTTTTTGAATATTTTGAACCTCCCACTTTTAAGCAAGTATCGTTAGTATTATGGTCAACAGTTAGTTATTGTCTTGTAGATGCAATTATATTAGAAGTACTTAAATTATGGTGGAGTCGCCAGTGCGACAACAGCTTAAATGATTTATTTTTTATGGTTTGTGGGGTAAATTGTAAATAACACCACGTTTGATAAAAAATCATTTAATAATCCAAAAATATCGATCAAGCTTTCAACTTCATATTTATATTTCGACAATTCAGATTTTAATACAATTGACACCGAAATCCGATTGAGACTTTGGACCGTTTTGATTTTTTAAAATCTCAAGAATCAAGAACTTGGTTGAAACAGCGTCGAGTATAGACAATAATGATTTGAGAGACTTTAAATAAAAAAAACAAATAGCATTAAATTTGGATTCTTCACTTGTCAAGAGTCACTAGGATGTTTCTAGAGTAGTAAGCTCCTTCTAAAGCATTAAGCTCGTACTAAGTCCTCGCAACCATAAGTTTGTTTAAATTAATCCATACCAATTGTGTTGCAATGTTTGCAATGGCAAGGGTAATGCTGTACAGGGAAGAACCACTTACCATTACAATAAAATACCTCAAAATCATTTCTTGGTTGATCTGGTACCCTGATATTAGAAGAACGTATTGTAGTTGGCATACCAAACACACCCAAGTATAGTGAATTAGTAATGAACAGAATTGCACTCAGTTTATTTAAAATTAAAACTCGTGACATGTATTTCGCGGAACCTAAGTTTCCTGTGACTTATGTCACAAGTTTTAATTGGAATAAAGTGTAAGTGTGTAATACTGTTAAAATTTGGAAGGAACTGTAAGTCCTCATAACAATTTAATTGAAATGGACGAGTACAGTCGGTCGTACCTAGTATTATCTCAAAATAGATCATATATACGTGGGCCAACTCCTAACAAATCTGCTTCCTTCTCAATTTATTGTAATTTCTCAGTGAGACTTCTATCAAAACCGACATGGTTGAGCCTGTTTAGAAAGCTTACAGTATGTCCAAGCTTTCTTTTAGTCGATATTTCCAATATTTCGTCATTGGTGCGTTCCCGCAATTTGTTTAATGTATTGTTTTCAATTTGATTGAATTACTTCATTGATCTTTAAACTTCTGCACCTTTTCTAATACTTTCCGTCGCGCTAATGCTAATTGTAAGTGTTTATTTGCGTGTAAAATATAGACAGTATTGACATTCGGGTTTCGGTTCCCTAGTTATTAAGACGCTTGGGAGTTTCGTGTAGTGTGCTCCGAATTATTCGGACACATTTTTTGATTCCGTCTGAAGAGACGACGCTTATTGTTGTTGTTTGCGTTACGATTTCTCGAGATAGTAGCTTCGTTCGTAACGACCGCTAAACCGCTTTCATTTTGTTTCTTTTGTGTTTACAAAAGCGCATCATTTGTTGTTAAACCCGCATTTTTTGTATGCTCAATCAATGAACATTACGTCGCTATTTTTTGTGTAACGTGTTGTCCAGACGAAGCTCTAAGAAACTGTTCCTGCTTACGGGGCTAGCCTTAGAAGAAAGAAGAACCAAGAAAACACCAGAGATTCGACTTAAAGGTTAGTGATAACTTTTATTTGGTGATTCGTTTATGTGACGGCACGTGTTTATTGATTGTTCCGCTAAAGGTCCTTCGTCAATTATATACTTGCATTGAACCAGCATTGAACTAAAACCGCAACATCTAATTCATACATTTTTTTTGGATATTCTCTATGGAATGTGCCATCGAAGACATTCCAGTCATCTTCACGTAATTCTAAGGCAACTTAAAGCATCTAATTTTAATCCCCATGGTCATTGAACAATTTTTACTGCTTTTTTATCTGATAATACGCCTTTCATCTCTTAATTGTTTTTTCTCGCTTTTTAGTGATTCCTTTTATTTGATGTAGCTATTTTCCTTGTGCCTCGTTATTGATGTCTATCTATCTATATTATTTCAGTAAATGCTCGAATCGACTCCTTGTTAATAACATCAGGTATCAAATAGTTACCTCTATTATCTCTCTGTAGACGCGAGATGTAAGGATCGACAACTGAATGACACCTCGTAGAGGGCACTAAAATCTGTGACAGGTAAAGTTAAATTGAAAATTTTAGGGCAACATTCTTACTTGTGAGTTACGGGATAACAGCAACGACATCGAACAGCTCCCAATTCTGAACTTCTGTGTGCTAGTTTCCCCGAAAATCCTAGATGTCGATCCTTATATCTCGCGTGTACATATTTATTGCGCACAAATGAATGATCAAATACATAAATATCTGTTCGAGAGGACATTCTCTTGTGGGAAGCGCAACTGTTGAAGTTTCCCGAACAGAAACAATATATGTTATATATATTGTCATGCGTAGGTACAAAAGATTTTTAAACCTTCAAATGGAATGCAAAATATTATTTCGGGCAGGACCTGCCTTCTATCTTCAAACTGTTGTTAAGGAATTTTAAACACATAGTTGAACAAATAAACGCAAAAGTATTAAGTTAGAACAAGGTGACTGCAGTAGGGTGCTCATTGAGCAAGTACATCCACAGGGATCAGTGGTGGGGCCAATTTTGTGGAACCTGTACGACGATTGCAGATATGTGAAACTGGTAATAAATTTTGATGACAAGGTCATTTTTAATGTATCTCTGCTGAAGGTAAATAGTCTTTGGTAGGTCGTAAAATGTATTCCTGGCTGTAAATGACAGGCTTAAATATTCAACCATAAATTTAGTATGTACATAGATGTTGCTATTTAAATATAATATTTCAATATATTTGTATTAATTTCTGTATATCTCCAAACCAGTACCTACTGAGATTCCCGTGGCACCAACTGCATCATTAAAAACGTTTGGATGCAATGAAATAAAGTACATCTTAATTCACGTGTGACTTGAGTTCCTGTAGGCTTATTAAAATCAACATTATAATGAACACTAATAATTTATCTGCAATGCAATCTTGAAAACCGGCTTGCGGTTTCTTTTAAGTCGTCCAAAGGGTTCGCCTTTAAATTTGGTAAATTACTTGTCTGAAACCACAGTTAGTTTATGTTGTCATTTATTTTTGTCATCAATAAATGCTGAAATGAAATGTTGATGTTTTTTATTCTCCGTGTTATGCAATTATTGTTTTTTATGCAGTTATATGTAAACTGAAGATATATGCCCCACTACAATACTTTAATAGATTAGTAAAAATTGTTGTTCTGTGATAATTAAAATCAGTTTTAAATTACAGTGAGTTTAAATACTGACTTTGTACAACAATATTTTCAAAAATGTCTTAGATTGATTTAATAAAAGTACACTATGCAAGAATTTTCACTTTTTGGGGCAAGAAATTGTGGGCGTTAGAAAAGGAACTCTATCCACAAAGTTCTCAAGATTTCTATTACTACGAACTTCTATCAATAGGCCAATTAAATATCAAGAAGGAATCATCATCATACCGAGCTTCTGAGGCAACTCAACAAGATATCTGTGCTTTTGAAAACAATATAATAATAAATAATATATGGTTATTTGTTATTGTAACACTTCTGCAGAACAAATGGAATACCAAAAGCTTTATCCTAATCGCCGCGTACCGTATTTTGTTTGACCTTTGTGAACCGAGTGTAAATTTTTCTTGCATGGGCCTGTACGTATCCTATATCATCAACAATAAAATCAATAACATTGTGAGTTCATTTTTCATGTGTAACCAGAAGTACGAAACATACACGAAAAGATCTTATCTTTCAGGAGATTATTCAACTTGCTCCAAGAACAGGCATGGCCTTTCAAGCCCTCTATTTTCAAGCACCCGACAGTACGTAACTTTATAACTTTTCTGTGATAGTTCAATGACGATGGGTGGCCAGCCTTGACCAGCGAAGAGTCTCGATTTAGCCCCATATCATATACTCATTCAGAGTCACAAAAAAGATAAGAGAAGTAAGCTAAAGAGCACCGATCTTTGTTCGAAATCAAGGGTTATTCTTATTTTTGTGGATTAGTCAAATATTCCTACAAAAAAAAGTCAAAGGTACGTACCAAAAATTGCTTCTCCTCCTTCATTCAAGAAAACTATTGTATCGATATTAAAATAAATAAAATTGTACGTAAATTTTTATTCAGTTGAATATTGATGATGCAATTCGACCCTATTTCATGAAATTGTTAAAAGTATATTTTTATAACAGAGTTGTGAAGAAATCGGAGAAGTAGATGTAATGACCAAAATTGTTCACTCATATTGACAAATCTATTGAAATAAAAACAAAATAAAAATGTAATCAAATATCGGTATTCGAAATATTTTTGACAAATGAATGACCTCCCAAATTTTTGGCTGCAAGCGCTCCTGGCAAAATATTCAATATACTAATTGGAAGATTGTTCTTTGCAACCTAAAAGTTTTCGTCATTTGCGGTTTCAATCAAGTTCAGGAATATTAAAGAAACGAGAGGACCAACAACCCTAGGAGAATTTAAATATTTAATAAATTCTCTATTGTCTGCTGTCTGACAATTTTTTACACAACACCTTCAGGAAGGTTGTGATAATAATATATTAATCAAATAATTAAATTCACATTAAAAATAGAATATTTAATATGAAAGTTACTTCAACGCTTCCGAAAAATCAATATTGATCTACTACATTGACTATTTTACCACTAAACAATAACAACGGTTGCCTTAGATCATGTACCTCCTAGATATAGCCTGGCAAGCACAAAATCGTGGCAACGCTAGAAAGAGAGGGCAACAGAGACAGTAACAGGCTATTTCATTTAGTGGGTGGAAACAGTCAATGAACAACATGATGAACGTATTTCATTGGAAGTGGCTCCCAACCGAGTGAAATAGCCTCTTGCCCTCACTATTGCCCTCTCTCTCTCTCTCTCTTTAGTCTGACCACGACATTTGTGCATGACAGGCTATATCTAGACTTAGCTCATTTACCATCTAGATATAGCCTGTCAAGCATCAAATCGGGGCAACGAAGAAAGAGAGAGCAATAGAGACAGTAAGAGGGTGGAAGCAGCCAATGAACAACATGCTGAACGTATTTCCTTGGAAGCAGCTCCCAACCGAGTGAAATAGCCTCTTGCCCTCTCTATTGGCCTCTCTCTCTCTCTCTCCTTAGTCTTACCACGACATTTGTGCACTGCAGGCTATCTCCAGAAAGTACATGCTCTAAGTATCTCGAAGGTACATGATCTAAGACGGTTGCATGCCACTTCCAGAAGTACATGATCTAACGATCGCTCTGTCCAAATATGATTACTCAATGTTTTGTGTTTTGACCGTCTGGCGGCGGCGGCACTGTCAGTTCTTTGGCGTTGACAGATGTACGTAATTAATGAATTTTTATTATATTTTATTTAATGAATGAACCAATATTATAAATTAATATTGGCATTCTGCACTGAAGGTTGTCTGTAGCTACTAAACAAAACAAAAATGAAGAAAATCGGTTGAGAGACAGAGCAGAAAATGGTACCTAATCGTTTTGTCTTTGTCTATTTATATATAGATGATGCATGCACCAGTCAGTCAGGCAGGCCCTACTGCCCTGCACCACAGTGACTACACCCGCCCATATACAGGGCTTTGATTTCAAAACTAGCCACATAAAATAAACGTCAATTTATATTTAAGGGGGGACACATTTTACATGTATCGGTCACCCTGTAGTTTCACCCCTAAACGGGCATGAATATCAGATTTACAAGTAAAAATATAAAGGGTATGTGATATTTCTTTTTAAAGGTCTTTTTTGCCCATCTTTTGACACATCATTTTTTTAAATCCAAGATGGGGACTAAACATTTAAAAAATCAACCGATGTACGTCAAAATTGATATATGGGGCTTGGTGGAGTCTCATGGTCCAGAATTTCCAAATTCAAGATGGCGACGAAATTTTCGTCTCGTGGTTTATTTTCATCATCCATATTCGATCTACCATCCTGAATTTTTTTTTCAGATGCGTAATCAGCGAACCCAAAAATCCTCTTATAAGAAGTTTGGTGCAAAATGGCTCAGTCGTCATGTTGTATCCGCCTGTTTGAATTTTGCAAATATGACCTCGGATTCGTGATCAAAGACCCCAAAAACCACCCTTATCCAATTTTGGTGTAATTGGCAATTACTTTCAAATATTTTTTTTTTTCACGGTTTCTAGGTTCTGTAAAAAATAATCTAATAAAATGATGTGTCAAAAGATTGGCAAAAAATATACCTTTGTATTTTATTCACCCCCGCTTTGGGGTTGAAACTGCAGGGTGACCGATACGTGTAAAATGTGTCCTCCCGTAAATATAAATTAATGTTTTTTTTGTCTTTTTCTTTTAAATGTTAAAAGTTATTTTAGGTGGCTAGATTTGAAATGATAGACCTGCATATTTAATATTTGAGCAAGCTCCTTAATGAAAACCCATGCTTACATGTAAGAAAGTAGATCAGTATAGTAGAGAAATGCAAAATATTAGATTTTGTTTCGACAGTTCTTCAACATTAAAATATCCACACAAATTATTTTCTGTTAGAGAACAAGGGAGCAGTATATGCATTAAGAGTGTAAAAAATCGATAAAAATTAAATAAACAAGCTCTTTTAAACAATCTTTATCAACCTGATACCAATTTTATACCCTTTTCACAAACTTATGTTATGTTGAAGTTATTTTCGATTGTTGTAGGCCAGCTTTTTCAAGAACACCTGTCAATACTTTTATTTATAAGAATCTGGAAATTGAAAATGCATCTACATCACTTTTTTTCGTTTATTTTTATCACTACATGAATATTATTTTTTTTAAATTAATTTTACAGATTATTCCTCCACTTCATTCTAGTCTACTAGTTAATTACATAAAAATAGCAAAAACTACTTCTACTGAGTGTACCTTCCAGAATTTCACTCAGCTCCGACAATGTGCACATCTCAATAGATGCTGAAGATGCAGCTGTGCTTGTATAAATTTCCTAGTTACGCACCAAGCAGCCAATTAAATTAGACAAATAAATATTTATTTTTAATTATCGAATGCAGATACAGGAAGGAATTACAAACGTGTCGACATGGAGATATGAAGATACGTCTGAAGTATGGCAGGCAGCCCAGAAATCCGCTGAAGTGTCAGTATTTTACAGGATATCAACATAAATCAAACAGAGATATGTTGTACAATATTTCTGCATTTGTATTGATGGCATGTAATTTCAAGTATGCGAAACGAGAAACACGTGTAAGAGTAGAAGATCTTGATGACGGTGTAAAATGATATCCTGCAGAAATTTATAGTAAGCAGTTACAGAAAGGTAAGAGGATTTTTAAAGCTTGATGAATTACAATATCAAGTTATTGATGAAGTACAAAAATTATAAAATATCTCGCAAAAATGAATAACGGAACAACAAACTATCAGAATAAGTAAATTGAAAGTAGGTATGGATGGGCAGACATATAGGAAGCATAGGGATTTAAGTTTGCAGAAAATGGTGATTCTAGTATTAGTATTAGTGCATTATTGATCCAAAAAATATTACGGAAATGATAACCACACAAGAAGTAATCAATGTCACCTGTTCATACCTGTGTGGAAACTTAAAAACTAAAATTAAAAAAATTAAATCAAAAACTTAATAGAATTCATAATACTTGATAATGTAATCAACGTTGGCCTGGTGTGAAGGAGGAAGAGGATTGCCATATATAGGCAAGTTACGTGATCAACAAACATCTAATTTGCGCAATCATTTCCAGAAACTCGCAGAATTTTCTGATCTACACGGAGTCATATGTCAGGTGATGACTCAACACCTCTGCGAATGACAAAACAACAAGTTCAACTATACCACCAGACAACTGACAAGAAACTGCTCAAATGGAAAAAGAAGCCCCTTTATGGAAGACATATAAATACGTCAACCAAGATTATGTAGACAGTTCAGCTTCGAACTACTGGTTGATCTCTGGTCATGTGTTTCCTGAAACGGAAGGCAATCCACGATCAGGTAATTCGAACTAAGAACTATCTAAATTACATCATCAAAAACCCTTCTATCAACAACGACAGATGCAGATCTGGTTGCCAAATATCTGAATCTATCCAGCAAAGAACGACACGGTGCTGTAGCAAAAATACTGCACCAGGAACTAGCGCTGAAACTTGAGCTACCCCAGTCGGTAAGAACACCCAACTATATACACAAACTAGAATCTGTTTTAAAAAATAACAACTAAAAGCTGTACTGGGACCGGACGATACTGACCGATCGGACTGTTGCTCACAATAGACCAGATATAGTTTTGGTAGATAAAGTCTCTAGAAAAACAACTTTAATTGACATAGCAATCCCTAATAACAATAATATAAGTAATAAGCAGACTGAAAACATAGCCAAATATAGAGATTTAGAATTTCAAATACAGAGACAATGGGACATGATCAACACTCGAACGGTACCAACTGTTATGTCAACAACAGGAGTAGTCCCAACACATCTACTAAACTATTTGAAATACCTCGGTCTGGACGAACATCTTTACCAACTGATGCAAAAAGCCGTCTTGTTAGGAACAGCTCGGACGGTCCGAAAATTCATGGAAATCTCCAGCTACGACGCCAACCACGGGCCTGATAACCTGGCAAGGGCTCCCACAGAGCTAAACCCTTTTGATATTTAGTATACCTGGGGTTTAGTGAATTTTCCCCTAAAGGTATGCTAGAGGGAGTGTGCTGCCATAAATTGTACGGTCAAGTCGACTTGTGATAATCAACGTAAGTAATTAAAATTGTAGTTTTGACATCTCACTTTTTTATTTTTGATTATCAGCCGACTTGACCATACAATGTATGGCAGCATACTCCCTCTACCCTCTGTGCTTGACTTTAGAGGAAAATTCACTAAACCCCAGACATCCTAGATATCAAAAGGGTTTAGCTCTGTAGGAGCCTTTGCCAGGTTTTCAGGCACGTGGTTGGAGTCATGGCGGCAGTTTCGCATGAATTTCCTAACCGTCCGGGACTTTTTGCATTAGTTGGGAAAGATGTTCGTCCTGGCAGAGGTATTTTAAATTGATGTTGATGTTTTGGGACTACTCCTTCAATTATTCACTTTTTAGAGTTTCAATACCTGAATGAGCCAATCATGTGGAACTGAATCAAAGGCCTTTTTGTAGTCCACATATGCCATATTTCGTCGTTTGGTGTGAACTTGATTACAGGCAACGGAATGAATTATCAGTTGTTCTTTGCACCCCATCGAATTTTTCGCGAATCTCTTTTGTTGTTGAGTAATTATGTTGTTTAGTTCACAATGTCTGTAAAGCCAAAGTTTGTATAAAGTTGGGAGACAAGTGATTGGTAGGTACTTTGCTGAGTCCTGATTAATTTCATTTTTATTTTATTATTCTAAAACAAAAGTCGTATAATAAAGGAATACATTTTGTATCTGAAGGTAGTTTTGTAAAATTAATAAAATCTAAAGCTTTCATTTGGTTTCCGTATTTCTTAAATTTATTTTCTCCAATAATTTGAAATTATCTGGTCGATTATTAAATATTTTTATGGCTTTAATATAACCATTTTTACATCCAACAGTTTTACTAATCAGTGGTAGCAAAATACTTTATTTCTTGTATAAAATATGAATTTAAATACGTTTCAACTCATCTAAATTTTTGATTATTGATTTAAATGCAAAATTAAACTGATTTTTAATAACATTTGTTAGCGTTTTAATTTGAACTCTGTGTTTCATACTTTTGAATGTAGTGAAGACTCCACCCCATGCTATGATTCCATCTGATAGTTTTGTCCTGGTTTTCGATTAACCATTTTTTTCTATACAACACAAAAATTAATAAATACATTAAAAATACATAAACCATTTACTATTGAGTAAAATACAGTAAATGATTATATGTATTAAGAAAATTTCGTACATGATTCCAATTTAGGTGCACCCACTGTATTGTAGACAATTTCAGAATCCCCAACTTTTTTAGGTATGTTAATTATGAGATATGTCAAAAAATGATTCATTGTACAATTTTTGGTGATAGCCCATTAACTGGTTTCAAAACTAATAAATTGTATATAATATCAATTTGAGATATAAAAAAAGGTACTTCACTTTTAAGCAAAATTAATATTTTTTAATTCTAACTACTTATGTTTGACAACAATCCATCGAAAATAAAGGTACTTCAGTTTTAAGTAAAATTCATATTTGGTAACAAATCTCGTAAACAGTTGAAAAAGTGGCACATTACAGTAAACGTTTATGCAAATCTTTTTATGAAGACTTATGAAAACACACTGTATACAGATACCAATTGAGAATATCCATCTTTAAGTTGAATAATTGAGATTCATTTTAATTTAATTCCAATCTATTTTCAATTTACTACAACCCCAGATTTCGCACACAGACCTTTTTAATACTTTCGCTTGCACCAAAATTGTCTATATAAGAAAGTCGGTTAAAAAGTTTCTGCCGATTTTCTAAAAAAAGGTATAACCTATGCCGTTGAAAAAACATGGGACCACTTCGGGATGCCCCTTAACAGAACTCAGTTTAAAGATCCAAATGCGTTGAGCCGGTTTGGAATAATCGCAGATCACACATTAAACAACATATGTATATACTAACCAAATGGAAAACTCTTTCTTTTTGAAGTAAATTGAAAATAATCAAGTTTGAAGAACTGCACACCGATAGAAAAGAGTTTCTGACTTTGTTACCATAGATTCAGAATTTACAATTACCAGAGTTGGAAAAACAGTCACCGAAGGCCACCAGTCATAATAGTATCCACTAGTCATAAGAACTCTGCCGGGTACTTTTTGTTGTGTGATGTAGTAAACAAGTTGCCAACAGCAGTGCTCCTGTTCTCTGTAAACTCGGAAGCTTCCAACGACGAAGAGTATAGAGGCAAACTAATAGCATTCGGCAGAGCATGTGTTTATTTTAGCATTTTGTTTCAAATGAAGCCCTGATTTCTTGTAGGCTATAAACGCATTTGACAAAAACTGGAGAATAAATATTTACTACAGCCAAGTATAACAAACCTTTTTGCGTCATCTTCAACGTAAGAAAATAAAGGGTACTAATTCAGAACAATTTGATTAAATAGAATTAATGAAGAGGTTGAGATATTATTTTGCCAAAAGCTAGCAATTTTTTTAATAGAATTGATGAATCTATACTATCAAAAAACAGAAATATTATCGACTTTAGAAGACTACTAGAACGTACAACTAATGAAAAACTGATGGTAAAATTTATAAATGATTACAAGAGTTAAGACTTCAAAAATCAACACCAGCTCTCTTCTGTACTACACTAAAACACTGGCTACAGAAGTTCCTTCTTATTAATTTGCCGAGCATGGATTCAGCGCAATTTACAGCTTGAAAGTAAGCACAGAGAATTACATTATATTTTTCATTTTCATTATCACTACTCTCTTCGAGGTGTCATTCCTTGAAAATCCTAGATGTCGGTCTTACATCTCGCATCTTCAAATTCATTATCACTGCTCATAATTTTAGCCCTGCGTTATAGAATCTGAAAGGTCGATGACGAATTTCCATAATACAGATCCAAACTAGTGTCTTTAGTTTTTTGCAATATGCGTGAACTAAAAATGTAAATTAAGCAATATTCATGGCGTATATACTAAAAAACTGGAAAGCTTAAAATATTTTGATGTTGATCAAACAAAACTGCTTAATTATACAATTTTCACTTATTACACTGCAAAAGCTGAAAGTCAATAAAAATAGAAGCAAATAATATAGCAGTAAGATCTTTCCAATATTTTAGAGTACTTAACATCATAGAAAATAACTTTTTTTATGACAATTTTTCGACAATAAGGGGAACTACTCCTATGTACTAATCCAATGGAACTTTGCTTTTACGACTTGAAGCATAGAAAGAAACAATATTCAAGGACAATTTATAGATGTATTTATATTCGTACAATGCAGTATTCCTACCGTCACTCATATGCTACTTTATTACAAAATGAAACAAAATTTCGAAAAAGTAGTATATATTAATAATATAATTTCATGAATTGTGGAGTAGCAAAAATTTTGCTTTAGCACCATCATTAATATTATCGAAGGAACAGCATACATCAAAATCTGTGTCAGGGCAATAAACTCCCAGAAACCATTTTGACAGTTAATCGAGCTGAAAGTCTTTAATAATTGTCGAAATTTTATCGGTTGCCGGTTTTATGTCTCCGCAAAATAATTAAGTCAAGCCTGTTTTAATTGGAAGTGAATCATTTTGGTCGTTCGTACTATAATTATACCAAAAATCCTATCAACCTCGGAATATACATTAAGATATATAGAATGAAGTGGAACAATTTATAGTTTATCTAAAAAACAATTTATATATACAAGTTTACTGCTTCTATAAGACTATTGAACTAATTTAACGTCATTCTTTTTTCATCTTTTTATGTCTTTACTTAAAACTTGTTCATATTGCCGACTATTTATTATTTGTCTACATAGTGGCGTTTAGCATGTTACTTGTTCGGTTTCATCCTCCCTCTTCAGTTCTTTATTGGGTATTAAAGTTGTCACCTCTATGTTACTTATTTTCTGCTTTGTATTTCTATCCGGCTCTGTCTCTGATGTGTAACTGAAGTTTGTACACTTTCACTCAAGCAGCTTGAATTAATACCCAGTTTTTGAAGCGAAAGCTTCTTAATGGAGACCCACTTACGCATCCGAAAAGAGATGAATATGGTAGTAAAATGCAGAAATTGCATTTGTTTTTAGACCGACCGACAAGACACTTCTTTGACCTTGAAGTATCCATACAACTCTGTGTAAGAAACAGAGACCGTGTTATAGATTAAGAGTATCTACGTTTATAGAACATTAATAAATTATAGTAAGTGAACCAATATATCATTGAGTTAATATATAATAACAGCACAAAATTTGCTTCTCGTTCTAGTAAACATTCCAATTTTCAGTTTGCGATAATTTAAATTAGAGACTTGGCATACGTCAGAAGTCAGAATACCACAAAAAAGCCAAGTTCAGGGGTGGTCGAGTCTAGTGATACGTTCGAAAGTACCACTCACGAATCTCTCAACATAGTGAGAAAGAAACTTACTCAAGATGAAACCTTGATGGAGAGGACGGAGCTACCAATAAACTCAATCATGGACTTACTTGAATGTTGCCTCAAGAACTGCTACTTTCAAGAGAAGTACAGATTCTTCACGCAAGAAGATGGATTGCCTATGGGCTCCCCGTTATCACCAACCGTCGCCAACATCTACATGGAGTGGTTCGAAGAACATGCACTATGGTTGAGATATGTCGATGAAACCTTCATCATTTGGCAACACGGAGAGACACAACTACATGCATTCCTGGAGCACCTAAACCTATGCTAACCATCCATTAAATTCACCATGGAGATGGAAGAAGGTGGGTGCCTACCATTCCTAGATGTAAAGTGTCAAAGGACTAGGACCGGAATCCAAACAACAGTCTACAGGAAGGCTACCCACACAGGAGTGTATCTACATTAAAATTCTAACCACCCGTCAACAACGAAAACTCTAATCCATAGAGCCAAAAATATCTGTAGTACGCCAGAAGTCCTCAAAGAAGAACAAGTGAAACTTAGAAAAGACCATTTGGCGAATGGATACCCGGAAACCATCATTAACAAGGCGTTTGAAGAATTGGACAAACCACCTAGGCATGAAGAGAAAACCACGATAGCAACACTATTATTACCGTATACTAAAGGCTTGACGGAGAAACTTGGACAAATTGCACACAGATATGGATTCAGAATGATTTTCAGAAGCAGCCAACACTCTAAGGAGCATGATTACAAGAACGAGGCCGGACGTTCCAGCAATAACAAATAACTGCATATACAGTATACCTTGTGAATGTGGCAATCTTTACATTGGAGAGACAAAGCGACCGCTGGACACCAGGGTTAAGGAACACCGCACAGCTACTCAAAGGGCGGAGCTGACGAAGTCTGGGCTAGCTAACCACGCGTGGACCGAACACCACAACATCAACTGGGGCCAGGCCAGGGTAATTCACAAGGAGGAGCATTGGTATAAAAGAAAATTTATAGAGACAGCATATATAATCTCGAACGAGAATATAAGTAGCGAACCCAGCGTCCAAATTAAAAACATTTGGAAATCTCTTCTTCGGCCACTGTCGCTACGCATCACCGACAACCAACCGTCAGATACGAGGACGGATTGGACCGGATGAGACTCAATGACCCTGACCGGCGAGGCATGACCGATTAAATGTATAAATACCACCTGATGACGATAGCAGATACAAAGCTATTGAAACGTTGTGAGATCAACCTTTTCAAGACGAAGGAAGTCCAAGGAAACTTCGAGGAACGAGGGGCATTGTCTACCAGATTCAGACTAACATTAGCACATAGAGGTTCCGAATCTGGAGCCAATCCATGTAATTTCTGTTACCGTTAATTCCTAGGTTAGAATATCACGATGTAATTTTCGGGTTAACTTCACCTGTCAGAGATATTCAATACTTTCTTCGAGGTGTCACTCTTTTGTACGCAAGATAATATATAAAATATATACATTGTTTCTGGTTAGGGAAACTTCATCAGTTGCGCTTCCCACAATTGAATGTCCTCTCGAACACTTCTTTATGTATTCGATACATTTCGTTAAATTTGACGACGCGAGATGTAACGACCAACATCTAGGATTTTCGGGGCAACTAGCACATAGAGGTTCCGAATCTGGATCCGTTCCATGTAATTGCTGTTACCCGTAATTCCTAGGTTAGAATGTCACGATGAAATTTTCAGGTTAACTTCACCTGTCAGAGATATTGAATACTCTCTTCGAAGTGGGAATGAGTATTTCTTTATATTTTTGTTGATATCTTTTAAAGAATTTGTTTTAAAAATATGATAATAATACATTAGTGTTCCTCATAATAAGCTCTTTAATTTGATATATTGCACGATGTGTTAAAATAAATATATTTTTTACTTTCCCTTTACTTCTATAATTTACTCTCCAAAATTAAGATAAGTTCAGGTGAGGCCCTATGTCTCTAATTTTTTTCTAATTTTTGTTGAGATAAGAGGAAGGGGGAATGGATATTTTTTTATATTTTTGTTAATATGTTTTAAATAATTTTTTTTAAATATTTAAAAACACTGTTTTTGTCTTAATGAGCTCTTTCATTTGATATATTACATGATACGTTAGAATAAATGTTAATTTTATATTTTCCTTTTTAATTACGTAATTTACCCCCCTCCCAGAAATTAATAGTAGAGGTTTCTCCTTATCTTTCTGATAAAATTCAGGTGAGGCCCTAGCTCTACTTTTTTTAAAATTTTATGTCTTATAGTTTCGGAGATAAAGATGAGGGAATGGATATATTTGTGTATATTTTTGTTAATATCTGCTAAACTAATTATTTTTAAAATATGAAAAAAATATATTCGTATTCCTCAGAATGAGCCCTTCCATTTGATGTATTACATGATGCGTTTGAAAAAAATATTAATTTTTCATTTAATTCTATAATTTGCCCGCCAAAATGACAACTAAGGGTTTCTCCTTATTTTTGCTGTAAATTTCGGGCAATATTCTATATTCCCTATTTTTTTCCAAACTTTAGGCTCAGTAGTTTCGGAGATAAGAGGGGGATGATCGATTTAAAAACTAAATTGGATAATGTTTATGTATTTAATTTTTAAACATAGACACCAAATTCTTAATTTGGCACTCACTAAGTCAAAAAAAATTTTTTTGGCTTAATTTTAACAGATACTGCATGTTTTGCTACGTTACTTATAAACAGCACAATGCCTTAAAGAATGTTATGTACCTTTGAGCATTTCGAAAACCACGTCTTGCAGCGAAGGTGCTTGGCGCAAACCATCAACAGGAGAGATTTATTATTGCAATTTTCGCCGGGGTCGAGTTGAACGAACCTCTTACACAGATCGTTGATTAAGAAAGAAAATTGCCCTTTCTTCAACAAAACAAAAACGAATTAATTTAACCTCATAATTTGTTGATTTACCACGACCATAATTTTAACAGTTTTGGTGAATTGGTGACACACTTTTTATGGAGCAAATAATTATAATTGACCGTGCAAGCTTTCGAAGCTAGTGAAATGAACTGATGATAATTTTGGGTGGTCACAATTTATTAGGGGCCAAGCGAGTTTATGATCTTCGGGTTGCAGATGATCATTACGAGATAAAAATCTTTTGTATCAATTCGCGTTCGTTCCTTTGATAGCCGGCGGTGGTTTTGTTTTTTCTGATTTTATTACACAAATTTACGATGCATACTCAAATTGGGCGAAGGAAGTGAAAGGCCTTATACCTATAATGAATACATATTTGCATTAAAGCCTTTGACGCTACAGATGATATCAGTTATACTTCTTACAAATTAAAAACAACTGTTAATCATGTTCTTATTTAATTATTATACGAACATTTCCTATAGGCAGATGAACATTTTAGAATATTTCCCTTATAATAAGAAAATATTATACTCTCTATGCCACTATAGGAACAAACAAAAACGTGGAATAAAAAAAGAAAAAACATCATATATCAACAAATATTGGACAATTATCTCAGTATCTTGAAAACAGATTAAAAAGCCATCAATATGATAACATAAATAAAATCCAAGAAGCCTAAATTTCAATTTAAAATTCCAAAAATTGTAACAACATGATCCAAATTAAAAAAGAGCGTTTCCAGAAATGATCCATATAAATAAAAACAATAATTCAATTAAATTAAGTCCATTCTCTAAATATGCCTACATCATTTCTGCTAAAACTTAAAATACTGTATGCAGCTTTCATGGGAACAACAAGAGTTCAATAAAACATCATGAGCCAATGCCGAGATATACAGGGTGTTTTAAAATAGGGTTCCAAACTTCTACTGTGTATGTAACTCATTAAAATAGACCAAAACATGTGTCCTAAAACGCACCCTTGGGAAATTATATGTCCTTAAAAGGGCTCAAACAATATTGGTATTTTTATGTTATTGACAAAACGGTGGAAAATAAATTGAAAAAATGTATAGATCTTACACAATTCTTTGCGTTAAATAACATGTGCTACATATTTTTCGACAGGCCAATCATAGCCGTCCTATTTAGGGTGGTTAAGGGGAATTTCGACCCGGAATTTTTTTGTTTTAATTTTTTTGCAATTTACAAAATCTTAACGGAGTAATTGTAAGATTTCATAAATCCATAGTTATTTAATCGTAAAAAGTTATGTAAGAGTAGTACATATTATTTATCGTAAAAAGTTATGTAAGACCACACATTTTCTTCTATTTATTCCCTTTTGAGGGCATATAACTTCCTAAGGGCGCGTTTTAAGGCACATGTTAATAGGAGAGACCTGTTAACTTATTTTTATTGAGTTCTATACAGAACAGTAACCCTATTTTAGAAACACCCTGTATAAAGTATCCCTTGAAACTGCAATAAATTCGACATTTAGAAATAGTCCTTTTGAATACAGACTGGTCGGCCAATCTGTGTTAGTTGTTGTTTGCAATCGAAAATTTACTCATAAATACAGACAGTATTGTGAAAAAAATTAACTTGAATAGTGTGGGCTTAATTTGTATTAAATGTTAAATGTTAGTAAAATTGAATTAAAATGTTCTTTTGTCATACGAACTAAAGATGTCAGTAAGGCATTTTAACTTATAGTTTTAAATTATGCTTAAAGTAGGTATTAATAGTTTTAGAATTGATTTCAAACAGGCCGAACATGGCCAAAACGTTGTCAATAAAACATTTGACCTGAATGTGTTTATTAGTCAAACAATATCAAGAAAAAACATTTAACATAGTAGAAAATAGTACAAAAACACACACACACACAACACACAGCTGTAATTTCTCCTAATCAATCTTTTCAGAAGTTGATTTGCTACTTGATGCCCTTGATTTTTTTGGGTTAGCGCCTAGTCATAAAAATATAAAGTGTGGAAAAACGAATTAACCTAGTTTCCTGTGAAAATGGGAAAATTCTGTATATAATCTACGGAATGTTAAAGGTAGAGTATAAGAAAGATAAACGAAAAAGTAGGTGCGTTTATTATAATTTACTCGAATCACCAGTTTTAAATATAAAGCCATTTATTATGCTATTTGATTTAAAATTTTGTTATAATTTGAAGTACAATACAATTTTAATTCAAAAACCTTTTTTTTCTACGTCAATAATTCAATAATCACGAGCGAATCTACTTTTATTTTTGTCATGCATTCTTCTGAGTGTACAGTGGGGAAAATTCGATTTTTTTTTTCAATTACCATCTTGGATCAGCCATGATGGATTTAGATATTCTCGCAGAAGTCACCCAATGTAAGATTATTACAATGACTTTTTATTAGAAAAGTTAATCTGCATTACCCCCGAAGAGGTCACCACAACCTTTTTCAAATTTCTGGTCCATATTGGTGGTAAAAATACTATATAAAGTGGTAAACAGCTGCGATGATCAATAGAGGCTTAACGATGCCAAAAATTCAGACTTCCAGCTTTTACTTGCACCCCGGAATATCAAAATCGGAATTGTTAAAAAATGGTTAGAGGACCCATATACGTTTGTTGATTTTATTGAAAAAAGTTGTTAATTTGTTGAAAACATCGATTATTTTGCTCAGCCGTCCATTTTGGACTACTAGTGCTCATGGTAACCAGTTTTCTATTAGTATTATCGGAGTTAAATCTTGAGCTACAGTGACAGAATCTTATCTTTGAAAGGATACGACATAAAACTATAGGATTATAGCTGTATTAACGAGTTTGCTTCCAAAAGCCGAGGAAGAAATACAAGTACAAAGATTCAAATGGAAACATATTAAATAAATGGATACAACCAAGAACTTTCTCATGTCTTAAGAATCAGTTTTTGCAGTTATCCTTGGAGAAGAAAGAAGAAAATATAGCTACGATGCTCATAGACCGCTAAATCCTAAATTTTATGTGGGGTCTTTGAAGTATAGACGTCGATCGTTATGGCTCTGACACTCTATGAGCTTTTTGCAGATGTTTCCTTCCTTGATTTTTCCAACATACAGCTTAATTTTTACAATTATTAAAATATGTTGCATAATTGAAAATTCATTAATGGGTAAGTTTAGTTCTTCACAAGGTATGCACGCCTGATACTAAAAAGGGTTTGCGAAAAATATTATAATTAGACAAGTTGTCATTTTTCACACATCTTTATTTGCTTTACTTCTAACTTTTTATTCAAATCTTGAAATTCAGTAAAACGTTATATGCAGTTTGGATGACGATAGAATAATATAGTATTATGGACTTCAGCTAAAAATCGGAGTTTACGTACATATACTATTTTTCGGTGATGACCTGCGCATTCACCATAATTTAAATATTTCATTTAATTTTTACTTGGATTTGCTAAATGAGTTTAATTCAATTCTTTAGACAATAATTAGACTCTTTGTGAACCGGAATCAAAACAAAAATAAATTTTGATCCATCAATGTTACTTTACTTTATAAGAAAAAAAATTGTAAACCGTTATTTCCAGAAGAAACAAAACTCCACAAAAACATAAACGAAAGTCAAAATATCTCCGAACAAAATGCCAAGGAAGTGCACCGTATATTTAAATGAATTGCTTCTGACTGGCTTCACACACTCTTGTTATGACTAATAAATTTTAATTATCACGAAGAACATGTACCGCCGACTAGAATTAGACTCCTTTCACCAATGCCTTAAATAATAGAACGATGACACTTTAAAACCTACGGTTAGTGTGCTTTCTTTATTTCTAAAACGAAAAGGTCATCGCTGCCAAAAAAGTATTCGCCTATTATTTATTATGTAAATAATAACTCAATTACATTTAATTTATACGTTTTATATTGACTTTTGAAAAAGTAAGGTAAGTAACTTATAAAAATACCGCACACCATGTAATAAAATCACGGAGTAAGATAAGAATGTGGACCGTTTTCATATTCCCACAATACTATAAACGCGTTCCTTAAAGAGGATTTAAATCTTCAGTAATTAGAGGGCGATGCGTAGCATGTGTACCATTCAAGGTCATTACCAGTCTGCTGGATTTTTTTTATCATTAAACTACATTGTCAGATACAATTGTAGCTAATGCTGTATACAAAAATTCCCTTATTTTATTTTTCTGTATAGCAGTTTGAGTTTTTCAAAAACAAGTATAAAATATATATGGTCTGCCTTTATGATTTTTCATTGTTGTGTTGAAGTCAAGTTGCCGTTCTTGTTCTCTTTATCTTTTAGCAACCCCTCGTCGCCAGATGGCGTGAGGTATTACAGTGTTATATTTTAAAAATTGTGCAAATTTAAAGCACTATTTACCGTTTTAGTAATATTTGTGTATCGATGAAACTAACCCAGATTTAATTCTTTAAGATATTTTCCATTTTATTAAATCTTGATCAAATAATTGGTACACGTGTTATGGTGGCGCCATCGGTGGTTGTTAAATGAAATCCTCATTAATTTATCGGTTTTCGATACGAGTTGGTCCACCTGTCATATCTTACACCGTGAATAAAATGTATCACAAAACAAAATAATTCTAAAGTAACATAAATTTGGATGGATTAAGTATTTTAACATGTCCTAAACCAATTTTGTAACGCATTAGGTGTTACACTTCTCCAAGCTTTACTTTCATAAGATTCGATCATATACCCGTTTGACAAATTTTCAAACCTGTGACTTGTTTGCAGAAAAAGATATAGATAGAGATATAGATATGTATCTTCCTAGAAGTATAAAGACAATACGGCTTTAGTTAGAGAGTTCCACAGTCATCCACGCTTTTTTACTGGATTCGTAACTTATTAGAAATTTGCAATTTGCAAGACATGGCAGAGTGTTAGTTCTTTCTTACATCAATAATATTATTTTTGATTCCATTACGGGAAGACATTATTTTTGTGATACCATATGTGCATACTTTGTCGTTTACGCTAATAAAGTAAAGAAATTTATCTTTACAAAATAATCATTCATTAGAAATTATATACCAGTGCTTGTTCCATTTTCCAAACACTTCAGAAACTCCATCTATGAGATATATTTTTGGTACTTCAACTATTAATCTTCGTTTGCAAAACGACAGTACTACTTTATCTTTGAAACCCAAAAAAAGTCCCACATAGCAATTTCTGGGGAATATGGAAACTGGGCCATAATCAGTGTCATTTTTTGCCAAGACTTCACATTCACGTAGTGGATTAAAAACAGACGGTTTTTTAAAGTGATTGCTCCAGACTGAATTACTGATTACTTACTTGACTTTGTGGAAGTATTCATGGTACACTAGTCATTGTCATTGACACTTCTTTGACGTTGAAAAACCCCTACTGATGAAATAAGAATATATTAAGGTTCTCGTCCTTTACAGAAAATAAATAAATTGTAGTAAATAAACAAATACAACATCCAGTTAATATACAATTCCAGGCCAAAATTTGCTGTTCGTTCTAATAAACGTTCTAAATCTCTGTTTGACAAATTTTCAATTACAAACTAACTTGACGTACGTCATGAGTCAGAACACCACAAAAAAGTCCAAAGGCGGAGGTTTGAATGAAGGAGGACAAACTTATCTGAAAAAGTGTCCAGCGGAGGCTTTCAAATAAGAAGTTCAAGACCAGAATGGCGCAAGTGTGACAAGAGGGTATGTTAGGAAGTTATCAATTGTCAACGGATTGAAATGAACAAATCCTACATTTAGAAGTGAAGTGGCTGAAAAAGTGAAAAATCGTAAATATAACGTAGAAAACCTGTTATGTGAACTTCTCTTTGTAAATGGTTGACTCCGTTTTTTGTAATCTCTGCAAGTGATATGAGTTTATAGTGTGTTAATTGTGATATAAATTAATAAGTGTGTGCCCCAGTTTTAACTTTTTATAAAACTCATTGATATTATAGTTGTTATTTTGTTATAAAACTTTTTGGAATAGTTAAACAATGAAAAAAATTTGTATATTTATAACATTTTTATACTTGTTAACAAATAGATGTTGGTGAATTGATGTAAATAAAAATTATTTATTTTTACATTCTTGTGTTCGTATATCGACATATTTATTTTGAAAACTGTCCCTTAACAAAGTTCATCACTGAACAAACTGCTATAATTAAATTATCTGCATTTTAGTCTAGAATGTTAATTTTTCAAGGATTTTAACATTTTTACACACTGGTTATCCATATATTTTGTCTAGTTGGGCAAAAAGCTCCATTATCTACTATTAAATGACTATTTTTGACATCTCTCTAGTGTAGTTGTATTTTAAATATTTCCAAAGGTACGGCTGAGAAATGCCCCTGGGAAAATATCTTCAGAAGTTTGTTGAAGTTCTCGAGTTGGTGGACAATGACATAATCAGCTTAGTAATTATGTAATAATGGGTTAAACAGAGTTTAATTAATGTAGGATATTTATCTTGAATCCTAAAAAAATGTGGAAATAAAATTTTGCTTGTAAGTCATTTTTATCTATGTACAAGGTATTTCATTGACTTAACACTTTATTAATGTTAAATATAAATCTGGCTCTCCCAAATTGAAACCATTTTGTCGATACTTTTTCTTACACAGAGTGTCTCCTCCTTTTACTCAACCCTCCATAATTACAAAGTAAACATTTTACATAAAAATTTTTGAATAACATGTGAGTGAGTTTAGAGTAAATACTGTCGGACTTTAGAGCCTATACTTCTGGAGGTAGGGTGCAATGCACATTAATATCGGACCTTAGAGCATGTACTTCATATGACTTTAAGAGCATAAACATAAATTATTGTTTTATAGAATTAGGTATTGCCAAAAATACTTTTAATATCAAACCAAACGAAAAGGTAGTTTCTTTATAGGTTAGTCTCTGTTTGTGCGTTATATTTATTAGTTATGAAATCATGTTTGATTTCATTAAGAATATACACACTTATAACCATAATTATAATAAATGTATCATGGAAATTAAATTATTTTCTGTTATGTAAGTGAAGTAAGGTTTTCAAAAGTAATACGTTCTAAATAGCTAAATTTGGTGAGCTTTCGAATTCCAGAGCGATGAGAATGACACAAAGAGAAACGGGAACTGTGTTATTTCATAGGAAGCTTTCACTTCCATCACTCAGTCTAGAATGGCTGCCGCTCTTTTTTCTGTAATTCGTCTTCTTCTTGCGTCTTCTTATCTTGAGTGTTTATACAATCATCTTACATCAATAGTAAACCATTGTTTTATTTATACTTTATTTCCATTCTTATAGCAAAACTTAAACATTTTTTAACAAATATTCGCCAATTTTACAGAAACACATGTAACATGTACCTATCGTTTACAAACAAGTTGTTTAATATTTGAAATACTGAATTAAGTTATGCTACAAATCTGAAATAAACATCATTCTAAGACGAAACTTAAGGTTTCGTTATTCTTTTTGGTAATCATACCCGACCGTTTATTTTATGAACCTTTCAAAATATAATTCTTCGAGTTATAAAAACATCCACACTAATGTCATTTTTTATTTTCACAGTGCTCTGCAGTCTTTTATTTACACTAGGCATCGGAATGTCAAAAATATTTCTTCTATTTTCGTTCGAATTATTTGTATTTATTTTCACGAGAGTTCCCGCAGCATCGCTATTTATCTTCCTCAATATCTTTCCAACGTTCAACGGACTGTCTTCCGCTTCTGTAATATATTGTTAACAGTTATCGTTGGAAGAGATCGATTGCAAGATTAACCAGTCACAGTTGAACGAAAATAGTTTGAAAACATGCAAACGATTGAGTACTTAGTGCAGAAACGTGACTTAAAATTTGCAAGACTTAGATAAAAGTTGTAAGGGTCAATTTGTAATGAATTGATACAGGATATTTATAAAATCACTAATTTATCTTTTGTTTATGGAAATGAGCCATGTGTTTATCATTAGCTCCAGCTGCACACAATAAAATTATACATGGTGTCCAAAGTGAGTAGTCAGTCTATTCACTGTAAAACGTGACAACAATATTGTTTAAGAAATTATAATTAAATTGGCCCACAATATTCTGCCTTCATATCACGTTGTCAATATCCCCTTAATCGACAATAAATTCGCAAATAGCAAGAAAACAAGGAAAATTTTGTCCTGCTGCTGTGGAATGTTGTTCGCAATTCTTTAAATCTCTAAATATTAAAGCTTGGTCTTTATGTCACTTTCAAGAAGAACTTCTCTATGTGGGTCACCAAAACACTTTTAAAATAATGTAGACATCACTTGAAACTTGGAAAAGTTGAGATACCGAGTAATACTACATATGAACCGTAGAATAATCCAGACACCATGTCAAACTCCAAGAAGTTCAGACACTGAAAAATCCAGGTACCGGGCAGTTCGTTTCGATGAACCAAGAATTATCCAAAACAGGTCGAATTTTTCTGTTGCATAGTTGTGTTGAACCTGCAATTTGGCATTCAGCAAGATCTACAATTATCTATCATTGTTTTGGCTGATCCGATCTGCCTGGATCTTATCAGTTTGGCATCGAAGCCAAAGAGCTAGTGACTTCGTATATTTGATATTATACTAATAGAAAATGTGATTTTTACGACATTACCAACACGACACAATGAGTAGATTTAAAAAATCAAGATCAGACATTGATTTAAATTTTTAATTTCCATAGTTTTCTTATTTCCAAACTTTCTGCTAATTAACGTGGTCGTCTGCAAAATGTAGTGAATTGAGATCTGTCCTGGTATCTATTTTTTATCAAAATCACGGAAAGCGCCTTCTTCAAGGTCTTGTATTTTTAAACATAATAATGGTCCTAATGTGAAGTGTATGTTCTTTTCCTAAAAAAACCTACAGGTCGAATATAACATATCATGTCAACAAAGAAACTTTTTAGCTCGTAATTTGTTTTGTAGGTATAGGTGATATTCATGCCATTTCCCATTTGTCCATTAACGTTTGTCGATTTAAGTATGTTGCAAAAACAATTTGCATTAAATCTATGAGTTTTGTCTATCAATTCTATAAGTATTCCTTCTGATGAAATGGTTTTCATATTTTCCATTGTTATAAGGCGATTATCACTTCACTGTGTATTCTGATGTATTTACCTTCTAGGTGGAAATTAAAAAAACACATTTTGTATGGTTTAGAAATTTGATTAAAATTAGAAAACACTCATTGTTTAATACCATTTTAATGCGTCCTTACATATGGCGGTGAACGTAGCAAATAAATAAAACAAATGCAATATATTTCTAGAGAAGATCAATCTGATCAATATCTAGACTCGTAAGGATAACAAATGACATAGGACCCCAAAATAAAGGTTTGGGGTTAGGGTGCCAAACTGTGTTTTTTCAAATGACATAGGATTATCATGAAAGTCAAGAGAACGATAACAGGAGATATTCAATAATGCCACGTAAAAGGTTAAATCCACTTACTACAGATAGAGCATCAGAGACTACTCAAAAAGATGTTTAAATAGAAAATGAGGAAGACCTGAGGGGTCGTCCGTTAATTAAGTGAGATGTTATTGGGAAAATTTGGACTCTTTCCTGCCCAATGGTGAGAATTGGTAAGTTGTGAGGATACCCACCACATCTTACCCCCTTCACGTGAGATTTGATTAATTAAATTTATCTCATAAGTTCCAGTATGTTGCTTCATGTAACTAACTACTAAAGCGCCAATAATTAATATGAATTTACAACCGGCGCTTCAAAGAACTCCCAAAAATTCCCTTTTTAATATTTTGAAAATGCTATATGCAATAATAGCATGAAGGCTAGTAAAAAAAAGTTTGTATAAACTTACTTAAATCTTATGTATTTTTGCATGGTGAAACCATATTTGATAGCAGTTTTATTTTTATCACCCACCTTTCTCTAACTGTATGGTATCGATTATATATTTAAAAAAATATAGGAAAATTTTGAATAGAAATTAAAACTATATATTTTTTCCAAGGGGTTGGTTGACTACTGTGTATTCAGTTCACGCTCTAATTTGTTTTTTAAAATTGAATATTTATATTGTAACTCACTAGCTTCAACTTGCCTCTGATGATAACTATTAATAGTCGAAAGCGCTTAGTGTATTAAAATGTTTTGAAATAAATTTGCACGATTCATATAATTGTGTATTAGACGTATATATTTTTTTCTTTAAAATTTTCTGTTACAATAATATTTAATTACTAAAATGTGAATATTATATGCTCGTTTTACATTTCCTTCTCTATAAGTTTCTTGAATAGCTTTGTCGCTAATGAAATGAATTTTGTTGTAGTCTGTTTTCTTGTAGTCTGTGAAGCGACCAAAAATAATTACTATCATCTTGATATTCCATTATCTCTGGTATCGTTTTTATATATCTTTTATTTCCCGATGAAACCATTCGCCATTTCAAGTAAAAAGTCAAGATGGCTGTGCAAGAAGTTCATCAGAAACCAAGCGTTTTAATTTTTTATTAACATGTAAGCTACGATACTTATCACATCACCCAAAAACTTAGCCACTACTTCTTTAAATGATATCCAAGCCTCCTTTTCTTTTATATTCACCGTTACGTCGAAACTGGAATCAAACATCAATTTATGAATATCAGGTCCACCGAATATGCCTTATTTCAATTTTCAATTAGTTTTTCACACAAATATTTAACACAACCACCATCTTTAGACAAAGCTTTTACAATTTGTTTGATTAGTTATGTGTGTAATGGTGGTAGAAGAATCTTCTTGGGATCAACTAAAGTTTTACAAAATGTTTCTCTTGGCAGGTGTCAAAGTGTTTTTATAGGCCATTGTATTTGTGACCAATGCTGTCCCACTCACATATATAACATAAAAAAATTTGTTAATGTTTTTGTTGATCAAGGACAACTTGTAAGTCTCCACACAACATCCAAACATGTGAACTGTGAGAAATTGGTGGGAGATACTACTTTTTTTTCAGAATCAATACACCGAAATACACAGGAATTATTTAAAATTTTTATTGTAGTGCATGTATTTAAATAGTTGACAGACAACGTTCTTGACCCCTTCTACCTTTAAACGAGATTCGAGGAGATCTTACCGGACACCTACCTCCCCAGTGCGATCTCAAGTAGTAAATGAGCCCCTCCTAAGATTAAAGGGAAGAAGACATACACCGAGATATGTGAAAAAACAATTTAAGACCTGGTCTTAAATGCATAACTTCCAAAATACATTAAATGACAACAGGTTTCTGTATTTAACATGCTTCATATAATTCATAGTTGCAAGTTACTCTTAACATCGATATCAGTATCATTGTAGGTGACAACAAGATAATAATAATACGTCAAAATTAATCCAAACAAATCTACACTGTCAATGGCATCCTTTGAAATCGACACTAATCTTATCATTAAACTAATTAATACCGTTGAAATAACGATCACTAGCGGCAATTTGCGTGCAAGAAATCGCTTAGATGTTGACTTCGTTCTACTATACGGAGGCAATTAATTGACTCTGGTATGACGTAATAAAATAACAACAAAAAATACCGAACATGTGTTCATACAACATGTCGTTGTCAACTGTCAACAACAGTTTAACATAGGAAGACCGTTTTGCGTTACGTTTTGAATGTAGGGTCACGATAACATTGTGTCAAGACAAGTGGTTTGTGAAAAGAAAACAAATTGATACAACAGAGGCGGGTGCTGTTGAAGTTTGTTACGTAAAAATTGAGATAAATTGGTAGTTAAAATTGACAAATGATAAGTACTACTATAAAGTTAAACTACAAAAATTTGTAGATGGAAGTAACATATTTTCTGAATGACAATGGCTTATTTTCTATTTTGTATTTATTTGCTTTTTTATTGGTGCCAAAGCAAAAGCAAAATGGGGCATTGTGTTAATTATTTTCAACTTTTTATTTCTACGTGGAAAGTTGGTAAATATTTAAAAATGTTTTATATTCAGTTTTTTAGTTTTTAAAACCTATAATTTTTTTAATATTTTCTTTTCAGCTTTTTAGTATATTTTAGATTCTGGTAATTTTTATACATTATTTTTTATTTTGTATGTATAAAGTTAATAGACCGGGGTCAGGTAACACTGAAAGCCCCAACATTACAGAATGATACATTTTCTTTTAAATTGTTAGTTATAAGACCAAAATGAACTTGATACGCCTTGAATTAATAAGCCAAAAATAGGTTTAATTAAATTAATTGTTATTCCAATTGTTTTTAGCATTTTATAGCTTTGTTTGCTAAACTAAACACCCTGGTGTAATCGAGCCGAATAGCAGTATAGAGCTTGACATGTGTTGTCCTTTTCATGTAAATCGATATTTAATAAGTATATAAATGAAATGAGCTCGGTACTCGTTGAATTAAGAGCCCGAATTATATTTAATATAATTAATAATACCTACTATGCTACCTATCTATATGATTTTGTTGTACATAGAAAATTTCGCGATAGAAACTTTCAGTTTCAGTTCTCCGAAAACACAACATAACTACCGCGTACAAACCACACCAAATCATAAAAATAACCTTGAAAAATCAAATTAGAAAATCAGGGTATGTACAGTATTGCGTGTAAAACCTGTGACAAAAGTTACGTCGGCCAAGCAAACAGAGAATCTCTGCTAGTTTAGATTTGCGCAAATTGTCGGTCAGAAACAAACAAACAACGTCTGCTCTATTTCAAAACCAAATACAGAAGGGCCACAAAATAAAGTTTGAAAGCTGCAAACAAATAGCTGAAAAAACAAGGTATAAAACAATGATTGTACGAGAGGCAATTGAAATCGAAAAAGAAAGCAGGACAACTGAACAATACTTGGAAAATACATTAATCAAATACTGCAAAACCGATCCTGGCGATCCCGCAATCGCGAAACTGACGACTGGTCAAGTGAGCCAAACGACAGTGGAGGTGAGGAGCCAACTCCATATAATCGGCATCCAAAAAGGCATATAAATACTGAGTGCAGATACAGCAACTCTCAGACTATACCTGACAACGGATTGATAATGCCAAGTGAGACCTGGGCGAAACGTCTGCAAGATTCAAACATGAATCAAAATGACGAACGGATGTACTCCCGGATGAATACATCTTCATACTTTTCTAACCGTGAAACTCTACGCCTAGACAAATATATATATATATATATATATATATATATATATATATATATATATATATATAAACCAGAAAGGAAATATATATGTTTGTGTATATTGTCTCACGAATGGGAATATGTGGTTGATGATTTATTCCGGTGTACATGCGTTCCGTCCATCCTCACCATATAATAGAATTAGCCGACCACTGCCTCAAAAATACCTATTTCCCCTTCGACTGCCATTTTTATAGACAATTCCTATGGGATCGGCTCTATCACCAGTTGTTGCCAACATGTTTATGGCATATTTGGAAGAAAAAGCCATAGCCAACGCACTATTAAAACCAAAACTGTCGGTTCGCTATGTTGATGACATTTTCACTATATGACCTCACGGGAAATTAGTACTCAATAATTTCCTTGTATATATGAATTCCATTCATAAAAAGATACAATTTATCCCAGAAACAGAACACACTCAACAACTTTCTTTCCTAGACGTTCTCGTAACAAGAATCAACCTAAGCTTCCAGCACACCGTCTTCAGAAAAGCAACAACATCAATAGATATTTACACTGCAATTCACACCATCATCCAGCACAGATTCAAGGAGTAGCAATCAGGATCGGTACGTCTTACAGACTAGCAAACTAGGAAAGAAGAACTAGCTTTCATGAAAAGCACACTCAGAAAGAATGGCTACAATAACCACACCATCAGAAAAGCAATAAACAAACAACAGGATGAGAAAAAAAATAAAACGATGACCAAGACTACGTAGCACAATGTCAGTTTACCATACATTAGAGGTACAACGGACAGAATAGGGAGATTTCTGCGTAAACACAAAATTCGAACTACATACGAACCCCAAACAACAATAGGAAAATTGCTAGGGAACCCAAAGGATAAAATGCTATAAGAGAACCATGGAGTTTTCATGTAAAGACTGTTCCAAGTTATACGTCGGCCAAACAAACAAGCGAATATCTGCACGCGTTGAAAATCACAAACTATACATAAAGAACAAACAGACTAGCTCTACTTTATTCAGACACGAACAAAAAACAGGGCAAAAATAGAGTTTAATACATGTAAAGAAATCGCCAATGTCGAAAACTACAAAATCAGAATAACAACAGAAGGGACTGAAATTGAAACCCGAGATACCATAAACAAGAGAGAGGAAGCTTTAAAATTATCACCATTTTGGAAAGCAGTAATCCCATATCAAAATAGCTATACAACAAAACCAGCAATAAACCTAAATAATCCGATTACCCAAATTACCAACAAAAGCCATAATCACCGCAATTGCAATTTAATTGTTCATCAGTTAACCCAACCTGATAAACAAGATGAAGGACCTGAGAGATTAAATACTAATGAGGGCTCACAGGGCAGGTAGGAATAAATTGAGATCAAGAACAAGAAATTCTTCAGTTACTTAGTATCTTTTGAGAAAGCCAAATCTGATTTTGGTAAACGTCAAGTGATTTTTTAACCAAATACAACAAACAAAGGGATGTACACCGGAATAGGATATCAGTTAACCCAACCTGATAAAGAAGCTGAAGGACCTGAGAGATTAAATACTAATGAGGGCTCACAGGGCAGGTAGGAATAAATTGAGATCAAGAACAAGAAATTCTTCAGTTACTTAGTATCTTTTGAGAAAGCCAAATCTGATTTTGGTAAACGTCAAGTGATAACCAAATATCACAGGGCAGGTAGGAATAAATTGAGATCCATTCTTCATTTAGTATCTTACCAAATCTGATTTTGGTAAACGTCAAGTGATTTTTTAACAAGTGTGGCTTAACATAATATCCTCCTTCTACACCAGCGCCATACTGGTCGTTTCTTGAACTGGTTATTTAATGCTTTCAGCTGGATACTTTTTCAGTTTAACCCCATAAAAGTTTGTCCTTACCACCAAGGAACTTGACCTTTCTTGTAGGGTTTTAGTTTATCAGCCTTATCTCATCCATCAATTTTGCCCTTTTTTGTGACTTCTGATGTATGTCAAATCTCTAATCTAAAATATCGCAAACGGAGAATTGGCATTTTTATCAGAACAAACGCAAATTTTGTGCTGGTATTGTACAATAATTGGATGTTATATTTGTTTATTTACTATAATTTACTGATTTTCTATTTTCTAATAATAGACTGGTCCCAGTTTCTTACACAGAAACCTAAGTGGTATGTGTATTACAAGATCAAGGAAGTGTGGTGCCGGAGGAAAAGTGTCGAAACAAATGCAATTTTTGCACTTTACTACCATACTTATCTATTTACGTATGTGTAAGTGTAGGCCTCCGTTAAGAAGCTTTCGCTTCAAAAAAACTTGCTCGATATTTTTTTTATATTGGTAAATATACATAATATTTCACTCACAACTACAAAATATTCACTGCTTCAACCTGCAACATTTACTAAGAACTATCGCCTCTCAACGTGTTAATATGCAAACAAGCGACAAAAATATATCTATTAGAAAATTACTCACTAATATAACTCGAAGTATTTCAAGGTTCTGTTCTGTCAAAAACCTATTATTACCTACTCATACTAATACGATTACGTGATAATTCACAATGCACATACTATTTATAAATTTGATATATCCAAACAAACAAAACCTTCAATGACTGACACAATATTTACTGCCCATACGTAAGCGTACCCGAGATTTCTTGTACCTACGTAGGACGGTGCTACCAAATCTGGCGAACGCGATGCCGAAACCGTTCCGGCGTGTTCACTGCTCTGGTACCACCAAAGACACGAAACACAAACGAAGATATTGTAAGCGATACAACACAAAAGATCGGTCGGAGGTCCTTTGTAGTACCACGTTCGAGACGTACTGCTTTTCGAATAAGTCATTTTAGGATGCTTGAGGTACTAAAGTGGCATCCGTCACAATAGACTATAGGATTATTACGGGTTAATTGGCTGGTATTCGGAAAAAGATCACAGCAGAGGAGGTCTTTTGTGACACATTTTCCGAGACTGATAGTATATATTGAGTATATAAGTTAAAATTAAAATGCAAGTTTTAACACATAAGAAACAATTTATCACAATATAATATAAAACAAAGTCCTCCGCCGTGTCTGTCTGTTTGTTCGAGATACACTTCAAAAACTACTGAACAGATTTTCATGCGCTTTTCACCAATATAGAGTGATTTCATGAGGAAGGTTTGTGTATATAGTTTGTGAAGGTTTTGTATAAGTTTGTTCAAATGTAACGCTAAATGTTGGAGAGTGTCGGAAAAACTCAAGCAGTATAGGAGCTATCATCGAAAAAGCTGCCCAATCCCTGTGAGATATAACAAAACAATGCAATGGGTTATTTCTCTTTCTGTCTCTACAAAAAAGTTCGAGATGGCATATATCTATCTTTTAAGGGATAACGTACTAACCATTCTATCTTCTAAAAAAATGGTCAAGTGCAATATGGTAATTGGAAAGCTATTTAGACCTTATCAACTTAATACGTTAGTTACCTTAAGCAGTTCATGTACATTATTTTCATTTTTTTCACCATCTTTACAAAGCATAAAACAAAGTCGTTTACAGTCATTTGACCATACATACGCTTAGATTTTTTAAACTACGCAACCAATTTTAATCCGGTTTTCATCAGTAGATAGATTATACGTAAAGTTTGTTAATTTGGTTAAATTATTCAATCTCGCAACTATACTCGTTCGCGTGTTACATGAGAGAGTACATTAGCTCAGTTGGTTAGAACGTATTGCTAGTAATGCAAAGGTTTTGGGTTCGATTCCCATGATTCACTTTTTTTTTTGGGTGTTGAGTGTGTTCCTGGAAAGTTTAAATTCACACTTGAGCCCGGTAGGTGGCGCTGCAATAAGGTTGTAGGGTATTTTGTTTAACTACTCCATGGTCGGCCTATTTTGAGGAAATTTTTGTGTTTTGTTTGAGTGAGATATATTTATACTTTAGCTCGGTACGATCGGGTTGTAGGATTTTTTTTAATTTCTCCTAAACGGTTGTCCGATTGTAATGAAACTTGCTTGGGAGGGTTAGGTTGACAAATTACCCCAGTAGGTGGCGATGCAGTCAGGTTGCATATATTTTTTTGAGCTCCTCATAAACAATTAGGCCGATTCTCATGAAACTTTCTATATATGTTGGAGTAGGTTAGTTAGGCGCTCTTATTGAAAGAAAAAAAAATTGAAAATGTTGGACCGATTTTGATGAAACTTTTCGTGTGACAGGATTAGATTTTTTACAATATATGTATTTAAATTGAAAACCAATTTTTCTACTCCATGCGAAGCCGGGGCGGGCCTGCTAGTCTAATATCTCACAATAAATTATTTACTCACCATTGATTATTAAAATTTGCATTTGACTAAGTAAACCCAGCCAAGTTTCGTTGTGGCAGTCCCCCCTCTTCAATTCTTAACGATAAATTAATTTTTAACTCCTACACAGTACTCTATTTTTCTTGCCTTCCCAATGAAAATGGTATCTTCTTTTCCATGCCCCTCCCCTAATAAAAATGCTGAAGATACGCCCCTGGCCATGTCCACTAATAATTATTATGAAAGTATATAAAAGCATTCTAACATTGATACAAGAGATAACATCATTCAATCATTTTATTTAATACCCAACTTCGCGTTGCTCTAGCTATGTTAAGAATAAAAGAAAATTAAACAAATTTTTGCCCTAACATCATCGTGTGAAAATTTTCCTCAACTACTTTTCCAATTTGGTGGGAAAAACAAACTGAGATGAATTTTTATATAGAAGCGGAGCCTTTGTGGACCTAATGCACTCCCAACAGTATGGTACACCGTGACGTTATGTCAAAACTTATATTATCACTTTACAAAGCGTTTGATAGAAGAGGGACCCCCTAAAACAACATACCTTAGCCCACTGGAGTTTTTCTATGAGTTGATAAAAACCTTGATTTGTGCACATCCCAATCAGAGACCGATTTTTCGTGAAGAATATGTAAGAGATTTTTTTTATTGGTGACATAAATTTGTGATTTGCAGAGATAAGTGCATAAGACAAAATTATACAGGATGTTCCATTTATAATAAGAAAGTTGATGTCCTTTCTGACTCACCCTATATCGTATCAGTAACATTCAACACCATTGTAAAGTGTGGCATTTTTCACTGCAATTTTCAAAACAAATGGTTTTCGAAATATTCAAAATAATCCACACTCTATTGCAATTTGGTATCTTTAAATTAAAAAGTATTTCTATTGTGAGAGAAAACTATTTCCCTTATAAAATGAACTTGTATTCGCATTTCACATATTGGGCCTTTTGTTAAGGCTACTTTAGAATATAACAATTAGTTCACGACGCAACTGTTGCCGATCTGGATTTACATTATATGTAAAATATGCACTAAAATACAAGGTTCACCATCTGGAGCCTTGGTGTGAGCCGTGTAATTGTGTTGTGATTTCCCTGTAATCTTCAGACTGAATGTCACGATAATAATTTTCAAATGAAGGCCCTACTTGACCTGTCAGAACGATATTGAATTGCCTCTGATTTGGACCTGTGGTATAGGACGCAAAAATTTTGAAAAAAACGTAAATATTGTAATTCCTAAACAGCCACAATCAAGAACTAATATAAATACTGTCGTTTTTGCGAGAGCACTTAAATATTAACAGGGAAGAAGTCCAGTAAAGGCACTTCCACCATCTTCCATCTGGAATTAAGGAAGTAAATATCCTAAAAATTAAACTGAATTATTTAAAATACAAACATATTCTTTCTCGAAGTTCACCTGATGGTCTAAAATTATCTACCAACCTTTCAACACAACCAGATATACACCATACAGAAGGCACTACTTACAATATTATTAAAGAAAATTAGTGTCCAACTGCCCCAAGGAATCATTTTAAGTGGCAATGCTCTTGATGTGATTGCACCAATTTTGTTTATCTTACAAAGTACTGAAACGGTTTTGATTTATGTGTGCCTTTTCTTTATGTAAGAGTTATAGCAAGATCTCAACTTGAAAGAAACATTGTCTATTATTTTCCGTAAGACGTAGAGTTTTGTACTTTTTTTGTTTCATACTTTTCAATGCATCATTTTTGTTATTGTTTTGATTTTTACTCACAGTGGACTCAAAAAATCGATTAGATTATTTTAACAAATTGATTAACAACCATATTTTACTCATCACCGAAACACTTAGTCTCTTTCAATTCCCCATATATCGGTCTACAAATTGAATTAAAAGCCTGTTGACTTCAACATTAATCATCGCTCTAATTTTAAATTAGTCCGATTCGTACCGGCTGGAAACCCTCAGAAATTGTTTCGTGATAGCATTTATATAATAAATAATGTGATTTAACTAAACACCTTACTTCATTCTTTCCGACAAAACCATAAAATTATGTAAATATCAAGCAGCCTTGACAAAACTATAAATCACATACGATCGCCGAGTTATTTTCTCCTATTACCTAGCCATGCACCTACTCACCGAAACTATGAAAATGCTTCGAAAAATAAATGCGTTTTCATCTTAAAATTGAAACAGGATAACACCGATGAAGGATATTAATGTGTGCACACTTTTATCTCTAATTCTTCTCATAATGAGATACAAACAGAAATTAATCTTATAATTACAAAGCACGCGTGCAGTTGGCACCTACCATGTGTTAAACCGCACTCAAAGTTTTGTAATTAATTAATATTTAAAACGATAATTAGCTGCCGTGTCGGTGATTAGGCGTGACGTGATAAATTCTATGATGTATTCTTCATTCTGATACGTTTATTTAGTATTTACTGAATTGAAACCAATTTTTTTCTAATTTAGGTTCATTCTACACTGCATATATATGAACTGTTTGAGAATAATCAATACTTAAGAACATAACATTTATGGTACCATATTTTAGATTAGTTATCATTACTTTTAACAAATTAATACATAAAATACTCGAATTATTAATCTCCTATAAAAAAACTCCTCCACAACTTTACTTAGTCTGGCGTGAAATCTTTCTTATTTATTTTGTTATGCTCTCTCTGAGATATGCAATGCTGGTTGGCAGTATTGCATATACTTTCTTCTTGAGATGACCCTACAAAAAAACCAACGACGTTAGGTCTGGTGATCTAGTTGGACACTCAATAGTACCCTTTCGGCCAGTCTAGTTATTACAGAAGAATTCATTTCATTCATTCTTACCATTAAAGGATAATGGGATGGTATCCAGTCCTACTGACACCAAACATTTTCATTCAGTAGGCTCGGATCTATTGCATTGGGATATAAGTTTGCTAACGCGGCAATAACTTCCTCTCCAATTACATTTAAACATAGTTTTGAAGATATTGAGCACATGTAGCTAAAATGCGAGAGATAATTCCAAAAAAAAAATGGTGTAGGCTTAGGAAATTCGGGAACCTAGTAGCAGTCATTTGTAAACTGTTTGGCGAATTACCAAAAATAGGCAGAATCAAATGATCAAAAAATGGTAAATTGATGTGACAGCAGAAGTGACAGATTGACAAATTATGGATTTGTAGACTTATGGCCACCTTTAAAAACCCACTGGCATAAAGACACATCAGAGCTTACTCTAGTTTCGTATGGATTTTACCGGTTTTATGCAAAGTTTTAGCGAATGCAGAAATGAAGAAAATAAACCCATACCGTCTAAATATCAAAATAATCATACAACCGAGAGATAAAATGAAAAGCTGAAAAACATGTAACGGATTTGATGTTATATTTATATTAATGATAACTGAACAAAAAGAAGAAAATACAGTCGACAGACAACAAGAAACAACAATGACATCGTAAAGATTTCTAGAGATAGATCAAGGAAACCATGTGAAATAATCTAGTTCCAATTAACGGACAATAAAGACTCATGAGAACCAATGTGAAACAAATCCGAAAATAATAAAAATAATGGAGCATTTCATCAAATGCTAGGAAGATTATACAGTGTGTCCGGTTATGGACTAGCTATAATCTAAATACATGTAAAGCAACTATTTTAATACACAATTACACTGTATACTAGGGCTCAATACCCCACCCCGCCATATGGCAGCCATTTTGTTTTTTTGATGACCTATTCTCTACGTGTGAACAAAATCGTTCATATCTCTTAAAGTTTTGGTCTTACTGAGATAAAAATAGGCTTATTCGACGGACAAAATTTCAAAACAAAGTGTTAACGTTTTCTTAAGTTTTGAATTAAATATGAAATGCAAAAAAAAAGGTCAAAAAATTATGCAAATCAACAAATTATTGCAAATCAATGCAAAAGTATTACCTCTAATTTTTTTTCACTAAATCGAAAGTTTTTGAGTTAAGCTACAATACAACATTAATTTCATAACTGTATGTTTACTACTTTAGGAGTTATTGTTGTTTGAACATAGCGTATGCGCAAGCACAAAAGACCTTTATTAAGTGACATCTGACATTGGTTGCGTGCTGTCCGAGAAAAGGCTAACAATGCTATTCGCGACTAGCAGGAGTAAGCGAAATTGAACATATTGACTCTACCTGCAAAGAACTTACAGGATAAAGACTAGTTACGTTAGTTGTACCTTGCCCTGCCCTTTTACTTACCGTCCGTGCTGTTTACGTTCTGTATTAGTGGTTATCTTGTGATATGAATATGGCAAATCGTCAATATTCAATGCAACATATTGCTGACATACACTTCCTTTATGATTTCAGCAAGTAATAAGACTTTAATGTGGTTTTAATGTTTACCTACCTGCTTAAAGTCCGGACAAAGGTCTTTTGTGCTTGCGCATACGCTATGTTCAAACAACAATAACTCCTAAAGTAATAAACATACAGTTGTGAATTTAATGCTGTGTTGTAGCTTAACTCAAAAACTTTCGATTTAGTGAAAAAAAATTAAAGGTTAACGGGACTACTTTTGCATTGATTTGCAATAGTTTGTTGATTTGCATAATTTTTTTACCCTTTTTTTTGCATTTTATCTTTTTTTCAAAAGTTAAGAAAACGTTAACACTTTGTTTTGAAATTTTTGATAGACAGTTTTATTGTCCGTCGAATAAGCCTATTTTTATCTCGGTAAGACCAAAACTTTAAGAGATATGAACGTTTTGGTTCACACGTAAAGAATAAGTCATCAAAAAAACAAAATGGCTGCCATATGGCGGGGCGGGGTATTGAGCCTTAGTATATAGTGTAATTGTGTATTATTTACATGTGTTTAGATTATCGCTAGTTCATAACCGGACACACTCTATATTAAGCAGGCTCTGTGTAAGAACCAGACAAATACTCGAGGAACTGAATGACTTTAGCACAATTTTTCATATAGATGCTACAAATGATTTTATCACTGAAACAAAAGAATATCAAATGCCATTTGCGTTCATAAACTTCCCGAAAACATTCGACATCATAAATTCCAAGCACGTAAGCACCCCTTAAGTGAAAAAGGAATAGATAAACTTACTCTACACAAAAAAGTAAGTCACAAAAGTTGAAGCAATGTCACTAAAGCTATTTATAGGGGCACTTGAAATATTTAAAAAAAAATAGACTAGAACTCCCGATATGCCTATTTCTACCCCTGCTTGATGTATGTCTCTGTTCTATGCTTCTCTCATCCTGTTGGTTCCAGCTTTTCCTTTGGTGTCATCAGTATATCTGGTGTTAGGTCTACCAAAAGATCTACGTACCAATCTTGGTCTCCATTCGAGAATAAGCTTGGTCCATCTGTCGTCTGTTCTTCGAGCTAGGTGTTCTGACCATTTCGACTCTATTTTTACTACTCCGGTCCCCACATCGTACGTCGGTTGTCAAGTTTGCTTTGCTGTCTTGTCTACGAATTTATTTTTCTATCGCTCAACTTAACGGCAAGCTTTATTCTTTCACGAGCTTTCTGTGATTTTTTTATACACCATGTTTCAGCATCATAAGTTAGAACAGATAGGATACACTGACAATATAGTTTACTTTTCAGGGAATTTGGTATTTCAGGTTTGAATGTAGAGGGAAATTTGACAAAGGCAATCACAGCTAAGTTTATTTTTCAGACAACTTCATGTGTTATATTGTCTTTCTTCGTGGAGATTTCCTGCCATATTCATAGACTGGAACTACAATGGAGTTAATAAAGTTGGAATATATTTTAATGAACTTAACTTCATAGGCTTAATAATGGATATTAACAAACGGATATATACAACAAACCAGAAGTCACTTAGAATAATAACCAGACGAATATATAGCTGGTTGAATTAATCTATATATAAATAGACAAAGACAAAACGATTAGGTATCATTTTCTCCTCTGTCTCTCAACCGATTTTATTCATTTTTGTTTTGTTTAGTAGCTACTAACGACCTTCAGTGCAGAATGCTAATATTAATTTATAATATTGGTTCATTCATTAAATAAAATATATTAAAAATTCATTATTTACGTCCATACTGTCAACGCCAAACAACTGACAGTGATAGATGTTGTTATATTCTTAGAGCATGTACTTCTGAAAGTGGCATGCAAGCGCTGTAATTGTTTTGTGGTAAAATAGTCAATGTAGTAGATCAGTATTGATTTTTCAGACGCGTTGCAGTAACTTTCATATTAAATATTCTGTTTTTAATGTGAATTTAATTATTTGATTAATAGATTATTATCACAACCTTCCCGAAGGTGGTGTGCAAAAAAATTTTGTCAGACAGCGGGCAATAGAGAATGTATTAAATATTTAAGTTCTCCTAGGGTTGTTGGTCCTCTCCGTTCTTTAATATTCCTGAACTTGATTGAAACCGTAAATGACGAAAACTTTTATGTTGCAAAGAACAAGCTTCCAATTATTATATCGAATATTTTGCCAGGAGCGGTTCTAGCCAAAAATTTGGGGTGTCATTTATTTGTCAAAAATATTTGATTTCATTTTTCGTTTCATTTCAATAGATTTGTCAATAAGAGTGAACAATTTTGGTCATTACATCTACTTCTCCGATTTCCCCACAACTCTGTTTCTTATAAAAATATACTTTTTACAATTTCATGAAATAGGGTCGAATTTCGACCACTAGTACATATAAAAGATTTGGTACTAGAAACAGCAGAATTAAACGTGCTTGGATATCATGTGGAAAAAATCCATACTCTTTAAGTCTAAAATGTCAGTATTATTATAAGAATAAAGTTATTCTTCAACATATTCTACTGGTATTACGATAAGGTTTTGAAATCTGGAATTTAGTGAAAGATGCGTGATAGGAATAGCAAGAAAAGATCGCAGGATAATATAATGGATAAGGAACAAGAGCAAAATAATAAATTTATCCACACTTAACGTCCCTGAACTAATGTCACTAACAACAGGCAGTAATAAAAGGTGGTATAAGGTCATAACAGGCACAAATTGATACCATAAGGAATAAGTAATCTGTAAGGGATAATAGGAGTAGTATAAATGATGATGATGGTATAATAAATATGTAAAAATATAACACTGTTTTGAATACTTTCCATTTATAGGAAACTTATTACTTATAATCAGTTACAGAAAACGAAATATATTTCAGCTACCACAGTAAATTCGTAATTAATTAAATAATAAATTAAAAGAGTATGCTGTTATATATCTACTTTACAGTTAGTAACATAATACATTGAGAAACAGAAAAATTACTGCAATAACAGTCTCACATTTTTCGTTATATATGTAACATTCCTATGTAAACCTTCGTTCATAAAACAACCCCTAACAAATTATCATATATTTGAAATTAGTTCGTCTTAGTTACTAAAAGTTCGTTGTAGTGGAACCTCTAAAGCCGGTACAAAAACAACAAATCTATTCCGGTCGATTTAAAAGAGCCATAATATAACATTGATTAATGACGCAGATTCTGTCAGAGGATATTTTAAGAGGGTTTAACAGGTGGCTAAGAAATTTCTTTGACTTACCCCGCATGTACTGCTTAAAATTCCTAGTAATATGACCAGGAACCTGAAACAACAAAACGAGATGATTTATTTTTCAAAATTAACATGAACCTACAAAGTCATCCGGCTATTTCTTTTTGCGATAATATTTTCATAAACACTAAAATAACCAAATAAAAAAAACATTAGAAATTAATATGTTAAATATCGAAAACCATTGGCGAATCATTGGACGAATTGAAAAAGGAAATTACAACATAACTCCCACTTACAGGTATATCAGATATTTGTGTGGGTTCCTCCAATAAACATCCAAAAGCGTTGACATAAAATGCTTAAATTTATTTCCCTAACCAAATCACTGGATCTGTTTCCTAAATTATAATCTCAATATTTGGGTGTATTGTTCCGATTTAACTGGCGTTTATTGTATTTCTTTAATGACTTGAAATACAATTAAAGTGGGTCGTATAAATATACACCTCAAGCTGTGACTTGATAACTTTATTTAAGAAATCTTTGGGTTTTGGTGTTTCTCTTTTAGGAAAATTGATGATCCTAAAGAAATAATTACTGTTTGGAATCGTTTATAATTTGTAAGTACTCTTGAGATGTCACTTTTATCAATTATATAAAAAGACGGATATGTATGAGATTAGAATAAAAATTGCCATTGCCGACATTAGCAAATCCTACCAAATGCAGTTTTAAATTAGAGGCGTAAGTGTATATACCATATGTCCCCGAAAAAGGCAACTACATGGGATTTTCCGAAACGGCAAAACATACAGGGTGACTTCAATGAGAAAAAAGTTGGGCTATTCCAAGCCCACTCAGGTGCTGTATCGAAATAAAAAATATGTACAGTGATCTTCAAAATATCGAGAGTTAACAAAAAATTGTGGTTTTCAAAAAATTGCACTATATTCGTCACCTTGTAAACAAATTTGAGGAAATGTGGTAGTTTTATGTTACCGACTACGGCCAATCGATTGTCGTTGAATTTTTTCTAGGCCTTCTAGATTTTTTGCAACAATCGCCAATTTTATTACGTCTTATGAACGGCATATTGGATTTATACGTCATTGAATAGCCCATAAAAAGATCTTTTCAACCAACCGTAACAGGCCTATCTTTAGATGACACAAAATGATAAATTATTAAAAAACAGTTTTTCACTTAGTTGACTGTGAAACAAAATGCATTATGTGGGGGTGCCGCATCTTGCTGGAACCAGACGTTCGCTACATCTTGAAGAGGCAAACTTTCTAAAGTTTGACCTATTTAATTTTGTAATATCTAGAGATATTGAGGACAGTCAAACTATCATAAAATATCTAAAATATAACGTATTCGTTTATGATTCCTAGCCCATACATTTAAAACCCCACTCCACTTGATGGCGATTTGAGAAATGATATCTCGGCCCAATACATGTTGGTTTGTCTGTTAAATACCCCGCAATTTGTAAATCTGCCTTCATCAGACCACAGTATCGTAAGAAGAATTGGAGGATTTTCTTGGCATTTTTCTAAGGACCAATTATAATACAATCTTGTCCCGTCTAAAGCGGCCTCTAGAGTGTCAATAATAGTGCGCAATAATATTGTACAATAATACTGAGTGTTACCCTAGACTGTGGAGTTTGATAGCATATATAGCCGCAGTCAGTTCTCAACCAGCAAATACGTTAACTGATGTTGAAGCAACTTGTGTTGTCATCGCATTGTCTTTGAGCTTCCTTAAAAAAACTGGAAAGAAAAATTGCTGATGTGTAAAAGACTGGTGTAAAAAATATGTAAATATATTCACGAATATTTTTTAAATGACCTGAGAATTTGTGAATCACAAAATTTGCACAACTTTTCCGAATGAACATTGGTCTTCAACAAACTATTAAAAATGGTAACCCAAGTTACTCAGAAGAAGAACTCCAAGTTGCGCTATACCCACATTTCAGCGTTTCTTGATCACTCTACGGTATTTAACAACAGGAACTTCCTTCCTATATCCTGTTCATTGGAATAGTTATTTCCCACAAGGCGGGCATATTTCTATAAACTTAAACTTCCTTGGATTCTAAAATCAAGCGTTATTTTTCATTTTTGCTTGACTGGACTTCCGCATTCGGTGGCTGACGTGGAAATACTGAATAATATTGCTCAATATTAACCACACATTAGATCCATTTTTCGGATTGCGCAATAAATATCAAATCCTTCTGGATCTGCTCAATATATTGCATAATAGTTCAATATTACCCACAAACTATCAACAAAATTGCGCAATATGGAATATTGAGCAATATTATTGACAGTCTAGGGGCCGCTTAAATAACCCACTCGAAGTCCGTGACTAATATGTTCTACACATGTCTCTTGTCAGTCAATTTAGGCCCTTCAATATTATTTTCCATTTGACAAAGGGAGGTACGAGTATTGTCGATAACACTTTGTAAAACAATATTTAAATTACACACTCAATTTCGATCAAGTTTTTTTAAATGAACAATACCAATTACTAGGTTACTAAAAAATATTACATTTATTTTGAAAAGTATTAAGCGCTTAATAGATAGAATCAAATAAGTAATAAAGTTCTGACACAGCCATCCATAGCTATGACAACAAACTCTTCATTTTGTTTCACAGCCAACTAAGTGAAAACTGATTTTTTTTTAATTATTTTCAATTCTGTCCTCCAAAGATACGCCTGTGTTACATCGTTGAAAAGCTATTTTTGTGTGATATTCAATGAAGGAAATCTCCATGTAGTTGACTTTATTTAGGACACATGGTATAAATCTTATCACACAAAAAAAATGAAGAAATACCGCTAAGACTTAAAATATGTCGAATGACAATTTGTCTAATAAATGCTATCTATCAACACTTGACATAACCACACTGAGCAACTGTCGTCCGATTAGTTTTGCATCTCTACAAGTTGTTTATGTGGTTTATCATTACACCACAAACAAAATAACTAGAACAAAGCAAGTAACATTTAGCACCAAGTTTGGAATGAAGGTTGTTTTATTTTGCTTGTCGATATAATTGATGAAGCTATCTAGATGCTTCTCAGGTTGGTACATCCAAAATTGTTGGATTTGAAGTGAACGTAGAGCTATCCTAGTACTGAACAAATAAATATGGAAATCACACACAATAGGTCTACTATAATAAATCTTTGAAACATGAAAAATTTATGGGAAAAAAATTGTTAAATAACTGGATGGATAGGGCTTGCATGGGCATATCAAGCACGCTAATCTGCCTAAAATAAAATTTGTTTAGTCAGAGTATCGTCAGCATTGTTGCTTATAGAGCAAAATAGAATCACTCATCAGAGAATCTGATAAAATGAGACGATTAGTCAGATAGAATGGAGAGGTTAATGCTGAGCCACTCTTTAAGAGGAGACTTAGTGAGTTATTCTGTCAATTTCTGATATGATTGATGAAATAGAAATGGGTTGGCCATGTAGCAAGAATGCCGGGAGTTGGACCAAGAAAATTTTAGACTGTAGATCAACCCAAGAATCGGTTAGAAATACATTCCGACGCCCAATGATAAGGAATGAGAACAGTTGGATGGGTACAAAACAGACCAGAGATTATGAAATGTTTCGAGGGAGACCTTTATTCAGCAGTTGATAGACTGAGTTGTGTAGTGCCATTTTGGTAACAATTGAAAAAATATGAACCAATATTATTTTTATTGCAGAAATAGTGACGTACAATATTATTTAATTAATCATTTAGCCTGTAAGTCAGATATTTGGTGAGTGTTCCAATTTTTAAACCAATAGGTCCTATCGCACTCTAAGAGTAGAAAGAAATATTGAAAAAATATAATGGCTACCAATTACTAACAGCCCCACTAATCATATATGCTGAGAAAGCATAAACATGAACATCAAGAAAAGAGAAAATCCTGGAAACTGCATAAATTTTGAGAAACTAGATGCACATATATAAGACGCAAACGCTATACTTAATAGAAGCATACTGAAGAAAACATTCAGAGACAGAAGAAGAGGGAAAAAAAATTTCAAAAAAAAACGAATAACGACATAAATATTTTGTGCTAAATCACCTTGTATATTCCCTCACAATAATTGCGTTCATAATGCACTTCGTTTACAAAGACCTGCATCAGATTCAGGTTATAGACCTGCAAATCATCTCGAATATGCTGAAAGGATGGTATTTTTGTTACGAGAACAAAAACCTTTAATGTGGTGTATCGTCCACTTTCTTCATACATGGATAATATATCAAACGGACGCTATGGGATATCTAGTCAATATAATTTATAGATATTTAAGATCTATTTCCGGTTTAACTTGTCATTGCGCAATACACGACAACTATAACAATTTTACTTTAAGTGTATCTGATACTGATTCATCGATTAATGTCAGAATACATAATAAAAAATGAAATATGTTATAGAGAAGAATGAAATGTCACTTGAAATGATATATAGTCTTCAGACATTGTCGAACAACGAGTAAGAAAAAATTCATGTTTCCTTTATTTTGATAATGTTCTTCAGAGTATTTAATTTCATTATTTCCGTTCTTTGAACCAATCACCAATTTTCAATTTATTGATTTACTGTAAATTCTTCAATTACTAAATTGTTTTCAATCATACTAGCTGCGTATTCAGAACTGAATTCAATACGTTTCAGTGGGTGAAAATAAATAAGCATGATGAGCTCTTTACCAAAAACTTTTTCACTAAAAATTCAGTATTCACAAAATGGTTAAAAAACAACAAAGTAATTACGAAAAATGGTGGTTGATTCTGCCTATTCCTCAAGAAATATTCGCCATTCATAAAGGACTGGCTGGTCATATTCTATGTTTTCTAGGAGAAAATATTACCGTCTTTGTGTAAAAGTCAATAATCAAGGTACTTTTTCGAAATTGCCCTACTTGGCTTTGATTCAGCCATAAATTTAAAAATCTGCTATAAAAATATTGTCAAATTTGCAGTTCAAAATTTGATTTCAAAGACGTGTGATATTCATGAAGTTGTGAAAAATTGTAATATTTACTATACTTTTGAAAAATTTACATGCCAGATTATCACAAAACAAACGAATCAGCCATATAAAAGATTAGGTAGTTATCCAAGTAGGGTAATTCCGGGGAAGATGGCTATATGGGTGAGTTGGCCAATAGAAGAAAGTTCAACTAATAGAAAACTGATCTCACTACTTTCTATATAGTTTGCTTCGTTTCGGAACCGGCAACAGGTGTTAGTGAATTTTCTTACAGAACAAAAAAGGAAAGGTTTTTTTGAAACATGTTTGATTTAAGTTAAGTGTTTGATATATTAACTGGTCACCAAAATGTTTTGAATGTTTTGTTTGTTTAGGTAATTTCTTTGTGAAGTAAATAACTTTCTCTTGATTTAACCTCAAAACTATTCACAAAATTGAGAAGCTATTTAAAATAGCTAATGTAGCCATCTCATCTGGACAATCGGGAAAGATGGCCATATTATTTATTGGAGAGATGGCCATAAATTTTGATGACCTATTTTAAAAATATTTTTATCTTAAATATTGTTTACAGATGTCTAACCTATACTTGCGGAAGTCCTCAACCTCTTCAGAAAAAGGAGAACTGATCACAGTAGCTTGTTATTGTAATGCTGAAGGTAATTTTTTGCCTCCCGCATGCATTTTGAAAGGTCAAAGAAAGAAACCCGAATTTGAAAATTGACGGCATCCAGATTCAGTGGTTTTTATGTCACAAAAAACCGGCTGTATAACCTCTGACATATTTCTGAATGAATGAAATCGCATTTTTTGCCTCGAACACCAGCTGGCAAAGTGCTTCTTTTGCTGGACGGTCATTCTATGCACTGCAATTCAGTAAAAATGCTGGAGTTTGCTAACGATAATGACATCATCTTACTGTCATCTTCAGCCGCTCGATGTTGCTGGTTTTAGGTCTCTTAAAACTTACTTTTATGAATCGTGCACGTTATGGATCAAAAAGCACCCTGGACGCCGTTTAACAAGGCAAAAAGTTGGCTTCTTATTAAAACAAGCCTGGGGAAAATCAGCAACAAGTGAAAATACAACCTCGGGATTCAGAGCAGCTGGAGTTTTCCCACTAAATCGATGTGATATTTCGGAGTACGCCTTTAGTAAGAACATTGAGCCGCCCATTGAAAGAAACATCGATCACGCAGAGCAGGCCGCATCAGTTTCAGGTCCAGGCCCAAGTACGGCCACTAAGACACACCGACAACAGTACTGAACAAAGTATCTCCACTGCCCGTACGACAAAAGCGAGTTAAACAAGTAAGCATTCTTTTGAAATCTGAAGAGCACATTAAACAACGAAAAATGAAAGAAGAAGAAAAAGCAAAAAAAACAAATATATTGAAAAAAGTAATTAAGACTAATTAGACCTAAGCACAAAAATACTGTTACGAAACGTAAGGCAATTCGTCGGATCTCTGATAGCAATTGCGAAGAAATTTCGATAATTTTCAGTGAAAGCGGAACTTAAGATACATAGAAAGATAACTGCAGAGGTTGCGGTGAAAATTATAATAAGACCCAACTAATCGAAGACTGGATTCAAGCTCTGGCTACATGAAAATTGCACCGAGTTTGAAGGCATGTATACCATGTGCGGTAATAAGGTCAAAAAAATGACTTACTGGATCTCAAGGACAAAGGAAAAAGCAAGAAACGTACTGGTCATCTTCCCCCGGGCACTATCACACCCAGATACTCCCGAAGAGATGACCAGTCCTAATATTTTTTTAAAGTTTAAAATAACATTTTTTTGTTTGTTTTGAAAGTCAGTTATTGTTAATTTTCCAGAAGAGTTATAATTAAGGTTTAGTTTTCGGTATATATCAATATTTTATTCATCAGATTTACTTCACAACAGAGCCTTAAAGTTATTAGAGCCATCTACCCCAGAATTACCCTAAATAAAAATAAATATGAAATAAAAAAAACATTTTTGAGGCGCAATCCTGAGTCAAGTTTCCTTATTTATGCAGCATTATGGAATAAAATCAGAACAGTTGCATAAGGTTTTATGACAAGGTCGAAATTGGCACACGGGAAATTCGGCACCGGTTAGGAGTAGAACGTTCAATAACAAAAAAAATACAGGTGGCAAAAAATAATATTGGAATGGGAACCTCCACTGGATAATTGTCATAAAAACTTTAATCAAAACTTAATAATAATTGGAGGAAGGGAACATAATACCAATACATTCAGACCTCAGTGTTAAATGTTTGCTTTTAAATATTTCATAAAAAGTGCTAAACCACTTTCCGATATGATAGAGGTATTTATACATCAATGACTGGCCGAAACTTATAATGCTTATTAGAATTACATGCAGCAACAATTCTTTTTTGTCAATCTTCGATATCTTATATAAAACGCTCCCATTAGATGTAAAAGTCCAAGGGATAGCTGGAGACCAAGATGACCAAATTGGCGAATAGATTATGAATTCCGTAATTTTTTGAACCCTCCCTTTCTAATTACTATTTAAAATTACCAATCAAGTTTAAATAACTTTAATATTTATCCAAAGTTTCTGAACTTTCTTTATTAATATTTGCGAAAAAAGTAAAAACTTATTTCTTCGCTATTGCAACGCAAGATTTGGTTAATGACAAGTATCTTTAATTAAAAAAAATTCCACTCTCCTAAGTTAAGCACAGTTATTTACAAACATCGTGTATAAAACAGTAGTCATTATGGTCAAAATTACTTCGAAAAAATTTCATTTTTTATATTTTCTTCAAATTTGTTAACTATTCCAAATAAATAATATGAAATTAGCCAATTTTCACTGAAACTTTTAAGAATCATTTGTCATTTTTAGTGAAATATACATACATAGAAAAGTTTAAAATAAAATAAAAAACCTGAGAAACACAATACTAGAAGAATAAATTAGAAATTATGGCACAAACCGCAGACGCATATTTCAAAAGCGTCGATGAAAAGCAATATGTCACACTTCTGCCGGGAACTTTTAAGTCAGTTTTATTATTAGAAACAAATGATTCACACACCGCATATAAATATTGAGCAGTTCAATGGCTACATTAACATCGTAAAAAGAACTCACCCAATGGTCTCTTATGTTGACCTCACTCCCCCTTTGCAGAAGACTTACACTGGCACTAATCTTATGTACATCATATACTTTGTGAAGAAACTAGATGAAAACAAATGTAAATATCTCCAAGTATAGTCAGTCAGGAATATCAGAATTCTTTTGTCTAATTTAGGAATTCAATTAACAATTTTATAGGAACAAGCAAATATTAAAAACTGCATTACAACCTAAGGTGTTTAGAATCTTTTCATCGAAGTAGAGAGTTTTATTTATCGATGAACAAAAGTGAAGAAACGAAATATGACACAAGTCTACTAATGGGTGGATAAACGGAACTAATAGCTGCAGATACTATCAAAAAAATATATAAGAAACTATCTCAAAACTCGTGTCGAATTAGTTTAGTGTGTTCTTGACAAGGATTTCCTTGCGTTTTTTAACATACTTCTAGAGATAGCCTGTAATGCAATGCCAAGCCTAGAAGGAGAGGGCAAGAGCTATGTGCAGTATACAGTTAATTGGCTGCACCTCCCAATCGAGATAAATAGCCTCTTGCTCTCTCTGTTGCCCTCTCTTTCTAGTCTTGGAATGATATTTGTGCATTGCAAGCTACTTCCAGAACTATTTAAAAAAATCTTCAAAAATTTTTAGTGTTTTTGGGTAGTTCCAAAATCAGTAATTAGAAAGATAAATAGTGACAAAAACATTGCAAGATCAAAGCTTATTTTTATCAAGCAAATCTTACTGGAAAACCTATGCGAACTTGGAAACAACCAGATTAATTTTCAAATTCCCTTGTTTCTTTTGATTTGAATTTTGTATTTCCGTTTGAAATCCGTTTATAAATGTGTTACAGAGGGCAACGTTGTTCCAGTCATACTTGATAAAGGTATGGCGGTGCCAATGTTATAAACCTAGGTTTCCCCTTATGATTTTAATGAGATCACTGAATTAACAAAATTGTTTATCGCATTTATGGAGAATCTTATAACAAAGTCGCACCTAGGAGCGCCACATAAAGTTCTGGAGATCATTCGTTCCAAATTCTTCCAATTTGAATGGAACTTTATAATTATATGATCTTAAGATCATATAAGTATATTGTCAAATTAAATTCTCTTATTTACGTTATAAGTGAACTAATATTGTCAAACATTGTAATTTTAAAATCTAGAATTGTGCTATGTGTTATTTCCCAAACAGCTCTTGATAAAATTATTACAATAGAATTTCCTCTAAAACTATAAAAGTCTACTAATAATAACACAAAATTCTTTTTTTTTAAATCAAATCAATAACTCAATTATGTCTGATAAAAAATATATATCAATTCAGTTATAAGGTTTATGCAGGAGGTAAAAGACTAGCAACGATTTTCCGCTAAACCTGCCAATATTTTCATGTCACGTTTCGAAAATACTGTCAAAAAGTTTTAGTTAACTAAACAATATATATTTGCAAGATATATATATATATATATATATATATATATATATATATATATATATATATGTGTGTGTGTGTGTGTGTGTGTGTGTGTGTCACCATCAGTTTAAATGTATACACAAAATTTACTTTCAAGTGTTCTATCAATTATTGCTCACCTTGCGGTCCATTAAATTATAAACTAGCAGCATATAGAACTACAATTTAGAGTATTGTCAACTCGCTTCTTAAAAATTAATCCAAATCATGAATTACATATTATCCATCTTATAATTAAACAGAACGGTGCTAAATTTAGTTCGAATATCAAATTATTTAGCCATGTGTGAATTATACAACAATTCAAAGAGAATCAGTTTTAAAATTTACTTTAATAGTGGTCAATTTCAAGTTTTAAATAAAATTAATGCCATTGTAATAGTAATATAGGACTGACTATTTTATACTTTATTACGAACAATTGCTTTTTTTAAATCAAAAAATTTATTTCAAATTTTTAAATAACATGTAATTCAGGATGCTCCTTTTCAAAATCTTAACTGCTTATTTTTTGTTAAGTCTTTTTCTGGTCACATCAATTCTTCTGAAAATCATCTGGCAAGTGTTAAATTATAAATAAAAAATCAAAATAAAAATGTAAGTTTTTTTTTGATTTTTGAAAATGTCTTTTTAACTGTGATCTCATTTGAAAGTAATTTGGGAAAGTCCTATCTTGTTTCTATTAAAATATAACTACCAAAAATTACTATAAAATAACAAAATTGTGTGTGTGTGTATTAGCAAACATTGTTGCACACCCTGCAAAATACTTCCGAAACGTCGATGAAAAGCAATAAGTCACTGCTGCCGGGAACTTTTAAGCACGTTTTATTATTAGAACCAACTGATTCACACATCGTATGTAAGTATTGAGCCGTTCTATGGCCATATCAATATTTGTTCGAAAGTCGTTTTCCGCAAAAAAATAACATGGCAAAAAAGAACTCACCCCAGTCCATGGTCGGTCATGTCGACCCGATCGCCCCCTTTGCAGGGGACCTACACTCACACAAGTCTTATGTACGCCACACACGCGGGTCCGCGCGTCACTGACACTAAGAACACAAGAACTTTCAGAGATCAAGTCGAAGCCCACTTCTACGTTTTCAGCTTGATGCGCGGCAACGGCTTAACCCGTTTGAAAGGGTCTTTGCTGCCGAACCGCTGGGCCTATCGACGTGAAATTTGGTCAGATTACAGCCTAATGTGCCCCAATTATCTGTCCAAAATTTGGGGTTGATTCGTTCAATGCCCCGGGCGTAATATCGAAAAATATTTCGGGCCGAACGGGCCTCGCGCTCAGCTCAAGACCGAGCGAGTGGGGAGTTTTACAGGAGATGCTGCGACCAAGAAACATGGAGCTAGTAGGCCATGTCGCTGCGGCCTGGCTGTTGCCGGGCGTTAGCCCTGGTTGTTTTTGTTGGTTTTGCGATAGTGAATTCGGTGGATAGCTCGGTGAGTAGATTTTTTTCATTTACAACCCCTTTTCGTTAGATTTTGTTTTGTGAATGAAGGATACCAGTAGCGACCTTGACGTTTGACGAGGGTCGGATGGTCGGTGAAGTGACAGATGCCGGTAGTAAATAAATGCATAACAGAAACAGTATTTAGTCACCGGCGGCGCACTTGACTTATTATGGGAGAATTATTGTTCATTAATATGCGTAAACATGTGTTGTGGTTTTTTACTGATGCACGCTTTTAAATTGTTTATTGTGTAGGTGTAAAATTTGTATTGTTTGTCTAATGGGTTTTATTAATAAATGTATGGGAGATTATTTTTTTATAATTAGATCTATATTTATTAAGACACGAAAACTTTTTCCAGTCACTTCGTGGTAACTTAATTAAAATGTATTTACAATATATCAAATTAAGACAGATTGCATTCAGAAAAAATTTTTATTATTTAATTCAAACAAACGACAAAAAAGATTATTACTCTTCTGTTTGACCTAATCTTCATTCAATTTTTATTTACCCTTTTTATCATTTTTGTCTCCCCTATAGTTTTTGCGGTCTTCTTGACGAATTCCTTTAGTTGATTTAACTATATTTACCGTATGTATTTTATCGCTAAATGTATCCCGACATCCAGGAGTTTCAGGAAAATCTAGCTCACAGAGACTCCAAATCGGGAGTCATACTGTGCGTAAAATCGTTTCCCTGTGATTCCTAGCTAGATTTTCCTGAAACTTCTGAATGTCGGGATACATTTCGCGATAAATTAAATAAATTCAGTTACATGTACTGTATACATTAATAATTATTCTAGATTTCAGTCAGTTGAGAGGAGCGCAACTGATGAAGGTTCTCGAGTAGAAACAATATATTATCTTGCGTTCAATGGATTGAAAAATCTCGAAAAGCTAGTATTATATTTACCGTGTTATATTCTCTTTCCCATTTTATATTTTTAAATGGACTGAGTACATTCTCGTTAGGTTCACTCTAATAAAGTAGGCATACCAGGTTAATTGTTTAAATCTTTTCCATTATTGCCTTTTGCTTTAAATCGCATCTCGTTTTCCTGCTAAACCTCGCAAGTGTTTAAGCATAAGCTTAGATTGGTGTTTTCTGTACTGGTCATTTATCTTTCTTTAAAGTTAATACTGTTATGTTTTGTGAATAATATACCTCTATTTGCCAATTTTGCATCTATATTCCGGTCATCCCTTAGAAAACTCGCTGGATTTTCTAATCTCCAGACACTTTCAATAGTTTACGTTAAGGTCCTTTCATTAATTGTTATTTTTTATGTTGCTGATTTGTAAACACTAAATGTGAATAAAACTAAGGATTTTCGAAGGTTAACAATGGGGTTAATTCCTGCATCAATAATACACCTATGCATGTACCATATTACTTAATTAGTCCTCATAAGCCCATTCTTCAGTTTCTAGTATCCAACTGTCCAATTCTTTTTTTGTAAACCACAAATAAATTACTTTCATTGCTGATTCAACAGTATCCGAGCCGTGACAAATGTTGAGAGTGATTTGGGTGCAAGGTCACTTCTGATGGTTCCTAGGTTGCTGTCAGCCTGATTCGTCGCTCCAAAAAGAACACAACCAGTTTTCACTACACCCAAAACTTTCCAAAGTATTGAAACAACTTTACCAGTACTCATGCATTTCACTAAACCAGATAAGATAGGTTTTCCAGCCAAGTCATCATAATATGTCTTGAATAGTTCCTCTGAAAGCTATACAAATTTGAGCGGTACTAGTTCAAATCCTTTTTGTTCGTATCTCTTGATGATATTTCCAACGAGTCCTGTCCAGGTGCCATCGGGTTTAAGTCATTCTACTTGAAAATAAGGAAAAAATTTACAACAAAGTAGCAATCATAAACTAACTGGATGGTTAGTAACAAAATGTTGTTCACATTTACCTTTAATTTATGTTTTTACCATCATCTGAATTTTAATGTCTTCTGTGATGTGAGTTATCTTCATATAGTAAGTTTGTATTTAATTTTTTTCGTTATTTATTGTTGATCTTCTTCTTGATATTCACTACAAACTATGAAGGGGTTAGTCTATGTACTTATTTATACCTTTCTATAGTCCTTATACTCTTTTGAATTGCTGACCTTTCTCTTGTGGATAGCCCTGCAAGTATCCTCTGAAGATACCATCTGAAGCCTGGACGCATAAAATATCTTCTCAGGCTCAACTGAGTACATATTACACTAAATAAAGTTGAATACATTTGTTGAAAATAAATTTTTAATGAACGACTATTTGTCGAAATTATTTTTAATGACTTTCATCAAAGGCAGGCTATTCCTTCTGTCCCAGGCTTGACCAAATGTATTTCTGTAATCTTAGAATCATTGAGACAAGTGTGTTTATTTAAAAAAATGCCAATCGGTTTCATTTGTGACTAAATGTAAATTCAGTAAGATAGTATTGCAGTGATTTTCTCAAGCTCAATTACTTAATGTGTGTCTGAACATGAAAGTCCCTAGTTGCAAAGGGTCTTTATTTCATTCGGAACGAGCTCTGCTATATCATCCACAGATAAAGTAACAATATTTAGTTTACACATTTCAAATTAGAGCTACTGAGTTTACATTTGAGTCTTAAACCCTGTACATTTCATGTTTTCCGAAATAAATCGTTATAAGTTTCGTTTAAAAGGGCCTCCTATATTACAGCAAGGATGGAACTCTATTAGTGTTCTATTATCAGTCAGTAAATAGTATCCTTTGAGAAATAATGGATAACTTAAACCGTCAGTATCTTTTCTTACTCTCTGTATGATAATTTTAGATACGTCTTCTTCCTTTTCTGCTTTGCTTTCTTTCAGTGCTTCATTGCTATTCCCATCATATAGACCCTTCATTGTTTACTAGATTAACCCCACCACAGTTCATCTGAATTTTTGGAAATAAGGCAATTTAGCAAATCTCAAATAGTTAAAACATTATCCATCTCCTTCTTTGGCAGTTCCAGTCTAATTATCCCAACATACTTTCTAATGTCGCGTTCTTTGATATGTGTCACGTTGTCTTATTTCTATGTTGTTGAGAAATTCTGAAATATACGTATATTCTGAGTTGGGCTTCGGTTTGCCTCCATATGATGGGATCGGTCTATGGCTTACCTACAGAGTGTTTACTTACGATGTTGATTATTGCCATCGGATTCGTCGGTCAAAAATATTTTTTGCCTGATTTTGGGTTTTTCCCAATTATGAGCACTTATAGTATTGTTATCTGCTGCAATAAACATTAAACATTGTATCTTCTGCCTCATGATAAGCTAGAAGCTAAACAGTTCCCATATGTTTCATTGAACAAAATATTATTTAAATAATTTGTTCAACTGCGAGGTGAACTCGCATACTAGATGTTCCGTACCACCTATGTGAAAGGCAATAATCTAGCTAAATCATAATATTTTTTTCTCATTTATTAGTTAAGACATACCGAAAATGAGTGGATTTTCTTAAGTTTTCCTTAATATCGCTCAAACTATGCGTTCCAAATTTATAAAAAATATATAAATTTTACCTCCCACAAACAGCCTTTTCATTTTATTTGTTAGATGGTGTGATAAAATACTAGATCTTGTAAACAAATTACATATTTCAAAAGTACATGTAAAATATGTTTGATTTTTTTTGACGATGCCTTTCATTCTCTACATTACGGATGCACTTGAATAAAACTTTAATGTTTTGTTTTCCATTTTATTTTAAATTTGCTACTTCCTCAAAATTAGTTTTAAAATGTTCTCTTTACTTTTCATGTGAATTTGGAGTGGGGCCCTATATTCTATTTTTTTTTAATTTCGAGCGTTACTTGGTGAAATTTCATTTTAATATTATTTAAATAAAGACACTTAGGTAATTTTCACTTATATTTTTAGGGTTCCGTATATAAAATATACCCTTACAATATCACTCCAGATATCTGCCCCTGTCACATAACAGCATTTTTCTCCTAAACTGCTGGACGGACGAGGTTGAAATTTGGTATCAATATATAGTTTGGTGACCCGATCGGGAGTACATATCGTAAAAAAAGAAATTTTGATTTTAGGGGTACTTCTGGGGGAAAAACTAAAAAAATCGACCGTTCCCCCCCTGATCTCCGAAACTACTGAGCCTACAATTTAAAAAAAAAATAGGAAATATAGAAAGTTGTCCGAACTTTACAGGAAAAATGAGGACAAACCTCTAATATTAATTTTGGGTAGCTAATTATAGAATTAAATGAAAATTTAAATTTTTTTTTCAAACGCATCATGTAATACATCAAATGAAAGGTCTATTTTTAACTTTGGGGGGCAAATTACAGAATTAAATGGAAAATATAAAATTAAATTTGGTACTAACTCATCATGTTATATATCAAATAAAAGGGTTCATTATGACGAAAACAAATATATATATTTTCATAATCTTAAAATAAATTAATTAAAAGATATTAACAAAAATATAAAAAAAATTACCCATCCCCCTTATCTCCGAACCCATAAGCTGTAAAATTTTGAAAAAAATAGACATATAGCCCTTTACCTGAACTTTACTGAAAAATAAGGAGAAATCTCTAGTTTTAATTTTGGGAGGCAAATTACAGAATTAAATGGAAAATATAAAATTAAAATTGTTTTTAACCCATCATGTTATATATCAAATGAAAGAGCTCATTATGACGAAAGCAAATATATTATTTTCATAATTTTAACATAAAATTAATTAAAAGATATTAACAAAAATATACGAATTTTTACGCCCCCTCTCTTATCTCGGAAACAATAGGCTGTAAAAATTTGAAAAAAAATAGAAATATAGCCTCTTACCTGAACTTTACTGGAAAAATAAGGAGAAACCCCGAATACTAATTTTGGGGGGCAAATTATAGAATTAATTGGAAAATAAAAAATTATAATTATTTCTAACGTATCATGTAATATATCAAATCACAGGGCTCATTGTGACGAATACAAATATATATTTTTTTATAATGAATATTTTAAAATATATTTTAAAAAATATTTAAAAAATTATCCATTCCCCCCTTTATTCCTTAAACTATAAGACCTACATTTTTTTGTTTACAGGAAAAATGCGAAGAAATATCTAATATTAATATTGGGGGCCAAATTATAGAATTAAACGGAAAATAAAAAAATATTTATTAACGCTTCATGCAATACATCAAATGAGAGGGCTCATAATGGGGAATACAAATATATATATATATATATATATATATATATATATATATATATATATATATTAATTGTTTACAAGATATTAACATAAATATAAAAAATTCTCATTTCTCGCTTTATTTCCGAAACCATACTACCTAAAATTTTGAAAATAATTAGGGATAATGGGGCTCACTTGAAATTTATAAGAAAAATATTAGACAATTCCCATAGTAATTTTAGGGACAAATTAAACAATTAAATGGAAAATAAAAATTAAATTTTCAAACGCATCATGTAATATATCAGATAAAAGACTCATTATCTGAATTACAAATATATCATATTTTTAAACCATTTGTTTAAAAGATATTAACAAAAATATTAAACATCGACTTAATTCCCACTTTAGAAAATAAACTATTTAAATTTTGAAAAATATATTTGGTTTGTATTTTTAAATAATTTCAATAACAGATTAAATAATTTATAATTCAAAACTTGACCTATTTTGCCCTTTATTTTCCAATTTAAAGAGCATCAAAATTCAGACAGTAGAATACAGAAGGCTTCCCTGAAAGTTTATTAGTAAAATAAAACTCTAATGTTAATTTTTGGGGCCAAATTAGAAAATTAAATACACACATATATATATATATATATATATATATATATATATATATATATATAAATATTCTTATAAAAATCAAGCGGATCCTGAAGCAGATAAAATAAAAAGTCTATGTGTGAAAAATCAAAGTGTATATTTTTTATAAATTTACAACGCTTCCTTTAAAAGATATTAGGGTAAATATAAGAAAATGCACTCATTCCTTGCGTATCTGAAACTGGAATATTAGAATCTTGAAGGTGGTACGGAACCTTTAGTATGCGAGTCCAACTCGCACTTGACCACATTATTATCTTTATTTTAAATGAAATTTAAACGTATTAATTCTTTTTTCAATTCCAATTTAAAAACTTTTTTGATGCTTTTTTGCAATTCTTCTGGTTATTTCATCTTCCTGACTTTTTATGTTTCTAGTTCGAAACCTTGTGTTAGAGCTGGTGAAAATTGACTTCTACCAGTATTTTGGTAAAATTTTATAAACTTCTCTCTTTTAATATATATTTTCTTCAATTGACAGCGTACGGTAAGATCCAGTCAAAATAGAAGCTCTTAAATAGAAGCCATAATTTACGAGCTGTTAGACCTTTTTCTCATGGATATTTCTGCTTCGAATCTGCCTTACCTCTTCTTGTACCTACATAACGTAATAAAGTTGATTAACATGAAGTAATGAGTTATGGGCCACTACTGTATCTATTCTCTATGATGTATTGATTTGTTTGATATTTTTACGGTCCAACTAATAATGGTATAATCCAATATTGTAGCCTCGAATTTTTTTTACATCTTTAACTGTTCGAGGAAAAACAGTTTCTTTCCAATAGCAATTAACAATTCCAATTACACTCATTATGATTTAAATTTGAAAACACTTTCACTCTTTTCAGAATACAAAAAGTCAGCGTTTTGGAGATTACATCCTAGGCTTCAGTTGCCATCTATTTTTTCATAATGCTCATATATTAATACTAATTAATCGTTTCTAAATATTCCCCTTCGCTGAATCAGATTACAGGTGATTTTGAAATAATTTACAGTCCCACTATTGTCAATGGAAATTTTAATTAGGTTGTACATTTTTTTTCATCTTAATGTCTACACTGCTTGTTAGAAATTATGTTTTCAACAAACATCTTAAATAAATTATATTACACACATACCCATATACATCCTAAAATATTAATGAAATAAATGGCGTTCAGTTATTAAATAGCCATCATTTATGTTTATTCAATTAAGAGCATGAAGCTGTGTTATCGTACAAACTTACCAGTTGCCCCTAAATATCAATTATGCTAGTTAACCATACATTTGCTTTATATCCAAATATATGACTAAGTTTTTACAAACTCACCATTTTTTTTAACTGTGAAGCATTTTAAATATTTGATAATAGACTGGAGATAATTTATACTTAAAAAAGAAACTTTTTAAATATTTTAGTTCTTTGATCCACTTTGGATGCCTATAGTTTTAGTTCACTCTTATTTCAACCTCTTTTTATACGTAACTACTTATGTGCCACCCAATACAACATTTTTTTAACAACCATGTATAACTTTAGTTCTATTCCACCTTATATTTTCACCATCCTATATACGAAACTGCTTATGTACCACCCAATATCACATTTATTTGTAAACTTTTTTGAACCCACCTGTGTAATTGTAATTTTACTTCGCCCTATATTTCAACTACGCACATTGCTTGCTGTTTGAATTTCGATGCACGCACACACACACACACAGTTACCACAGTATAGCTCACAGAAAAGAAAAGATCGCTCTCCTAACCATTTGGTTTTTCGATACACTAATGGAATATTTAGTGCCATTTCACTCGACTGCAAGCCCTATAAAATGGCACATCTTAATATTTAAGCTAGATATTTATAATAAAAATTTGACATTTGCATTGATGTTTACCGTTTTTTGCATATATTTTTACGATTTTCAGAAAAACGATATTTTTTACGTTATAGAAAACTATACGAAATCAAGCTGGAACATCTCTTTGTAGAATACAATTCAAAATATTCAAATTGGTTGAGCCATTTCAGAGAAACAGTGTATATTCATTGAATTTCACTCAAATGTTGTCCCTTAATTACTTCTGATTTTCTGGAAGACCGTAAATCTCACATTATAAAAGAAAGTATGGTACCTTTTTGTAATATTCCTTAATAAAATACCGGTTAAATAAGCAAAATTGCTAAAGACGTTTTTGAATGATCACTGAGCATACATAAAAAAAAACATGCCGACGAATCGATAACCTCCTCCTTTTTGTTGGAAGTCGGTTAAAAATATGAAAAACAGACCATCGATTAGATACAATAGAATATAAAATGTATTATATATTCGAACATTTTAATAAATTGATTTTACTTATCTAGCTAATAATAGGGTAATCAAATTTAAAAACATTTCTTCCGTAATTAATATATTTCACCCTATATTGTTCCATTTCCATTATCATATCTTTTATCAACGTTTTTAACATTTTCGTGTTTTACAACTTTGACGCTGATTCTAAAGAAACAATTTGTAACTTGTTCGAATTCACGAAAGCTACTTGTAAGCAAAAATTACTAACAATACGCAGTTTGTAGATCTTTGACTTCCTTTGTTAGGATCATGTTTCAGATTTACGTGCTTGATAATATAAAACTCTTAACTCTACATTGTTAATGTATGAAGATAACTTGGTTGGTAGACTAAATATAGCAAAATTCGTTAGAACGACAATTGTTTCAATATTTTTATAACAAATTTAGTTATCAAAATGAACTGAATTAAAGTTACGATAACGAAGAAATAGTCCACATATTGTATCTTCCAGTCACAGGTCAATTGATTTATTCCTAATATTTGTCATTTAGTGCCGATTTCATATCAGTATAATATCCATTAATTTGATTTACTGGGGCACTGTCACAAAATTTGTAAATAAATTTTGGCAATGTCATTTTTCGATTGATATAACTTACAAAAACATTTCTTTCCACTAACAAGACTCTTGAGTAAACTGTCACCACAGGCTGTTAACGATTTTGCTCTGAGAGAACAAAAAGTAATCAATAACATAAATTGGCACTAGTTGAGGATTATCATATATTAATGGAACTCACCGAACTTGTGCCTTATGAGGAGGCCCCAGTTATTGTCTTTGCATCTTCAGGACCTATGGAAAATTGAGGGGCTGCTGGTGTCTTCGGTCTGAACTCCTTCATTCTTAATATTAACAAAAGCTTTTCGCAAAAGTTGACTACGCCATTATTCAAACAATTAGTCTTTAATGAGATTGAAAATAGGAAAAATCAAAATAATCTATAGGGAAATGTAATAAAAAAATAGCAGCAGTCATTTGCGACTGAAACATGGAAGCGAAAGCTTCTTGTGAAATATACTTCCTGTCTCTCGTTCTTTCCCTGTAACTGTCTTTCTTTCTTTGTGCCATCTCTAGTAATGAATATAAATTTCAGGAGAATAAAATAATTGTCATTATTTTGTTACAATTCAAGTATTAGTCCTAAATCCAGTTCGTAATTTAAATATAACTGCAAAGGAACATATGACGTGTATGACAACTTTAATTTACAATATAAAATTTATTGAATTCTAATAATTCAAATCTAGTTCGCATATTTAATCTTCTAACAATATATAAAGAAGTTACTTTGATTATAACAGTTCAAATTATAGGAACATTATTGAAATATATATTTTTTAAATCAATTCATGTCCAGACTATTCTTCAAAATAGTTACTCTAATATAGTTTAATTTACTAAATATTAAATCGAGTATTTATATGAGAACAAACTTAAATAATGAAAAGTACTGGGTTTAAACTTATTTTTCCTGAAATTCCCTATCACCAGTGGCGGATTAAGGCTAAAGCGGGCCCTAGGCAACATTGTAATTCCGGGCCCATTTTTCAGTCATGACGCATATTATGCGTTTGATAGTTAGGGGCCATTCATAAAATACGTCACGCTAAATTTTGCCTTTTCGTTATATGATACATTGCGACTAATACTGATATTACACAAATATTAATGTAATGAATAAGCATCTGTCATAATAACGATCTTGCAATCTTTTTTTTTTTGTTTTCGACACTAGCATTTATTTCATCTGCATCTATCCGTTCTGCTATCATCCCCCAATATGCATAGCAGGTGTTAAGTTCAACAAGGAACGACCTTATCTTTTTGTTCCGTTTTGGGTATTAAATTTTTAATTACTTTTTTCGGGATAACATTTTTGTAAGTATTAAATAACTTCTCACAGACGTAATTTTTTTCGATAATCCTAACTGTTAAATATAAGAAATGCTAACCTAGAAAGAGCAGTATATGCAATAACTAGCACAAAATTTAAAGACTCAGCATCTGCTGACTACTAAGTGACGAATGAGATAAATATATAAAAAAATATATAGGAGAACTTTTAAAATATGTGCTTTTGTAAGATAAAATTGTACTAGTACAAACCTTTGTATATCTAGAAAAACACGCTATTCTAAACCATTTATTCGAAACTTTTAGCATTTCCTTTGAAATTCGAGTTAACCAGGTTCTATTGTATACCAGAAATTATGCGTTTATAATAACACTATTATGTTTGCAACTTTATTTTATCATCGGCCGTGTAAAGTCTTACTTTCATTTGCTATTTAATCGAGAGCTCAGAATACTTGGACGCTCTTTTTCCTGCAAAATTGTATGTATAGATGAACCGATTGTGACGGACTTAGGTAAATATACCAAATAATAAGCTATTGTGACTGAAATATATACGAAAAAATATTTATATATTTACAAAGATTAAATGTACAGCTTTCTATCGTAACAGAAAAATGAAACAAAAACAGACTAGAGAAAAATTAAATTAGAACTGTTTGTACTGTGAACGTCACATTTCCTTAGACCCCCCGTCACCCCCCCACACCCTCTGCGAGCGAACGTATTTTATGAATGACCCCTTACTTAATTTTCGGGCTCCGAAATATACGGGCACTGGGCATGTGCCTATTTTGACTAGGCCTTAGTCCGCCCCTGCCTGTCACTTACCTAACAAATAATAATTTAATTCCTATGAAATTTTTTTATAATTATTGTGGTGTATATATTCATAAGGTAATGAAATAAGATTTCATATATAATATAAATAAGACACACAAACAAAGACAAACCTGCAAAGAAACTAACTTTTCGTTTAGTTTCAAATTCAAAGAATTCTTTGACAATGCCTAATACCACAAAACGATAATTTTTTGTTTGCTCTTGAAGTCATATGAAATATATGCTCTAAAGTTCAATATTAAGAATTTTCAAAATAGGGTATTTACTATAAACTCCAATATTTTGCAATACTGTTAATTGTAAAATATTTACTTTATAATATGATCTTGGTCAGCACACACATGTAATTGCAACTTGATAACCTTGCCTTTTTTTGTGGTGTTCTAACGTCTGACGTACGTCAAATCTCTAATTTACAAGATCGAAAACACAGAAATAGAATGTTTATTAGAATGACGAGTAAATTTTATGTTGGTTTGGTGTATTAACTGGGTGCTAGCTATATTTGTTTATTTACTAAAATTTATTGATTTTCTATAAACGAAGAGCTGGTTAATATATTACCTGGTCCCTATTTCTCACAAGTGTTGGAATAATGTCTCGGTATCAAGTTTAATTGTTCATTTCACTTCCGTAAAGGATATATTTTCTTAGATGTAAGAATGGTCTCCATTAAGAAGTTATCAATTCAACAACTGAAATGTAATCACTGTCATCTTGTGCCATCTGTCTTACGCCATTGTAACCTATTTCTGTACATTTCTATGTCCTATGAATTTCACTTATAGGGTTATAATCATCCGCAAATAAAACTGTAGACATAAGTTTTCCAAAATAAGTTTATTGTAATTATTCTGGTTTTATCTTTTAATGCCGAGCAGTTTTCATTGTATATTTTAATTTTGTAATAATCTTTAGTGAACACTGGATTAGACTATCCAGTCTTAGGAAATATATATTTGCCTTTTTTCCCTTGTAACCTTTTTACAGCTATAACACCTGTTTACTGTTAAATTTTCACTAAAATTAATTATAAATGGCAAACCTTTTTAAAAATCAATTGAAGAACCAGATATATTTGCAAATACAAATACAAACTTTTAAGTTATTTGAAAACCTATAAAGAAAATATTTTGATGGAAATATATTCGAAAAATACTGAAAATTTCGTCAAAATATTTAATGTCAATCAGCGAATTTATGTCAATGTTTCTGCGTTTGATGACATCGAAAACATGTGGGAGACAATTAGGCCTGATAAAGTTCCGATTTCCTATCGAAAGTGACACAGTTCTATTTCCGTTGAAGCGTTTCCGCGAAAGATATAAATAAACATTCGACAAGTCACTTGTTCTTCGGAATGGACGGGAAAATAAGGAAACGTTTTGGTGCTGTACAAAGAAAATGAATTGATAAATGTTCATCGAATATTTAACATATATTAGTTCATTTACACGGTGTTACACACAGAACAACACCAGTTGGAGCCTCTCTGGCCCGTTTTCCCTGAAACGGTAAATTCAGTAGTATGCACGAAATAAATAACTAATAATTAATTATTCGAGATTTTAATCAATTGAGGATAGCGCAGCTGATGAAGGTCTTCTGTTCAATGTATTGCAGAATCTCGAACAGATAGTTTCCTGAATTACAGTTCTGATATCTTCACTTTATGTTTATGGTCTTGTTTGGCATACCACCACATTTGTAGAAAATTCTGCAAATTTCCGTAAATTCGACAATATTCGAGATCCAGGCCAGATCCTGTTGTCAGTGGCAATAAAGCAATTACAAACAAGTAGAATATGTAAAATTTCAAATTGATATGTTTGAATATATTAAATGACTTAAATGGAGTAAATAAGAGAATTTACTTTTGATAATATAAAGGGCAGCACAATAAAATTATAAAGTTCATATCATAAAGCTCCTGTTAAAATGAAAAAATTTGAGTTATCTTCAAAATTTTATGTGGTGCTCCTCCTAGCTGCGACTTTGTTATAAACTGTTTCAGTGATCCCAATAAAATCATAAAGGAAAACCGAGGAAAACTATATGAACCATCCTGAATTGTGCTCTATTTGAATTATATATCTCAGGCATGTTCACCAATCTTGGCCTTCTCTAATTGTCCGTTCTTTATGAAATTTTTGCGTTCAATTATTCGAACATTTAGAGGTCTAAAGGTTTGTCCAATATACAATTAATTTCATTGACAAGGAATTTTACAAATGCAATTAAATTATTACAATTGGTTAGATTAGCATTTAACCATGTTTCAATTATTATTTTCCCAGTTTTAATGGGAAATTGATAAACACACGCTTTTCCGAAAAAAAAAGAAGATATTTGGAAAAGTCTATTTTAGGTATGTGATCTATTATTATTATTATGTAGAAATGTAGATATTCAATAAACATATCCAATGAAAATTAAATTTGTAGGGTTGACAAACCAATAACTAACCCTTCGTAGAAATTACAAAAACACTTTTGGAATATATGATAGGTGTGGTAAAAGTGGGGTCATACACAACTCGGATCGTTTATATAAACCCTCCAAAATTCAAAAAAATCAATTAGAGAGAAATTAGGTACGACTGACGGAAATTATTAAAAAAATGCTTATCAAAAGAAAGCTCTTTTGTGTCAAATGAACTATTGCTGTCCATTAAAATATGTTTACCATACCTACCTTATTTGGACTGCAGATGCAGAAGTCCAGTTCTCATGCCATTTCTCGAACTGGACCCTCGAAATTCAGTGATAGATATGTCAGGTTTTTAATAATGCAAATTTATCGGTCATCTTGGCTATGCCACCATACATTACAAAAATAGTAGTGTAATATTTTCAATCATTTTTAGGGTTCCATTTATAAAATATACAGATGCCCTTATAACATCACTCCTGATTTCTCCGTCTTTCACATCCGAGCAATTTTCTCCAACCACTCGACAGAAAAGGGTAAAATTTGGCCAAAGTATATATTTTGGTGACCAGATCAAGAGTAGGTCCATATCGTAAATGAAAAAGTTTTAAATTTAGAGGGACTTATGGGGTGAAACTTTAAACAAATCAACATTTAGCCCCCCCTCCTTATCTCCGAAATTGTTGAATCCTAAAATTTTGAAAAATAGAAATACAGAACGTTGTGCAAAGTTTACAGGAAAAATAAGAAGAAGCCAATAATTTTAATTTTCGGGGCAAATTATTAAATGAAAATTGCAATTTTTTCAAATACATCAAGTAATACATTAAATGAAAGAGCACATTCTGAGGGCACATATTTTAAATATTTTTAAATAATTAGTTTAAAAGATATTAACAAAAATATACAAAAATTTACCAATTCCCCCCTTGTTATCTCCGAAACTATACGACGTAAAATTTTGAAAAAATAGTTAGAGATATAGGGCCTCACCTGAATTTTACCGGAAAAATAAGGAGAAACCTCTAATGTTTATTTTGGGAGCAAATTACAGAAATAAAAGGAAATTGTATAAATTAAAATTGTTTCTAACGCATCATGTAATAAATCAAAGGGCTCATTAGGATGAATACAAAAATGTTATTTCATATTTTTAAAATAAATTATTTAAAAAATATTAACACAAATATAAAAAAATTACCCACTCCCCCTTATCTTTGAAACTATAAGCCGTAAAATAATGAAATAGAGATATAGGGCCTCGCCTGAGTTTTACCGGAAAAATAATTAGAAACCTCTAACATTGATTTTGGGGGCAAATTAAAGAAATAAGTGGAAAATATAAAATTAGAATTATGCCTAACGCATCACGTAATATATATAATCAAAGGGCTCATTATGAAGAATACAAATATATAATTTTTATATTTTTAAAATAAATTCTTTAGAAGATATTATTTTTTAAATTTACTCAGTCTCCTTTTATTTTAGAAACTATGACAGCTAAAACTTTGAAAAAGATTTGGCGTTATGTCCTCACTTGAACCTTTACAGGAAAAATATGGAAAATTCACCTACAATTCAAATCATAAAGGTGGTACGGAAACCTTGGTATGCATGTTTAACTCGCACTTCACCAATTTTTTTAAATTTTGATTGTGAATTTATAACTTTATTAACATTATTAAAATAAATAAAAATATATAATTAGCAGTATTTGTTAGCTTGACGATCTCGCAAACAGTTTTAACGATTTGGATCAAAATGTGGACTTGGAGGCTTTGAGGATTTCAAACATAAGAAGTTTAGTGAAATGTATATAATGTATATAATAATATATGTATATAACTGACGGTGATTATTAAAGGTGTATCTATACAGGATAAGAAGAATAAATCGTGAAATTAGGGAGATATTGAAAAATTGGTAAATATTCAGATGTAACAAGTTGTTTAATGAGAATTGCATGAAGTCACAAACTTGTAAATTACCTTTCTTCTAAAATCAAAAATGTAACGAATCACTGTGATCTATTATCAGTTTTTCTTCTTCAGAAATAATAAACATTTTGCAAACAGATGAAGAAAATTATACATGGAAATAACAATTCAACCAAGGGTTTTACGACTTCGGAATTACAGAGAAAAATCCTATCAAAGCTTCTAGATGAATCAACATAACTATAAATTTAAGTCTTGCGAGACCGAAAGAGCCGCTGGCAACAGAACAAGAAAAAATTAATATTTTCTTCCAGTAGTTCGACATCATAAAACAGTCATAAACGTAATGTACGTTCTGCATAATCAAGAGGCAGGTTTGTCCTCTTGGTAACAACTTGAATATTTATAGCTAGTGACTTTACTATAACTCACCAAAGCCGACTACGAAATTGTGTTTATCTTTCATTCATGAATTCAAACAAGAGTTCAGGACCTTACAAAATATAATTTAAAACAAATAATTATCAAACAATATTTAACTGTCAATTAGATAATATCCTACAAGGACAAATTTTCTGTAAGCCACAACTCATGATTTAACAGAAAACGATCACTGCGGTTACAATTTTAGATGATGACTTCAGTTTCATCATGATCATCATCATCGCGTCGCATAAAACGCTTTTATTATTTCTGAAATCGAGAACAAGCGTAAACAATTTGTTTCGAATATTACAGTGGCTATTTATACATTTTAAAGACTAATAAAGATCAATTGTCAGGAAGTAGATGGCTTAATGCCTTGCCAATAAAGTTACAAAGAAAACGCAGTTAAATTATGAAATGGAACAGTTATACAAATTTTATTTTTTGTTTATTTAAACATTTAGTCATCGTCCAGAGTTGATGAACTTGATCTGTTTAGACTATTCAATGGTTCACTGGTTTTGGGAAACGGGTGAAACGTTATGTGCCATTTTTAAATATTTCTTTTTCTTGTCTTATTTAATATTTTTATCAACTTTTATGATAAAGTATTTTCACGACATACTTGTTTCTTTTGTTACGTCACTTCATAAGTCTGCGGTCTAACTAAGGAAGTTTTTTAGAAATTCTAGTTTATTCTTCTTCAATAGTGATAGAATTATTACATTGTCTATTGTTTTATAGAGCGATTTGTCTCTATTTTCAAAATAGGTTTCAGTGTTGGCAATAACTTCTACAAAAGTCCAGTAATCAAGGTGTCAGATCTGGAGAGTGAGGTGGAGGATGTCATTCACTTTTACCTTCGTTTCATCTGATATTTATAGTTTTTGATATCAGGTTGTAACTTTACAAGGTTACTTTAGATGCGATGTTATACAAGATTTAATTAAATAGTTAGTAATAAAAATTGGGCATCACTCAGCTTCATATAAAATTCGCCAAGTAAGCTGAGAAAACAAAAAAACTTAATTTAATAAAAAATATTTTTCAAAATCAAACATCACAACAGGAATCTCTCAATAAAACCAAATGTTCAAACTACAAACGAAGGAAAAGCGATAGTTTCTTAAGAAATAATTAACGCTCTCGTTATCTCTCTGGCTCTGTTTCTCTTTCTTTGTGTCATTACAGGAAAATGAAACTTATTTTGACTATTTTGTAGCGATTCGAGTATTAACCCTTAAATGGCATATTGTTGCTTTTCGGGAACATACTTCTTACTATACTATTCAAACTCACACTACAGAAATTATCGATATATTGCATCCTTTCGGTTACTTAATGCTTTATAACAGGCTATACGCATTTTTTGATAGGTGGCGGTCTTCTCTGTGTCTCTAGACAGTCAATGAGCAACGTGTTTATATTGATTCTATTGATTATATTTTGGTTGAGAAAACTGTTTTATTTTAAGAAAATTGAGTTATTATATCTGACAGGTTTGTACTTTTTGACGAGATTGTATAATCTTGGATATTAATATATTATTGTTGAGACAAATCGAATTTTGTTTTGTTGCCGATCAGAAACATCATTCTTAGTATCCTTCGGTTTCTTCATTCTATACCTTATCGGCTACGCTGTGCAATTGTGTTCACTGTTGTTATTTTTCTTTTACTATGGATAGGAAAAAGCTGCTAACTGAAAATGATCTGGAAATGTATTGGATAAATTTTACTGGTTCAGATAGCGACGAAGACCAATTTTTGCTCAAAAGTGCTGAGGAAATAGAAATGGAAGAGGTTAGAAGAAGAGCGGGAGGAACTGATGTTCATGAATTGTCAGAGGACGAAAAAGAAAACTTACCTCTATCTTCTTTCTTGGCATCCAAACGAGGAAAGGCAATCGTCAAAAAAGATATACTTTGGAAATTGAAATCTTTGATCTTGAATGATGATCAGTTAAATTTCCATGAAGATATAAAACTCCCGGAGGAAATTTTAGCTTTGGAACGGCCGTTGCAATGCTTCAACTACTTTTTTTCAAGTGAGTTGATAGCAAAATTGTCGAAGAATCCAATTTGTATGTTGTTCAGATCAAAACTGAGAGACCACCTTACTTTACCGAAACTGACATAAAGCAGTTTTTTGCCATAATAATATATACTTCATTGGTAAATACTAAATCAATGTGGAGTGATTAACCAATGAAGCATATACCGCCAAAGGAAGTCCGAGCTGACGAAACTAGGCATTGGCCAATTACTTAGGATGAGAAAATGAGATGCAAATTGCCTAACTGCAAAGGATTTAGCCATACCAAGTGTGAAAAGTATGGTGTAGAATTATGTCACTTCTTGACCTTGTTATTTAATGCTGACGGCTGGACAGTTTTTCAAATTAATCTTTAGACTGTCATACTTGTTTCTACCATCTGCAAACTTGACATTTTTGTGCTGTTTCGATTCTGACATAAGACGTATGTCAAGTCTCGAATTTAACATATCGTATACAGAAAATTGGATTGTTTATTAGAACTAAAAGTAAATTTTTTGTAGGTATTGTATCTTAAGTGGATGTTCGATTTGTTTATTTACTGTCATATTGATTTTCTATAAACGACGACACTGTTAATATATAAACTGGTCCCTGTTTCTTACAAAGTAAAATAACTTGAATCTGTATTACATGCTCAAGGTAGTGTGGAACCGGTCGAAAAGAAGTGTCGACACAAACGCACTTTCAGTTTTTGCATTTTATTGCCATACTCACCTATTTTCTTATGTGTACCTATAGGCCTCCTTTATGAAGCTTTGGCTGAAAAAAATTATAAATAATTTAAAATGCCCGTCCTTAAGTAAAATAATAAACTTTTTGTTGTTAGTTACTTAAACAAAAAATGACAGCATTTGAAAGTAACGGTTGAGTTATAAATTTACATTTATTTTTATTTCCTAAACCAATTAAACTAATTAAATAATACAAAATAAATCTTTGAACTTTTAGGAACATAAGTCGAACTGAAACAAAAGGACGCGTTCTAAACTTAGATATGCTTAAACTAGTCGTTCGCAATCTTGGTCTGATGTAGAGGAGTTGTCTAAATGTAAGGATAAAAGATTAGTTCCCACCTTCCAAATGTAACAACGTTATTGATTGGGGCGTCTATTGGGTGCCTACTCATGGATAAGGGGCTCAAGACGTCTTAATCTAAATACCTTCTTTAGGCCAAGGGTAACCATCTCGAAATGTATGTGCATAATCGTTATATAATGATGGCTTATGGCACCAACAGAAAATGAGAAATATCCGAAAAACAAAAGCACAATTAGTTTCACTTCAATACCTTGAACAGGACGATTTCAGAGGTGATTCAAAATTGTGTTTCTGTCTTTATGTTATTGCAAAGTCAACCGTTCTCCTTGACCTGGAAGATAGACTCTGTCTCATCTAGGAAATTGACATTCCATCTCTTCCAGTTAATTAAAATGTGAGAAATTTAAATTCTGAACGATCATATTAAAATGCAATCAGCTGAGACAAGATGTTCGAATATCGTCATGAAAACTTTTGAAAAAATGATTTTAATTGCACTTGAACCATTTTTCTCCAGAAAACGTGAATTTTTTAAAATGCTTTCCTAGCTGATTTGTACTATCTATCAACTGGCTATCTTCTAAATTGTAGCTCCAGCGAAACAGTTTCTCTATATTATCTTTGCAACCCCATCCCTTCAAAAGTACTTTGAAAGTGGCTTGTAGGGTACTGCGGGCTCTGATTGGTCAATGTAAATGGAGTGGGTGGAGACAGTGGGTCTAGAAGGTTACTTTTGAAAAAAAAAAGTTTTAACCTGATGTTGTCTAAGCTAGTTCCCAATCAGATTCGTTGTGTTCTTTATTTACGGTAAGTACGTTGTCCTCAAGTTTTGAACTGACTGCCTTTTTTATTATGGTTTGGTGTAAAGGACGCACTGATATCATTCATAACTTGAGTAACCATTAACCCTGGAAGGCAGGATCTAAATAGAATAACTCATCTTTTAGAGGACATGGTTCAGATATTCTGGCTGCTTGATTGCAGTTCTTGTGTTTAGGGTGGTGATTGGAGTGTTTATGGAGGCACCTATCTGTGTGGGTAGATTGGCTATAAACATTCTATAATTCTCTAAACTTTGAACCATATCGGGCGAAGCAATAAAAAATTTCTTTCAAAAATTACATCCTCCCTCATCCCATCATCTATAAGTTTCTCGAGAGAAAAAGTAGGAAAAAAAGTAGAAGTGTCCAGTGCCTTGTCTGTACCAAAATTCATCACTCTGTGGTAAGAAAGAAATCAAACTCAGTTTCGCTTTTATAATATTAATTAGGACACTCTCTTCGAGGTATCATTCTTTTGTACGCAAGACCATATGTATAATATATATTGTTTCTGGTTAGGGAACTTTCATCAGTTGCGCTTCCCATAATTGAATGTCCTCTCGAACACTTCTTTATGTATTTGATACATTTCCTTAAATTTGAAGACGCGAGATGCAAAGACCAACATCTAGGATTTTCGGGGAAACTAGCACATAAAGGTTCCGAATCTGGAGCCGTTCCATGTCATCTAAAATTCATGCAATTACATTAGAGCTCGGCCTCACAACTAAACCATGCGTTAGTATCTAATAGGATGAGGTATCTCATTGTTTATGTTTTTTGTTTGAGCGAATAAACCAAATAGTAAAATTTTTTAAGTTTTCTTTGGTAACACTGAGAAAGGGGACTTCCTAACAAGAAAAAGCAATAACAAAAAAAAAATTAAATTATTTTGTTTTTATTTTACTAAATTGTTAATATTTAGTATATACTTTTTAATCACCACTCGAATCAAATTGTCCTAATGTCATTGCTATTACCCGGAATTCCTAGGATAGAATGTCACGATGAAATTATCAGGTTAACTTCACCTGTCAGAGATACTGAATACTCTCTTTGAGGTGTCATTCTTTTGTAGGCAAGATAATATATATAATATATATTGTTTCTGGTTAGGGAACATAAAGAAGTGTTCTAGAGGACATTCAATTGTGGGAAGCGCAACTGATGAAGGTTCCCTAATCAGAAACAATATATATATATATATATATGTATGCATATATTGCCTTGCGTACAAAAGAATGACACCTCGAAGAGAGTATCAATATTTCTGACAGGTGAAGTTAACCTGAAAATTTCATCCTGTCATTCTAACCTAGGAATTCCGGGTAATAGCAATGACATTAGGACAATTTGATTCGAGTGGTGATTAAAAAGTATATACTAAATATTAACAATTTAGTAAAATAAAAACAAAATAATTTAATTTTTTTTTTGTTATTGCTTTTTCTTGTTAGGAAGTCCCCTTTCTCAGTGTTACCAAAGAAAACTTAAAAAATTTTACTATTTGGTTTATTCGCTCAAACAAAAAACATAAACAATGAGATACCTCATCCTATTAGATACTAACGCATGGTTTAGTTGTGAGGCCGAGCTCTAATGTAATTGCATGAATTTTAGATGACAAGGTGATTTAATTGGCAGGACGAAGATTATAATCTATCGTGATAATCAATACTAAAACAGTTTTCGTCTGCTGTTAGCGAGAAGAATTGCAGTTGGTATAACAGCAACCAAAAAAGTTTCGCCCAAGAATTCCTATCAATTCTCTGGAAGAATCAAAAAGAAAACAGAGAACTGAGATTGGTACGAATGACAGGTACACACACGGCATTCGTGATTTATACAGTCGACCCGTCTCGCCGGTTACGTGAACTCTTTATTTCTTGTAACTGCATAACAGAGGAGAGAACCATCGGACGTTGTTGGTCGGCTGGTATGCAGCCTTCAGACGCGCGGCTCAGCTGATCGCTGAAAAACCGTAACGAGTTGCATGGCAAGATTTTCGGACACGTTGTGCAAGAGATGATGATCGATACGGTTCATTAGTCACGAAAAAGATCGATTAAACTTGCATATCATCAGTGGAAAAGTATGTTAGTTGCAATCCGTTGTTGATATAAAAAAAATATGGTGAATAACCTATAATCATGAATACCGCCAGGGTTGTAATTATAGGCGTGAATACTTTTTTTTTCAATAAAAATTTTTTTCGATCATGACAATTACTTTTACTGTCGTCTGCTCTCTTTACCATCTCAACGTACAGACCACACAAATTCGAAAAACAAACATTATACGCCGTTTTCTATTTTTTTTAGTTTGTCAAAAATGATATTTGTAACAAATTTGTTATAAATATCTACACTTTCCATTGAAATCAGATTCTTTAAGTTTTATAGTCGTGATGTCGCGTCGTATACTAAAACACAACAATCTGCGCCTCTGTAGAATGCAACCCCTAATGATTGAAATCTTTCTTGTCCAAATTTTCATTGTTACTGTTCTATCTTTTATAAGGAAATCTGCACCAATTGTCGCTTCATAGTGATTAGAGAATTTTCTGTTGAGATTTTATTTCATAAGTAAAGTTTTCCCAACACTGGATTCCCTCAAAGTTATAACTTTCAAAAGGGTATTCTTCCGACTAGCCATACTTACTTTCAATTATATGTAATATTAATGTTTAATATTAACGAAACAACTTGAATAATTACAAAGAACTTACGGCGTCTTTTAACAATGACAAATAGAAAATAGCGTTTTGACTTTGAGTTGTAAGTTTTTTCTAGCAGATGGCTGGTTAGAATATCGTTGGTTAACTAGTACACCTGAATGTTTAAACTAGAGTGCATTCTTGGAGTATACAGATTTTTCTCACTTCGAGTCTGGATCGAGCATAGACAAATATTATCTGCGGGTGATATTTTGCACTGTATAGGGGTGTAGTTTCTGAGAATTGTGTATATCAATACATATATCTTTTCGAATATCTTAAAATATCTAATTTTTAAGCGGTGTCCATAGATACTGTAGTTATTGAAACCTTCTTAACGGGTTCCTACATTTACACATACGAAAATAGATGAGTATCGTAGTGAAATGCAAAAATTGACACACCTTTGACATTGAAATTCCCATACAACTCTCTCTGTGTAAGAAGAAGGAACCATGTTATATATTAAGGGTCTGTTATTTATAGAAAATCAATAAATTATAGTTAACTAAACAAATATAACATCCATTTAATATACAATACCAGCACAAAATTTCATTCTAATAAACATTCCAATTTTCTTGACCTACCTCACAAGTCACACCTCAAAAAAGCGCAAATTTACCAAGTCCTTGCATGGTAGAGACAAGAATAACAACCTTACATTGGGATTAAACTGAAAATTGTCCAGCTGAAAGCATGAACTAACAAATTCAAGAAGTGGCCAGAAAGGCGCTGGTGTAAAAAACGGTATGATGTGAATTACTAGGTATAAAATAATATTAATGTTAAGCCACTGGTTTTGTCTTTTTTCCAATCAAAGATATGTTAAATATATATTGTTTTCCTAAATATATATGGGCATTATAAAAGTGCTGTTTCTAATCCACCCATTTACTACATCAGCGCCATCCTAATTTAATGCATTTCGGCGCACACTTTTTTTAATATGTTTTAGATTTATTAAAAAATATGTGCTTAAATAATGTCTGTTATAATTAAACACACCTCGTTTTATATTGCCAGAATATTAAACAGGTGTAGTAGGTTTGAATTATTATAACTCACCAAATTTTATATTTCAGTTAAAAATTAACACCCACGTCATATGTCCCTTAGCAGTTATATTAAAATTAAGAACTAAATTACACATTAGAATTAATACTTGAATCGTAACAAAATAGTGACAGTTATTTAAATTCTCCTGAAATTTATATCCATTATTATGAATGACATAAAGAAACAGACAGGGAGAAAACAGAAATGCGAAGTCTTTTTCGTAGGAAGCTTTCCCTTCCATCGTTCAGTCTCAAATGACTGCCACCCTTTTTTTATTTCTATTTAGAAAAGGGGTAGCCTTCACCCCACTGAAGATGTATTGATTGATTGTTATTGATTGTCAGTACACTAGCCATAACCCTCTATTTCTAGGATATTCATGTTAATCTATCTATTACATTTCAATAGGTACCCAGTTAGAAAATTAATTTCAATTTAATTTCCTCTAATTTAAGGGATTCGGATTCACCCTTATAATTTGGCGTATAAAGTTTGAGTATTTTTTCCAGCTCAGCTTCCAATAACAACTTCCAAATTTATTTTGTAAGTTTCAGTGGTTGAGATAAATAACTATTAAAAAGTGTGGATGTTAGATAACACATTTGCCCAAACCTTTGTTTCTATAACGTTTAGAGGTGAGGCTAAACTATATTTGTCTATAATTTGTTTTTTACTGTCAAAATCCAGTTTGTTCTTCCAGTTTTCATATTTATTTTTCCAATCCGTTGTATAAGATATGTCATAATTTGTACCGATTGAACATAACTCCTTATTCCTCTGGTAGATAGTTAACTATTTCTTTTCTTGCCTGAAGATGTTGCTGGCATTTTATACTTAATAATAATGGAAATGCTGTTGAACCTTTGGTGTGTCACAAATGTAAAAACACAGTTTTGCACCCTAACACCAAACCTTTATTTTAAAACCTCAACGCCGTTTCAACAACTCTAAGTTATCATCATCAAGGAGTAAACCACACTCCTTTAACTTTTAATTTTTTTATATATATTTCAAACATCGCATTTAGAAATCACACCAATAAACAAGTATTAATTGATATATTTCGAAATTCATTCAAACGACGTTCAACAGCAAAACTCATGGGAATTTAATTAATAACAAACTTTGTGGAAAAAAAATCTCATAGTAAATCTATCGCTCCGAAAACATCTTTGACCCAGAAATTAATTCAGAAACATATGCCATCTTAATTTTTTATGACCCATATCATGTTATACATTCGAATTATTTGTACTTTGTAGTTATAATTATCAAGTGTGACTACATGTTGTTTAATTATGGATGTCAACATAACATACACAATTATGTCATCCATCTTTTCTATAAATAATTTTTTATCTTCGATTCAATGTGAGTGGACGGTACATTATTAGATATGATGGGTCGACTAATTTCGCGTGAAATTACTTGGAAGCAAAGTTTTTTTAGAGAATTTAAAACACTTATTCTCTGCAAAATAATTGTTAAGAATTCAGAACTTCACTTTTTAACCCAAAATGTGTAGAAGTAATATTTATGGAATGGTTCTAGAATTCTGTCAGTTTAGTGAGACAAGGAAAGGTGTTGACAATTGGAAAATTTAAAAATATTGTAAACTTCAACCTGAAAATAGACGTGACGTGACTATAATAAAAACGATATTCATGGAAATATTATTTTAAATATTATAATTTAATATTAAAAATTAACTGACTTCAAATAAAAAAATAAGAGACTCGTTAAAACACCCGGTTTTGACATTTAAATTTACAGATTCGTGAAGAAATTTTATGCGATATATGACACTTTGTTGCTCCTTACGATTCGTTGCAGTTATTTTTCATATTTTCTGAGAAACAGTGTAAAATATGGAATCACTAACGAATCTGCCTTAATATAATACAATTTAAACTATTCAAACCGATTAAGACATATTTGTGGTCATTCATGAAATAGCAATCTTAATAAACGTTTTTTTTTTTCAATTTTCTAGAAATCAGTAAGCCTTTCGCAATAAAAAATTATATAGTACCCATTCGGAATATTTCCTAAAGAATAGTACTGTTGATGGAAATTGTAAATGCCTTTCATCGAACCAGCTCTTCTTTTGGTCCCGTACTACTTAATATTGTTATTTACGATCGTTTCAAGTGGGACTAAAACTAGACCATACTATGCTTGCTAGCCCCTTGTACAAAAGTCATTTGGTCTCTCTCATACAAAAACTTTAATACTCACAAAATATGCTGTAGATACAATTTTGCAGTTCTCCAGGAGTTTCCTTCTTCGTTATTGGTATCAAAGGGTTGGCGACCTTGAAAATCCTTTTGAATCCAATTGGCTTGAATTTTCTAAACGAGCATGTGATAACTGATAATATTAGAACAGCTGTAGTTGGTTAATCAAATGCATTATTGGTAATGATTCGTGAAATGGATGGTCGTTTTGTATTGTTCTGGACAATTAGTCACTTCTTTGATTATATTTAGATCATTTTTTTGTATCTCGAAGATGAATTAGAAATTAACTGTAACGAATGTGTATCTTAGGCATAATATTGACATCAATAGGATGAAGTGAGAAGAAAATTAAACACTGAATAACTAACAGAAGAAGGATAATAAGACCACTCAGTTTCATGGCTGAGGAATATCAGAAATGAAGCAAAAAAGGAAATATACAGCACAATATTACCACCGGTAATTATTTATGGTTCTAAAGATATCAAATATAACAGAATCCAAAAATACAGCTTATGAGTGGTTAAAATGGATTTTCGGAGGAGGGAGACCTAGTCCCAAACATATAAAAAGCGACAGCACATTAAAGTAGAAAGAACATTAGCAGAAGACATAGAAAGACAACAACTTCAACCCTCCGGAAAAAGAAAACGGGATATATGACTTACAACACACGGACAAGGGTTTACCAAAGCATCGTCAAAAACAAATCTAGCCGAAAACAACTGGTAAAATAGTAATGGAAATTAAGAAACCCAAAAAGGCTTTGTATTAGGTAATAAAGCTTTGTGTTTATATATCCTATCATTAAAAAAAAGTCCTGTAGTCTAAACTCATGTATCATCATCATCATACATAGCTAGTTGAACTATTATTCATTGGCGTAACTTCCTTCGAGAATTGAAATGAGGAGGAAAGAGGAGCTTGAAGATCTGAGGATCTCAAGAACTGAAGTACTTGTGAAGAACCTAGGAAGACAAAAATTCTGAAGAATTGTATGGAATAGATCTAAAAATCTGTGGACTGAATGATCTATGAAGAACAGAAATTAGGCTGAAGAACAGTAGAACTGAAGTACTCACTCGAAGAAATGAGGGGAGTAACGTATTCTTTACAGTTTTTATTGGACGTAAGACTAGAAATTGAGGAACAGGTCTTTTTGAAATAAACGGGTTAAGATTTTAAGTGAAGAACAGAAGAGCTGATCTGAAGAAGTCTTTTGAGAACTGACGATGTGCTTAAGGGGTTTTCGTGGGAAGAACTGAGACGAAGAAGTAGAGTTTTTCGAGTGTTATGAGATATATCTTACCTCAATGCGGGTTTCTAAAGGACAGGTGTCAAAATGGACCCTTTAAACCGTATTCCATAATTTTGTAAATGATTTAAGATTAATTCAAAATACTGTGACCTGGCAGGGTATAGATTGCTTATCGCACCAATTTTTACACAAGTGTGAATGATGAAGGTCTTTTCTTCTACTTCGTTTGAAAAATATTTACACATCAGGTACCTATATGGCCAATTTTTGCATATGACATCATTGAGAAATTCTACAATCCATCTAAATTTATTTAAGTGATTTAATTCTGCCAACAGTTTGGCGGTATGAGAAACTCGGTATGCTCTTTAAAAATTAAAATTTTATTGCACAGTTTTAACGACTTGCCGTCTCAAAGCACTAGCAGTAACAATAATAATAGTTGTATGTTCATGAAACGACACTCGACGATATATACGACAAGAGGACGATTTATTTACAGCATATGGAAATGATCTAAGCATTTGTTTAAACTTTTAAGTTCCATTAAGTGAAAAAAGTGTTAATTGAGGTTAAAGAAACAAATAAAAAATTGTTTTAATATCGAGTTTGCTGAATGCCTAACGGGTTTTTATTTCATAGCTTGTTGAATTTGATCTCTTCCGTTCCAACACTTCGGGTTTGTTGTTCTACGAACTTCGACCGCCGTCGAAGGAGGTTTCATCTAACAGGCTATAATGCAAAGCTGAGCGTGTATTAAATGTTTTTTTAGAATATTGTGTAATTGTCAGATATTACATTTGCCAGTAATGTTTAATTATTGAATTGTTTAGACTACAAATCTTAGAATTTGAAAAAAAAAATCTACAGGTGTTTGATTGGTTTTTCTTGAAAAAGGTATGTAGCATAACACACAAAAACTATTATATGGGGTCTTTAAAGGAACATAATTCGCACGTTTGAATGACAAAAAAGTTTTACTGTCAAATGTTGTTTTATATGTATTTCCAATAGCTACTAAATGAAGGTTCATGTAGCTGATTAGATGGTCATTGAGTTTTTTGCAAAAATCATTAATCGCTCATAGTTATTTTTACAACACGTTAGAACTCTGAAACATGGCAAAAATTTCAATCTTAAAAGGTATTTAAGTGATCAGAATCATACCTTCATGGCTTTAAAGTTTTTCTCGCAATTCTTTCTGGTTTTCTTTCGAGGGCGTATTATTTTACGTGAAATTTAGAATGCTCCCATTTAACGACAAATTGTGTAAGGAATATATTAATTATGAAATCTTTGAATTATATTTAGACGTTATGCTTCGAATGAAACTTGTTCGAGGGGAGCTATCACGTCCCCTAAGTGTATCGAACTGACGTTTTTTAAATATTTACCGCATAGAAGTGTATTAGTAGTTTTGTTGTAGATTTGTATGCCACATTATTTTTAATAAAGTGATTGTATTAAAAAATTAATATACAAATATAAATGTTGAATTATATATAAGTTGTTATCAATTTGTTAGTCATATCATGTCAAAAAACATTCGTGTCAAACCAAGTTCAAATCTCATGATCTGAGGACTTTTTCTTTTTGTATGTGTACTGTATTGGAATTTCATGTTATGAGCTTATTGTTATTTGATACAATATATGTACCTACATAAGCTAATACTTATCTTCTTCTGTACCATACATACCACCATCATTTTTCAAGCCCGTAGCCAGCGGGCGGGTTTGGGAGTTCAAGTTTCACTTTTTGGAAATTAATCATGTTTTTCATAAGAATAAATTTTCTATTTATACAATTTTATACATCCTAGAAATACATGAACAAAATATGCATTTTCTAGTCTAATCAGCACATCACCAATTAAAAAAATTATACAACCCCCCCCCCCCGAGTACCCACGGCGAAAAAAAATTCTGGCTATGGCCTTGTCATTTTTATATTATAATGCTGGGCATTTTCATTTTTATACTTTCCATATGAATAATGAAATTAGGACTTGGCCATTCGACCTGAAAATACTTTTGTTTGATTCAGTGGGTAAATTTGTTAAATGATACCTACCCTAATCGAAATATTTCTATTTTCAAAAATATCCGCCTTTTCTGCATCAAAAATACTGAAATTTAGAGGACCCCATCCTACAGACTAAACGTAGAGATAACCAAACTTGCGTGAGTGAATGAATCTTATATTGTACTAAAGATTAAACAAATTCAAACGTTTAATTGCTTACAAAATTTTTATAATAGAAAATTAAATTGAATTATTACATAGAAATATAATAACAGTAAAATTACAACAACACCAACAACATATTATGACAAACATCGTATCTCGTCTCAGGGCCAATGGCATTTATATAAAGAAAAATTTAAAGCCTTTATAAATTTCAACATTTATAAAATGGTAAATGAATTATTATCATTCCTTATTCCAACATTTAACTAAAAATAAAGTGTTCATAAAAATTTATAAAAACAAATAATCTACTTTCCATATGAAAAACATTTTGAAATGAATGTCAGTTCGATACGCAGCAGTTAAATCAGGGGATGGGAATTCTCCCCAACAGTACATTTTACCTGATTCTGGATACCAAAATTCAGGCTTTCAAACTGAATTTACATAATCACAATTATATTTATGTACAATTGTACTGAAAGATTTGAAGATTTGCTAATTAATATCTTTCAGGCGGTTGAAAAATTAATTTAGCATAATATGGAAGGATTGTAAACTTTACATAAAATCAAAGGCACAGAAGAAAAGCATATTTGCGAGAAAACCATTTAAGCCGTGAAGTTGAAATTCTTACTAGTTATTTACCTCGTAAAACTGAAACTATCTGCCGAGTTTCAACGTTTTAACATCTTTTAAATAATAACTATGAACGATTGAGAAAATTATTTTCTAAATGTAATTATTATTTAGTATTACACTATTCAATAGTACGAAAACCAATGATAGGACAGGGACAAACTTAGTGTTATATACTCCAATATACTAATTTTCCCTCTCACTTTCTAGAAACTTTTATTTACATCAAATATACAGAACAGCTGATTCGAATATCACAAATATAATACAACATAAGCTCTTCGACTCACTAACTAACTCCTGCGATGATGGGCTACTCCTTTTAAAATCAGTATCGAATTCGCCAGTACAATCCATTATCAATTCTACAGTTTCCACGCTATTTCGAGATTTTTTTCCTTCCAGCGATCGATGTCGTATTGAAATGAAACCAGGGCTGGCTTAGATAAATTTCGCAACATTAGAAATAATATCAAAAATAAAGACCATTCGTTACTAAACATTATACAGCAGATTAATAGAAAATGTGATTACCCTTTTTTTATTACACTTCTTAAAATATTATTAAATTAAAAATGTCTAATCTTAGGGAGTTACAACTTTCGCACATAAAATAGGGAGGTGAAAACTTTAAATTATTAGTTCTTGATTTTAGTAAATAAAATGTATTATCAGTACGCGAGCTGAGTCGAGGAACATGCAGAGGTAATTCATGTAAAATGCCACTGCAATCTCTTTGGTTTCAAAACAACCTACTTAGAAAGACAAATGAGTGAACTCTCCTTCTATCGTGCAGATTAAGAAGCGAGAATCTCTTCAGTAGCTCAGATTGAGGAAAACCTAAGGGAGGACATGAACCGTCAATTTTAAAAGACAGAAATTTCAAAAATCGCCTGTTTTCGACCATCTCGCTATACTTATTATACCCTTGATACCAAACCAAAGCTGTGTATTCAAGCCGGGATTTCACAAAGACATTTTAAAGTAAAATCTTGTTCTTGGGTTTGAGAAGCCCTTAGAGTTTCGAATTATAATACCAAGACTTATAAGCTACTTGTACATTATTTTCAATATGCACATTAAAATTTCATTTGCTATCAAAACTAACACCAAGAGCTCTAATATTATTCGGCCTTGACAAAGTAACACCCTCTATCTTTTAGTCTAACAAAATAGGAGTTTGTCGTCTGGTAAAAGTCCTGGCGTGACACTTGATGTATTTAATGGAATTTTTTTACACCAGGCATTCACATTGTCAAGACATTTTCTATTACAGTGTACATTTTAAGATCATGAACATATAAAATATATTGAACATCAACACCAACAATATCATACAAGACAAATGATAGTGGCCCCAATATGGAGCCTTGCGGAACCCCCGATGTAGACACAATTTCTGATGACTTGAAACCAATGGCACTCAACGTATTGCCTTCTGTTCATAAAATATAATAAGTGAGGGAGATACACCAAAATCTTTTAGTTTGGCAAGCAGAATGCGCGATTAAATCTATCGACAACATCAACTTGTTTATTTATATCTAGATGTTCAGAAATGTACTGAGTTAAACAAAGAAAGTTAGTAATAGTGGATTTTTATTTAACAAAGTTTTAAAACATTTTAATTTCTGTCATGCCCAATAGATGAATTTTCTTCAGGTACCTATTTTTATTACTGGGTTGGATTTGTTCTAGGTATAGAGACAGTATAACTGAGCTTCCACAGCAATACATTTCTATCTTTCTAAGTTGCTACGATCGGTTTCGTTTAGTATCCATTGATTCCTATCTGCTGCTGGTCTTCTCATTTGCAAGTAGCTACTGCAGGTAACGTCTTCCACTATTTCATTAATGTATTGAATTCTAGATCTTCCGGGTGCATTTTTCTTTTCTGTGCTTCAGTATAGGTTCCATCTGTAGTCTTTTTCTAGTTCCTGGTCTTTGTATTCCATATCTTAAGATCTTCCAAATTTCATATCCACACAATGCGTTTTACATTGAGATAATTTTCTTTACCTCTTTGTTATCTCTTCCGTCTTATATTTCTAGTGCTTGTATAAATTTCATTATTGTATTACTCTCGTCATTTGTTCTTTAAATGAATTTAAGCTAGCTTGAAACTGTCCCTGGATAAACGTATATCTTCCACCGATGCTTTATGAGATCCACGAAAATTCGCGCTCCTTTCGCTTTGTACAAGAATCCATCGTTGTTTCCCTCAACTTTAAACACTTCTTGAAAATAGTATAGAGCAATTTTTACCTCAGGCAAGGAAATGTTGTGGTTACCAAATAATAAAACCTCGATGATTATTTAACTAAACAACTAGATCAATAGGATTAATATTCAATTCTATTGATCAGATGTGTGAAGTAACTCTTGGTAGATAAATAACAAATACTTTCGAAACGTTTGTCCAAAGAAATATTATAACGGCTCCTTGGACAACCTATTCACATTTTCGAAATAAACCAAGACATTCTTATTGATGATTTTATAAATCACTCTCATATATACGACCGATGTTCGAGAACTCTACAGGTTGTTAAGCGCCTTGTGATCTAGATTTTAACGGCCATAGAAATGCGAAACAACTTTTAAAGAAATTTTATTGAACGCTAACGCGTTTTTCTTAAACAGTGATTTAATTATGGTCTACTCTTCTCGACTTTATGGTTAGAAATCTGAAGGTGTAGGCGATATTTAAACAAAAAAGTACACGACACTATTCTGATATGTTTTCTCACACGTTTCTAATGACTTGCGTGTTCTCTTTCCGTCAAAACTGTCTTGAAGATAAGTAAACATGGTACTTGAACGGAAATATAAACAAAACGACAAGTTATAACATTACTTGGAGATTGTTCTGGAAGAAATGATTTTCGTTCGTGAGAATGTGAATTTGAATTAGAATATAAGTGCATATTTATAATTTAAAAACAGTGTGCGGTCAACTTTTATATAAATGTGTAATAAATATGACGTACAGATGAAATAATCGATGTCGGGGAAGATATCATAATTGTTCCTAGTAGTTGCCAGAGTGCCTGACCATTATCGGATCATTCTAGCAATAATAATTTTATTAACCGGTCCTCTGAACAGACCAGTGGTGAAAGTTTCAAGCCAGGGTCTGAGATTATTAAGCCAGGTGATGAGTCTTCTGACAGGTCCCCTCCTTCTATCGCCTTTTCTTGTAAAGCAAGCTTCATTCTTCTACATAATATGTCTCAAGTATTCTAATTTTCATCTTTTGATTGTGGTCATGGTTCTCCATTTCCTATAAATATTTGAGAAACTTCTTCTTTGAATCCTTTTGTTTGTAAGCGCTGCTTAAGAAATTGTTGGTAACCATCGATATAGCCATATCTCGAATGCGTCGGCCCTTTTACTGGTTACTTATATTACTATCCATCACTCCATTTCATAGAGAAAGCCGGGAAAAACATCGCACCACAGAATTTTTGTCTGTACGTTCAAAAAATGGCGTTTAATCAAGTTAGACACCTTGATGAAGGTGGTGCGAAATCTTTCTATATACAAAAAGGTATTTATTGAATATAATCCTAGTTATCGTTAACTGCAGCTCCTAAATATGTGGTTTTCTCAAATACATGGCATTCGATTTACGAACGATACAATGATTTCCGCTCACAATTAAAAGATTTACAAAATATGATACACGGAATGGTCAAGAAAATGGAATAGACAGAATGACAATAAAACGAAATATATGATGATAAGGAAAATCCATCCACCACCCGGTTCACTAACATTAAAAAACAGAATTATTGATTCTGTTATTTAATTTTATGTTAGCGTCTCAATTGCATTTTGTAACATCTCCAGATACCCCTAACCGGTTTAGTTTGCATTGAAAAAACAGGTCTAACTATAATAAAAAATGCCTGCTCAAATATTCACTTTCCTGGAAATTGAGTATGTCAAATTTGTGTCATTCCAATACCGTACTTTTGTTTGTTCACATTTTTATTGAGAGCAAAAGTACTTTTATCACAAAAATACATAGTGTAGCATTGGTTTCGATTAATTTTATTTGTCATAATCTCCAGTCTTCTCTCGGGGTCGTCATCTGTAAGTTGGTGGTGCTAAAGGGAACGAGTGTGACTTGTCAAAACTTTACACAAGTAGTTCGCTGGGCACACTTTCCTTCGGGATTGAGCGAAAGAGAACGAGGGCGACTTGTAAGCCGTTAACACAAGTAGTCGCCAAGGTTCGATTTCTTCCGAGAATGAAACCTCCAGGATCTGGGGTAACAGAGAGGACCGTCGTTTGAGATGTCGGGTCATCGCCAGGTATGGGGCGCGACCTAGTATTCGAGGCGAGTTCCTCTTGCCCACCATGCGCATGTTACCCGTAAAAGTAGCTCTGTGATCTACATAGTGTAAACACCATTGTAGTAAAGCAAGCATGGAAGAGAAGGTATAGCCTTCTGGGACGGCGACCCATCTACGCTAGGTACACCTTAAACGGGCGCGGTCACTCTAGTCTTTGATTTCTGCAATCTCCGCAACGACCAAATGGGTACTGCGGGGGGGAGGAAGCCCACCGTGCGTGCTAGCGGTGCCTCTACGTCTTGTGTTTGCTTGGTAGGGGCAAATGGTACAACTAGGTATGACTCCTATGCGGACATGTGGGTGTGAACTTCGAGTCTTATTCATTTGCATGCCCTTGAGAGCGGGGGGATAGGCGACGGCCGTTTGAGGTGTCAGACGGGGGGCTCCTGCACTGGAAAGGGAGTCTACCTGTCTAGGATCCGAGGCAAATGCTATTGCCATCCGCGTCTGGACACCTAGAAAGAGAGCCCCGACCACTGTATAGTGCTCCGGGACCGCTCATGGAGCAGTAACATCCTCCATACATAGACTTTGTGTTGACTCGGATCTCCTGTCCTGATATGCGCTATACCGGGCGTCTGGAATCTAAGGTGTAGGATTAAAAACTGTAACAAAGGAACTCCGCGGTGCGAATATTGAGACCGCAGACTAAATACAAAGGCTCGATCGCTCCAACACAGCGCAGTATCCAGACAGAGGCCGTCGTTTGAGATGTCGGACCAGCTGACAAACCCCTTTTTGCTGGCACTAGAATCCGAGTTGATAGCGACTCTACAAGTCGCTTTGAGATACGAACTGCTGATGGGAACTGCTACTTTGTAGGGCTAAGCATCTCATTAAACAATAATAAAACTAAATATTTAAGGTATAAAGTTTGCAAAATTAACAAACGTTTACTATTTAGGCAACTAACCATAGGCGGACTGAATACTGTTGATTAACTAAATTGTGAAATAATAATTTCAGTATATATTTAATTCAGCCATCAAAATTGGCCTAAACCCAAACAACGTTATTAGGACTAAGTAGATATTGTCAATACATTTCAAATGAGCTATCACTTGCCATAAGATTTTATAAAATTAGTTGTTACAGAGAGTAACCCTGTGACGTCATCCATTACTGTTAGGTAATCTGTTACCACTGGTCAAGAAGTTTACAACTGTTTATTTTCACCGTTCAAATTTCATTAGTTAACGTTTAATCTTTCAAAAGATAGTATACATTAAAAAGTTTTTAAATATCACACAATCCACTTCAGTTTGCAATACTGGATTTTGAAATTGCTAAATTTTATATCCAAATATATTTACTGACAATTTTGTTTTAGTGAGTGATCTATAAAGTATGCAATATTTGAAGATTCATTGAACCATTTAAAAGTAACAACATATGCAGGAAAAATACAAAAATACAAACATAAGAATGAGCAAATTTCCAAATAAACTTCTTCGCGATGATTGGCAACCGTACAGCCTGACTCATTGTTGCTTTTTCCAATTTACTCGTATACTGCTGTGATGTAAACGTTTTGAATTAGAACAATGGGAAAACAGTGATTTCCCCGTACTTCATCCCAAATCGCAGCGTTATATTTAAAGCGCATTGTGAGAATTTCAATCGTAATATCTCGTATAGCTCAGATGACTCATTACAATTTATATTTAATTCTGTACTGGACTGGAGAGTGAAGGTCTTTCTCAAAAACCGTCGCATATGGTGAACATGTTCACTCATAAACAAACGTCTGGAAAAAATGCCTTATTATGTCATCGTATAAAAGCTCCGCTATATGCCGTGACATGTAACTGTCGTGTGACGTCAGGTGTTGCACTCAATTAAATAATTTCCAAGGTTTGAATAGCGCCACGCAGATTAATCTCAATTCCAACAAAACGTGATTTAATCGTTAGAAAAAATCTTCTCGTAAAAGGAGTATAGAGTGAGATGGTTTAGATTAACATGTTGATTAGGATAATCTTCCGTGCCATGTTTTCTGATATTTTTAGACAGATTTGAACCGGACATGTTTGAAGTTTAAATAAAGATAATGTATTTAGCGTCATGTGTGTTTTTCTAGTAGACAGGATGATTAGAGTTAATGAGCGGCTAGGTCAGGAATAGTTCTTCTCCTTGTTGAGGTTAAAATATTTGCGGCATAAAATGTTCTAGTTTAGGGCATAGTTTTATTTTCAACTGATATTGAAGTTTGCTTTTGTACTAGTTCAACCGTTTTTTAAACGTGGTTCAACAGTTTGGTTTGTTGCATTACTCAATATATTGTTTAAGAGACGTTTGTTTTTTGCTGTAAGTTATTTCAATAGTTCAAAAGGACAAAACGAAAGACTAATTAGATTGTTATCCTCAGAAATGCTTACTATTCATTTATAAAAGGTTATATCTAACATAAGCTCTAAATATATGTTTATTTTATAAATACAAAATATATACCGTTTGTAACTTTTATTATTATTGTCAATTCGTCGGCACTTTTTTTATATATGCTCAGTGTTTATGGCCGTTTTGATGATTTAAACTGTATTTTATTAAGGAATATTATTATTATCATAAATATCTAGTATTTTATCGCGAAATGAAATCCGACATCCAGGAGTTTCAGGAAAATCTACTCACAGAGACTCCAAATCGGGAATCGAACTGTTTGTGTCGCCGTTTCCTGTGATTCCTTGGATTGAAAAATCTTGAAAAGTTAGTACCATAAATATGTTAAATGTCAAGAAATGCCATGAAAGTATATCGTACAGGGTGTTTGTAACGGTTTTCATTTTACGGGGCTTAAAGGCGAGTGAAATATATCGAAAAGAAAAATTGTTATGTGAGCAATATTTTCTTTACACTATACGGTGGTAGGTGTGTGTGCGCGTGTATGGAAACTCAAGCAACAGAGAATGTGCGCAGTTGAAATATAAGGCGAAGTAAAATTACATGTAGGTTCAAAAAATCTTACATATGATAAGCAGTTGCATATGTAGGATGGTTGGAACGTACGGTAGAATAGATTTAAAGTTATAATAAGTCGTAGTTCGAACATTTTTTTGCGTTAGACAGTTCAATATGATATGACCAGTTTCCTATACTTGGTTGAATACAAAGTGAATTCATTTATGTTTTCGACGTTTACTAATTTCAACGCTCACATTGGTTGTTTTTTGCTTGTTTTATCGCTTTTACCACTTCAAATTTTAAAATTTATGGTCCTGTTTCTATCTTCAAGTTTGGCATGCCTTTTCTGTTATTTCATATAGGTCTTTGACGTATCTTTCCCATTCTTCCACTACTTCAGATTCCGGCGGTAGGCGTCCTTCGGTGTTCAGTAAGGTGATGATTCTGTTTCAACTGCATGATCCAACAACTTCTGTTAATCTTCTGTGTAAGTTGATTGTTAATATTGAGCCCCATTAAATAATGATAAATATCATCAAGAAATAAGTAATTTCCCAAATTTCAGTTATTATTACATTTCTAATATTTTTTTCATATAGATGCATAGTAATGAAATATTGCTAAGAGTCTTGAATGATTATGTAAGAATTTTCCTAAATATAGTGACATTCTAATAATTACTGAAATATTTTTTTCTGGAGATGACTAATCTTTGTAGCTTACACCTACACATTTTCACTTTAAAGGAGACGAAATGACGTATTGGTGTGACTCTGTGAATTGATTTCTGATACTTTCTAATATTTGTATGCAGTAGTGAAAGGTCCTTATTTTATTTGTGGAAATATTTATTATACAGTCAAAAGAAGATTCGGCTCTTTTGTCAATATCACTGGAATTAAATTTTAAAGATTTTACATTACGTGAAATATATCTCCTATATGTGTAAAATTATACCGAAATATAATGAGATTCAACAAAATTATGTTACAAATAATATTTCTTAAAGCAAAATAAAATTGATTTATTTATTTTTTCCAGGTGAGTACTGATTTGTATTTCCCACATGCTGGTGGTGGTAAGTTTCTATCGTTACTAATAAATCCACTTTATATGTTTAAATTTGTCGGATAAGAATTTTAAAGTTCTATACAACTCAATAATCTTAACTCATCATCTGATGGATTGAAGTTATTATATTTGTTATAGGTTATCTATTTTTACTACATAAAGCTTAGCTATTGAAAGGTGTTAAGTTTGAAAAAAAGCGGTTTGTTGAGTAGAAAACTTTATTGTACATTTTTCACATACCATAATTATAGTATATCCAATCTCAATTAAAAATTCTTGTTCCGCTATATATTTTTAGTAATTTTAAAATAATAGTTTAAATAAAAGCCTTTGTTTGCTTGTTTTTTGTAAACAATCGTAAATTAACAATAATGTTGCACAAACTAGCCAGATGTTATTTATCATTTTCAATACTTTCTAAAAAAATCAAAAATTAAGTTTTTGTAAGTTTTATTTGGTCACGTGTTTTCTGTGACCTAATGAACATAGCTTGAGACTCACTGGACATCTATTTCATTTCATTTTGTTCTCTGAAGGCTGTATCTGTGGTGTAATTAAATTATAAATATACCAATAACATAACGAATTCATAAACTTTTTTAACGGAATAATGGTTTTATGAATGATGTTTAGTGTCACTGCACACAAATAATTCTGGAAGATTAGCTGTCAAAAAATCCGATGATCTTAGAGCCAATTCTACCTTTGTTTCTGTGCATACCATTTTAATATAAGAACACATAACATTTTTTCTGTTCACATTAAAATGATTCAGTTAAATTAAATTATATTGCCATTAACTGCTTATCACCGCAGAGTGTTGATCACTTGAAATAAGACAACATAACAGAACATGACCAGAAAACTATACACAGAGCAAATCTCACATGGTAGATTATGCCAAGATCCGTATTGGTATTGTATTATACGAATTCTACGTCACGACAATTTTTTCCCTTTGCGTTAATTAGCAAATTTAATCGGTACTTCTTAAGAAAATTTACAAAAAATAATCATAGAAAATTATAATCTTTTAGGATTACACTAGCCTGAAGACAGCAGATGCAAATCTACTGAAACGTTGCATTTTTATCAAGAATTTAAGTAAGGATCAGATATCAGTTACGCTGTAAAATATTAAGAATAATCATATATTATTCAATTTTTTTTAAGCGACATTAACTTTGATTTGACAATAGTCTAAATACTAGGAGTGTGCGAAGAATTCGAATTTAAAAATTCTACCTATCGAATCAAGGATTATTATTGGATTCTATTATTTTTTAAATTATTTTTATGTTTTTTGGGAATAACACCACAATTAAAATAAAAAGCTGTATATTGAAAGAAAATACCAAACGTTTCAAAGTCGATTCTGACTTCGTTGTCAATGGCTTTAAATTATGTATTGAAAATGTAAATTGCAAATTGGAAGTTTGATTTATGGATTCAATATTCGAATAGAATAATTCGAATTGCCGAATTATTCGAAAAATTCAAGTTTGCAAAAACTCGGATATACTCGACTTATTCGTAAATTTTTGAATAATATATTAATAATCGAGTTACATATTGCTGAATGTTTGAATTGTTCGAATATGTGGTTTATTAGGAAGGTTATCAGAGACCTTTGATTCAAAATTCATTTAATTGTTTTTGGTTAATATTGTTACATTTATTGAGGACACGCACATTCCAATTTCTTTCAGGATCTAGAAGTCGGTCATGCTTCCGGAACAATCTTCTGATAATTAAACTGAATAATTTCAGAATTAGCGACTAATTTAGAAATTTCAATACATTCAAATAACATAATCAGCTGATTATATGATAAGTTCTGGAATATTCGAAAAATCTACAATTATTCGAAAAATCTACCTATTTTTCGATAAATTTCGCGAATTATTCGAAAAATTCGAATGATTCACTAACTATCTAATTCGAATGGCGATTCGCACACCCCTGTTGAAATACGAGTACAAGAATACAATCACACGTTGTTCAAAATACTGTTAGTGTTTTTCCACAACTAATCTTACACATTATCACAATCATCATTGTTTTGTTTTCTAAATTTTCGGTCGTTTTAATTAATTGACACAATTACGCTTCATTTGTTGAGTTCGTTTCGTATTCAGTGAAGAATTTTAGGCCATCTGCGGAGATAAGCAGCATTTGCTTGCGTTCATCGTATGGCCTGTAGAAAGCGGTCACTGATTACACTTATCGAGCTCGTACTTTGACGGCATCCACAACAACAAATGGTCCATTCAAATTAAACGCTTCTTCGGAATTAAGAGTTTCGAGTCGTAAATTCTGGAAATTACTGTCCTCTTACGCTACGGGTGAGGGTTCATTACAGGCACCTCCTTTTCGGGTCATTAAAGAAAACAATTCGAATATATAATGCATCATTCTGTCTTCTCGAAATATCTCTTTCATGTAGGAGTCAGCATACAGGAATGCTCTAAAAGAGAAATACGGACGAAATGAAGATTTATGTCTACATAAGTATGAAATATATGATTATATTCGAGATACTGCCTTAAAAACAAATTATTACTCTGCTATACATTTTAAGAGAAACAAGAAAAGTTTAAACGAATATTGTATTGACCATACAGTCAATTTAACCTCCATTTAAAAAAATATATATAATGTGAAATGTTTTTGCAAAATTAGTTTTAATTAAATTTTTATTGTGTTGACTTTTTTATCTCATTTTTATCTATACAACAACTGAAATTATCAGACTTGGTATTGGTTTGTACACAAATAATCTTGCAGTGCTCTTTCCTTTTACGCTACCCCCTATGTTTGTCGGTTTTTTGATATCTTCTTTCCAGCGCATTTTACGATGACAATAGTTTAGTGAAAAACTAAACTAGAGAAAATTTTCTATAGTTCATGTAGTGACCGTTTTTGTAAATTCAATAGTCCAACATGCGTTTTGACTAAAAAGAAGCATTTCCATACCACCATGAGGTGGAGCGTTTTTTATCGTGATATCCTCAGTAGGCATAAGCATTCTCCTTCACTTCGCTATTCTTTACAGACAGGGTCATAATCTTTTATTTACATTTATATGCTAATCCAGATATAATTGCTAAAGTTGGGAAACTCTTCCTTCTTGCATTGTACGGTTACAGTGTATGGAGAGGCTTTCCAAATTTTAAATCAGATTGTGTATTCTGATGACTGGTGTCAGGAAAATCCTCAGTGTGTACAGACGGTACACAACCAAAATCCACAAAAAAAATGTTTACACAGCCTTGGTAAACAAAAAATGGATATGATCTTACTTTTTTATGGCAATTTGACAATATTTACATCTTCTCCCTGGAATTATACAAGCGTTCCCGGATCCCAACAATTAGAACCTCGATTGTTTTTCCAACTAGATAATTCACCGCCATATTATGGTAAACAATTAAGAAGCTTTTATAGAAGTTGGATTGGTAGACTTGAATCAATTGCATGCCTCCCAAGATCTCCGTATTGACCCCAATGAATTTATTTTATATTTGATGAAGCATAAACAATTAATCGCTTTTCCGATTTATGAATTTTGTACACGTTGTAATCACAACACACTATATAGATTGGGTTTGGTGGAAAATACTAATTGTCTGTAGAGTCTGTTCGTTATAGTTTGGAGGAGTCTAATGCCTCCCACCATATAGCAGGAAGAACAATGCATAAGTACACATAACATATCTGCACTAGTTTCTCATTTAGAAAAAGGGTATACATTTCCCATTGTGTACTTAAACATCATGTTGTTGAACGAAGCTCTATCATTCTCAGTTCTCGATCAAATCTCCTTAGATTGATCACGCCTTGCAATTTTTCTTGTTTATATTGAGACTCTTCCAAATAATGGAATCAATCAAATGTCTATAGAAAAACTCTCGGGTAATGTTTAAACGGCAAACGGGGTCCCAATCAGAGCTGTAGTTGAGCGTGTTGACTTTGGGTTTCAAAAGCAAATAAACAACCTTGGCGCAGACCGTTTGATCACCTTGAATAAGATTGTACCTTGGTTAAGCTTTGACAGTGCCTTAACCGGATGTCATTCACCAACGTTAGATATGTCACAGGCACTTCCGTTTTCCGTCATCTCGAATCTGGCATCGACTTGGAGAGGCGACGAAGTACGACCAGAATGATTTTATTTTCCTGTTGAAATAATGTTATTGATCGATATCAAATAATGTTATGCTTCTAATTGTAAATTATTGTATAGATATTAAATAGTGTTCACCATACAATAATCACGCCTACTTCGGCTATTTTTCTGACAACAGAAATAAGGACATCAAATTGACAGAAAAGAAGCCATTACGGGAATCGAGTCAAAAGCTCGTAAATATTTTTATCCGTTTATATTTCTTTAACAAGCACTAACTATATTTGAGACTGAAGGCTATTTTTTTCTTATAAATTATTTCGAAAACTGTGAGTCGTAGACATAGGAAGTCGTTATAAAACATACCTTATATTTTTGAGTTTTGAACGAATGCATCCTAAAAAATCTGCAGTTCCAGTTAAAATAACAAAGTAATAGTCAACCACTGGTGTAACAGGAAGTGGGCAACAATTTGAAATTAATTTAGTGAAAAACAGCATTTTGGAAAACACCATTTACAAAAAATGTCAAATCTCAGACATTTGATTATACAAGAAGTAGCTGGGCGACCAAGCTTCGCTCATGACTTAAATGTTTGAGCCAATATTTTAATGGCATATATACATATGAAAATAGTTTCATCAAAAATTTACGAAACAATTTTATTTCAATTATTTATTGCTGCTAAAAATTCTGATTACTGATTAGACCTCCATCTGTACCAGGGTGTACACCCTGATTTGTACCTACTTGCTTGAAAATTTATTAAATTTAATTAAAAAATAAACACCGTTAATTTTTCATGAATAAGTGAGAATCACATTTGTTTTTGTGGAATTGAAAGCAATAATGTTATAATACACATATACATCAGTTCTTGTTGTGGCCATTTATCTGAGCATCTGCCCCCTTAGGAAAAATACATTTATGCCTATGCCAAACACAATTTACATTTACATACTTAATATTTTTCATATTTGACATTATGAGCACTGAACTGGCTTTATCTTCATTTATGATTTTTTTTGTAGTTCAGCTCCTTATGTGGCCGAAAATTGATTGCTACTCTTGAAAAATATGATAACATTTTACAGTTGAAAAAAATTGTTTTACACCACAAATCAAAAATTCAGTGGATTATCACAAAAAGGAACGAATTAAATTTGAGTTGCTTGATTTTAATTAAAGAATAATAACTTGTTTGAAATTGCATAACCCCCTGTAACGTCTTATTAAGCTGTAGATATGAAAACAAATCTTTTATTTATTTATTACATTACCTTTTCTCTATCAATTATGTCTATAGTATTTGCTACAAATTAAAATATATTAGATTTAATCCTTTTACACTAATTCAGTAAATTTCTATATTTGAATAAACTATGAGTTTTCTAAAATAAAATATATCTGTATATTCTGCAGATTTAGGTTTTTTTGAATTCTGTTGCACTGAATATAATGATACATCATGGCTTGAAGCTTCTCACAGCTTCAATCATTATTTAAGCACGTTCTACCTAAGATTATAAACAACAATAACAACCTTTGTAATTATTTAGTGATTATTTAGCTTGCCTATTTCTTCTGAACCTGTATTAATGTATTTCCTAGTTAACGGCACATTTTTAGGGTTCCGTATATACAAAATACGGATACCCTTATAATATCCGGCTTTCTGCCTCTGTCACATCACAGCAATTTTCTCCTAAACTACTGCACGGAAGAGGTTGAAATTTGGCACCATTGAATAGTTTGGTGACCCGATCAGGAGTACATATCGTAGATGAAGAAATTTTGATTTTAGGGGTACTCTTGGGTGGAAAAACTAAAAAACTAAAAAAATCGACCTTTCCCCCCCTGATCTCCGAAACTACTGAGCCTAAAATTTCGGAAAAAAATGGGAAATATAGATCGTTGCGCGAACTTTACAGGAAAAATAAGGAGAAATCATTAGTATTAATTTTGGGGGGGCAAATTATAGAATTAAATGAAAATTTGAAAAATAAAATTTTTTTCAAACGCATCATGTAATATATCAAATGAAATGTCCCATTCTGAGGAACACAAATATATTTTTTTCAAATTAAAAAAAATAATTAAAAAGATATTTACGATAATATACCAAAATTTACCCAACCCCCCCCCTCTTATCTCCGAAACTATAAAACGTAAAGTTTTGAAAAAAATAGAGGTATAAGGTCTGACCGAAGTTTACTGGAAAAATAAGGAGAAACCTCTACTTTTAATTTTGGGGGGCAAATTACAGAATTAAATGTAAAATATAAAATAAAATTGTTACTAACCCATCTTGTTATATATCAAATAAAAGGGCTCATTATGACGAAACCAAATATATTGTTTCCATATTTTTAAAATAAATTACCTAAAAGATATTAACAAAAATATTTAAAAAATTACCCATTTCCCGAAACAATAAGCTGTAAATTTTTAAAATAAATACAGCTATAGCGCCTCACTTAAACTTTACTGGAAAAATAAGGAGAAACCCCTAATATTCATTTTGGGAGGCCAATTCTAGAATTAAATGGAAAATTAAAAAAAATATATTTAAAAAATTACCCATTCCCCCCATTATTCCCTAAAATATAAGACCTAATTTTTTTGTTTACAGGAAAAATACGAAGAAATCCCTAATATTAATATTGGGGACCAAATTATAGAATTAAAGGGAAAATAAAAAAATATTTTTTAACGCATCATGCAATACATCAAATGAAATAGTTTATTATGAGGAATACAAATACATATTTTTCATATTTTTAAAATTAATTGTTTACAATATATTAACATAAAGATATAAAAAATTCTCATTTCTCGCTTTATTTTCGAAACCATACTACCTAAAATTTTGAAAATAATTAGGGGTACTGGTGCTCACTTGAAATTTATAAGAAAAATTATTAGAAAACCCCTTTAGTAATTTTAGGGACAAATTACAATTAAGTGGAAAATAAAAATTTAATTTTCAAACGCATCATATCAGATAAAAGGCTCATTATGTGAATTACAAATATATCATATTTTTAAATCATTTGTTTAAACGATATTAACAAAAATATTAAACATCGACTTAATTCCCACTTTAGAAACTACACTATTTAAATTTTAAAATATATATTTTATTTGTATTTATAAATAATTAGAATAATAGATTTAATAATTTATAATTTAAAACTTGACCTATTTTGCCCAATATCTTCCAATATACGGAGCCTCAAAATTCAGACAGTAGATTATAAAAGTCTTCCCTGAAAGTTTATTAGTAAAATAAAATTCTAATGTAAATTTTTGGGGGCCAAATTAAAAAATTAAATACATATGTATTCTTATAAAAATCAAGCGAATCCTGAAACAGATAAAATAAAAAGTCTATGTGTGGAAAATGAAAGTGTATATTTTTTATAAATTTAAAACCTTTCCTTTAAAAGATATTAGGGCAAATATAAGAAAATGCGCTCATTTCCTGCTTGTCTGAAACTGGAATATTAGAATCTTGAAGGTGGTACGGAACCCTTAGTATGCGAGTCCAACTCGCACATGATCAAATTATTTTGTATATAAACTGCCTGTTATCACAAATACGTCAAATAATATTAAAGTGTAAAGACATTGTGATACTGTGATTCTCAATATGTTGGGCTTGCCAGTATTTTTTCTGCTGCGAATATAGTCATTATAATTGTCCGCGATTTGTTTAATACAAAAAATCAAACTTGTTTCACAATAATTCACTTCATTCAATCATTTCTAGTGAATTAACGGAGTAAAATGTATGAGCTCATTACCGGCGTGGCTTACGTTTAATACGACGTTAATTTCAGTCAACGATTCCCGTGTAAATTCTCAATTTAATAAATAGAAGTTTTTTGGATTCTGAAGAGCGAGCCCGAATTAGATAAAGTTATTTGACTAAAGAGACAATCAATGTGATAGATATAATGTCTCAAATCTCCCTGTGACATTTTTTATACCATTCACTTCGTACTGCTTTGTAATGAGGAAGATTCACGTAACGTCAACCGCATGGTAGCGGCACTGCATATAAGGTACAATGGCCGCCACATATAGAAAATTCCAATGAACTGTATAGTACATAGTATTTACAGTTTATTGCAAAATTCTCATGCATGGCGGACTTTGTACCCTTGTATGCAGTGGCGCCACAATGCGGTTGACGTTCCGTGAATCTTCTTCATATTAATTTAAATCAACCCTCGCCCTTTATTTCGCTATTCGGAGCGCCATCTTTTGGTCATTTATAGTACTATTCACAAATAGTGTTCGCTTTTAAAAGCGTCGTTGGCACACCTCCTTTATACACCCTGAATATGAAGTTATAAACCCAAAGGAAAAAATACTCTGGGAAGACCTTCATATAAAAAGGTGGCATGAGGAGTACCTAGTATCGGAACAAGCGAAATCTAATCCATGAAAGACAAAAGAAGAGAACTCTCTCATCTGCGAATTTTATGTTATAGTTAAATGTTTCCTTGGAATTCTCCAAAGCAGGAGATAAGACGCAGCCTTGTCATGGGCCAATCTTAACGTCATCATTATGAGTGAGTAGTCTATTTTCACTTTCCTGGATTGTTCCCAGAAAATACGACCTATATCACCATCAATAATTCAAATTATTAAACTAACAATGTTCTCGAAAAATTTTCCATTAAATAATGATTATTAAAAAACATCACGTAAGAAACCACATATTAGTTCACTCAAATATGCAAACAAATTTTTAACAATAGTAAATATTAGAAAGTCTAGATGTTTCAAAACTTATTAATACGACAAACTTTTTACGACACTCTATTAATGCATTTTCCACACTAATATAACTAAATCCAAAGCAAATAAACGATCTCAAATCTTATTATACAAATTATACAATTAACCAATCCACGTTTGGTAAGCGTACGGGAACAGGTTCTGTCGAATGATACGTCCTACGGATAATCTACTACGTGCAAATGTAATGTAAACACCGACCATAGAAATTGCTTTGTACCTAATTATGGTCAACCTACCTATTGAAATATCAATTGGTGATCTTGAAAGGTTAAAGAATTTGTTAATGGCAATTTATTACTTACGATTAATAATGGAACTATAAATTTTAGATTCGTAAGCGAAACAGTTGTTATAATTGCTAAACATGTGCCCAAACAAAGGCCATAGTTAAATATTTAGCTTTTCCAAACTAGTTGAAAACATATAAGGCAAATTTACTGAGGATAACGGCTAAAAGATTTTTGAAGCAAAAGCTTTTTAACAGAGGCCCAACTTACACATCCGAAAATAGATGAGTATGGTAGTAAAATGCAAAACTGCATTTATTTATAGACTTCGGTCCGTCCGACACGACATTTCTATGACATTGAAATATCTATAAAAGTCAGTTGTGAGAAACAGAGACCAGCTTATATATTAAGAATATCTTCACTTATAGAAAAATAATAAATTGTTGTAAACAAACCAATATAACATGCAAATACTATACCATACCAGCATAAATTTTCCTTTTCATTCTAGTAAACATTCCAATTTTCTAATAGCAATATTTTAAATTAAAGACTTGATATATTTATGTCAGAAGTCAGAACACTACAAAAAACGTCAGCGTTTTCAAGTTTATGGAAGATAGAGACAAGGAAGACAAACTTGGGGATTAACCTAAAAAAGAATTCAGCTAAAAGCGTTAAATGACAAGTTCAAGAACTTACCAGAATGGCGCTGGTGTAGAAAGAGGATACGATGTGATTTGCTAAACGCTAAATATAAAATAATATTACTGGCAAGCCATAGATTTTGTCTCTTTTTAAACCAAGGATATTCAAATGTAATTAGTTTTTCCTTAATATATATGAGTTATTCTTACAAATTTTTGGTGTGCTGTTTACAATTCACCCTCTTGCTACATCAGCGCCAACCAAATTTCATGCATTTTAACGGATTCTTTTTTTAATATGCATTAGATTAAACTATATTACAACAGCCAGTTTCAAAAATAGTCTGCAGATGCTTTGATATTTAAAAAATACCTGCTTAAATAATATTCTCATAATTTATTCTGTTAAATTAAATAGGTAAAATATAATTTAATTAGACGTCATTTATTCCCCTGCAATTATATTAAAATTAAGAACTATATTACATATTATGAATACCTGAATCAGACACGATAGACGGGAAGTATATTTCGTAAGAAGCTTTCGCTTTCATCGTTCAGCATACTGAAAAGTACAAATTATGGGCATAAGGATAACAATTCAACAGAATTGCATTTTAGTTGAATAATCTGTTAGATTTCTTTCGATCGTCTTTTCCCCCTTTGTTGATTCATAACCTCCCTTACTCCAACTTCCTTCATAACTGTCAACAACGCTGCGGCTATTTAATGTTGCATCTACTCTTCTTCTTTTCACCATTATCCGCACATACTTTCTATGTGTCTCAGCCATTCTCACTTTCTTCATAACCGTCACCACTTCCAGTTGCTATTTTTCATTTTTTCATTCACCATCCCCTTCTCCTTTTCATCTTTTATCGGACATCCTTCCTATCTGTCTCAGCCATTCACATTTATTCACAATTACTCCTTCATATTCAACTCCTTTTTTTTATCGTACATTCTATATGCCTTAGGCATCTAGTTGGTTGTACTTTCACCACTGCATCAAACCTTATTTGTTTTTCTAAACTTGTCCTAACACCTCACTCCTCCAAAAATCCTCCTTGGTATGAATAATTAATTAGGAAAAACTGGAATTGTAGAAGACTTTCACATATAATGAGGCATTTGGTTTTGTTTTTATTCAACGAAATCAAAACTATACATACACTTAAAGTTTTGCACTACGCGACAAAGAGTTGTTATAATTATGAAACATATGTCAAAACTTTTTAACTAGTTGAGAAAAGCATTGAGGCAAATCTACTGAGGATGAAGTCAACAATTACGGATAAATGCCAAATGATTTTTGAAGAGAAAGTTTCTTAAGGGAGGCCCACACTTGCTCATCTGAAATTAAATAAGTATGGTAGTGACTTCGTTATGACTGACCGACACGACACTCCTTTCACTTTGAAATACCTATACAACTCAGTGCTCTGTTTAAGAAACCGGGACCAGGCTATATATTAAGTCTCTCTTAGTTTATAGAGATTCAATAAATTATAATAAATAAATGAATAATCTCTAATTAATATACAATTCCTACTGAAAGTTTTGTTTTTCGTTGTAATAAAAATTCCAATTGTTTTCTGAATGATACTTGTGGCATATTTTTCAATGTCTAAGTGCTTCTTGGGACATAACACAACAGTTTAAAGAAAATTGCTATATATTCCAAACGTTTCGGGGTCTAGGAGCGCCACATACAATTCTGAAGATCTCCCTTTCAAATTCTTCCAATTTGAAAGGAACTTTATGATTATATGATCTTTAGAAATTTCTGTGCTACCCTGTATATTACAAATAAAATTCTCTTAGTTACGTCAAAAATCAAATAATACACATTGTCAAATATTTTAATTTACATCTTAGAATTGTGCCTTTTTAATCCGTAGTTTCTTAATCATTGACAACGGGGTCTGATCTAGACCCCGAAACGTTTGGAATATACAGCAATTTTATTTAAACTGTGGTGTTGTCCCAAGAAGCACTTAGACATTGAAAAATTCCAATGTTCTGTCTGCGATATTTTAAATTAGACTCTTGATATATGTAAAAAGTAATAACAGCACAATAACCGGCAACATTGCCAAGTTTATGGATGGTAGAGACAAACATCATAAACTTATGGAGGTATTAAATTAAATAAGATTCCAGTAAGATAGCAATAAGTAACGAGTTCAAGAAGTGACCAGAATGGCGCTGGTGTAGGAAGAGGGTACAATGTGGATTGCTAAATGCTAAATATAAAATAATATTAGGATCTTTAAAATGTATACAGTTTTTTCTAAATATCTACGAGATATTCAAAAAACTTTTATGCATGCTGTATTAGATTAAGCTCGATTACAACAGTCATTTTAGAGAATAGTCTGGAGATGCTATGAAATATAAAATTACCTGCGTAAATAATGGTCCTATAATTTAATCTGTTATAATTAAACTGATTCCGTTAAAGATTGCCAAAATATTAAACAGGTGAAACAAGTTTTATTTTTCATTTAATCATTAACGTCATGTCTTCCAGATATATTTAAATTAACAATTAAATTACACATTAAGATTAATACTCGAATCGTAACAGAATAAGTACAATTATTTTAATTCTCCCAACGTTTATATCCATTACTAAGAATGACAACGCACCTTTACTGGTTCATAGTCTTCCTTACTCATACTTCCTTCACAACTCTCAACACTTGTTGCCACTATGTCGTCCTGCATCTACCTTTTCTTCGTTTCATCTTTTATCACACATCCAGTAGCTATTGTTTCATTCCCTTTCTCTTTTCATCTTTTATCGGACATCCTTTTTATGTGACTTAGACGTCCTTCATAACTGTCACCAATACCTTGTTTTCCCTTCCAATAGTTATCAAACATCCTTTCTAACAGCCTCAGCCACTCACATTTCATTCACACCACATCCTGAAGCTACTTATTCCGTCATCTTCAACTTCTTCTTTTTGTTTCTATCGGACATTCTATATGTCTTAAACTTCTAGGTCTGTGAACTTTCACCATCTGAACAAACCTTGTTTGTTTTTCTAATCTTATCCTAACAAGCCATTCCTCTAAAAATCCTCCTTCATATGAATAAGCAATTAGGAAAAACTAGAATGAATGAACAATTGCGGATCATTTCATAGATAATGAAGCATTTGGTTTTGTTTTTATTCATCGAAATTATATCTAAACATACACTTAAGTTTTTTATTATTAATTACTTAAATATGTAAAGCAGGTACACAAATGTGTTTCTAACTCGTTATCCATAATTTGCCCTTACAAAAAACTGCATTTTAAAGTTGAAATAGTTCAAATCAGTGAATTGCAAATAAGGAGTGATTGAAGATATAAAACACTAATTTTAAAATATTTACTGTCAGTTTCTAAACTAAGACAGCAAAACAAATAAACGCCTTTGGAAAACATGTTTAACTTAAACAGGTTCATTTTCACCTATTTGTGATATTTTTGAATTTATTTACTTTACAATTTCCTACCAGTCCATTCAACTTGTGTATTACGTAAGAATAGTAAAACCTTGCTTACAATATTGAATTTCTTACAATGAAAACAAACTAAAGTTAAAATTACAGCAGTTTAGCGAATCATAAGTAGAAGAGTTCAACAAACAAAAAAATTATTGCAAATAAAACGGAATATAAAACTGTTACAAACCAAAGCATATTTGTAGTTTATATTATGCGGCGTTTCAAACAAATCTATATTGAGCGTCTAAAGTTGTATCAGTTTAAAAAGTATCGCAAAATTAACCTGCTAATTTGGTGAAACTTTATTGAGTTAAATTTAAGTTAGCATAAGTGAAGGGCAAAATACAAATAGAAGTAAACTATACTGTAAATACATTAAAACTTTAATACAAGAAAAAGTGAATTTTGAATCGAAACAGTGTTGTTTAAACCAACAATTTCAAACATTAAAACGTATCAGACTGATACTATTCATTCTTGATGCATCCCATGTAGTATAAACAAATAAATTTTATTATACATTTATAGAGAAAATTTCAACCAAATGAAAAAAAGTAAATAATCTGTCAACATTAGCCTCTTACCTTCACTTATGCAGATTTAAGATACTTCCATTAACTGTTGACCATTGTCACAAGAATAATGATGCATTGTCTTGATGATTTTTTGGGAATCACACCGCATTTGAGGAAAAAAGTAAAATATCCATACTTTTCAGACGGTAGTATAGCTATCACCTGTCAGGTGAAGTTAGCCTGAAAATTTCATCGTGACATTCTAACCTAGGAATTACGAGTAACAGCAATTCCAGATTCGGAACCTCTATGTGCTAGTTTCCCCGAAAATCCTAGATGCCGGTCTTTACATCTTGCGTCTTCAAAGAAGCAAACAATTGAAATATATATTTTTTAACCCAATCAATCAGAAAAAATAATGTTTTCCTGCAACAATTAAATACTTTTAAGTCGGTGCCAAGTTAAAACGCAAAGATGCAAGGTAGAACACATAAATGTATTTCCCAAATTATTTTCACTTTAACTTCGCACCGAATTCAGAAAAAGTATTTAAATGTTACAGGAAAAAAATATTTTTTGCTTCTAGTTAAGTTCCTTTTTTGAAGACGGTTTTTGTTTTTTTTTTAATATATTTATTTAACAATTTTTGGTGATGTAATGGCTTAATTCGATGAAGTTTTAAAATCTAATTAACTTTTATCGGTATTGCCAAGAATGAGATATTACATTCATTATTTGGACCAATCTCGGTTTCTGTTGAACAGAATAACTTTTTTTCCTAATTCTTTATATGTATTAAGAAAGTTTTGAATACGATTCCAACTTAGTGGACCAAGGGTATTCCAAACGATTTTAAAATCTTCAACTTTTTAATAGCTGTTAATCTTCGGATTTTTCCATTCAATTCCAATTACATTCATTTAATAGACATTCCTTGGCGAAAATTCATAGAATAATTTATTATAAAATATTTGGTGATACAGCAACATGGGATACGGTTTTCGATACTAATAAACTTTGATTGATAACAATTTGAGATTTTAAGCAAAATTAATATTTTGTGTGTGTGTATAGTTGGAAATGTTACAAGAATATTTATTATACGTTTTTTAGTGCAACGGCATTCAGATGCAGTTTTTAAAGCTAATTACTTCTGTTAAATAGCAATTTTAGATGTTAACAAAAATAAATGTACTTCTCATTTAATCAAAATTCGGAATTGCTTCTTTTTATGAAGAATAACTTTTTCTCAGAATATTATTATTCATAAGATAGTTATCTGTTTGAATCCAACTTATGAAGATACCCTGTATGTAGGGGTTAACAGAAAACCTCCATCTTGAAGTTGATTAACTGACAGTTTCCAGTAATCGCTGAACACATAAAAAAACATGGATACAGACGAATTGAGAACCTCCTCCTTTTTGAAGTCGGTTAAAAATAGTTTTGCACTTTCAAAGTATTCATGTGTACTCGTTTCGGAATTTAAATTAGGCCCTATTTTCAGTGGCAATTAAGGCAAAGAATAAGAAAACTTAAAATGACAATTTGCAATGTGAAATTAAAATTTTAAACATTAATTTTCGTTAAAAATTGTAAATTATCAGAATACCTTCCAAGTATTACATTTACAACAAAACGTAAAAAATTATATATTTTACAGCCATTACAAATTAACGAAAACAAGAATTCACCATACCTCTTGAATGATAAACCGAAACCAATTCATCTCCATTACTCAATCTTTTCAAAAGAATTGCATAAACTCATTACATACATATTTTATTCCATTTAAACCCCTTAACTCTAATATTGTGTACTTTCCTAATAGTGGTATTTCCCTCCTACCTGCTTCAATATCCCATAATTTCAATAATCCTCTTAATAGCTCTGTAATTGCATCCATATATTTCTTTGTAATAGTTTTAGGCATTTAGTTCTTCTACTTTGTATTCTGAAGAAGCCAGTAACCTGGTGAAACAATATTGTCAATGGCAAATAAATATAAGTGAAAATTACCTAAGTGTGTTTATTTTAATATAAAATTAAAATGAGTTTTCACCAAGTAAAGAAAGAAACTATCATCAAAAAAGCAGGTTTGTGTTATTCTTTGTCTTGTTTGCCATTGGAAATCTGGCCTGATTTAGATCCTTAACCATTTCGAAATGGGGAAATATTACAGACTTTTTTCTAAAGTGTGTTATTCCCAAGAAATCCATAAGCACAACGAAGAAATACCACAATTATCATTCAATCATGGAATTCGGAGCTACTGAATCACATCATACTATATATAGCACAATTTATCATTAAGTTCTGTACAACTTTAACTTACATCACAGAATATTTCTAGTCAAGTGAGAGCCATAACAATTTTGCCTGGGTCACTGTTGCAAAAGTTGTTGTTTTCAGATTTACTATTAGACCCTTAAAGAGCATCTGCTCACATTCGTTGTCTACTTGTTCAGTAGTTGTAATTCTAGTTATTATCTTAGAAAGTGATATAGCACTGTCCATTCTTTGATTGTTGAAAAATCGGAAAAATCACTTGCAGAACCAAATGGGAGATAAAGTAAAATTTAAATTTGAGAATGGCAGACTAGATTCTCTTTGTATGTTTTATTAATAATTTTCACCCTAATATCGGATAAATCGTCAACACAGCTCTGAATAGTTAGCTAATTTTTTTAGATCTTAAACTCAGTCGGCACGGTAATCTCATTACCTTCAATCCTACTACGGAGTAAAATAACTGACACCATATACTATGAGATTCACGTAGAGTATTTCTTTGTCATCTATCCCAAAGGACAACAACTAATATGTTAAAGTACTTATATCTTTCTGAAAACTATAGAGCGTTTTAAATATCTCACTCACATACTTTGGAAGTAGTAGTGACAATAACTAATTTATTGAAATCTCATAACTTCAAATCTCAAAACTAACAATCAAATATACATTTTTCATTAATATTAATCCGGTCAATTTACACATTTGAACTTACAAAAATTCATAAAAAGCTGTAACTTGGTAAAATTTCTCAAAATACAATTATAAACGAAATCTCAAAAATCCTCATCGTTCCGCTCTATGCATAAAAATTGGTCGAAGATAAAAAAAACTTAGTTTTTCGCGATTTTCTGTAAAATTACCTCAAACAAAAAATTGTAGACCATAAAGTTGTCTACAAAAAATTTATTAAATTTTTTTTCCTAAGGGTCATTGTTTTAGAGATTTAACGCTTTAAATAGTCGAATAAATTGTAATCGTCATAATTTGCACACGTTTCCACGCCACCTATGAGGTAGTGTTCTTAGCGCGTTTTTAAGGTGCCTTCCCCAGTAGGCCAATTTCATGGGTCTGTTGTGATTTTGTTTGTTTCGGAACCATTGCAAAATAATATTTATTAATAAGGGTTGGTAAAAATTAAAGCGCTGTAATTAGAAAAAAAGTCGCTAAATTCATTCATCTCAATCATAATTCTCGAATATTTCTGTTTCCGCTTCTGCTTCTTCTCCTTTTCCCTGATCTTGTTCTTCTTCCTCCTCTCGTTCTTCTTCTTCTTCACTTTGGGTGCTAGTAAATTGCTCCAATAGCGATTCCTCGTTGGTGTCATAGGAGTCCTCTACAGTTGGTGACTCAACATTAGAGCACGACCGACCTTAACAATGTGTACACGCCAGGGACCAAAACAGTCCAACTGTTTTGCAACCACATTTAGCATTACATTTCTTTTTGCAGTTTTGCGCTGGTGAAAATAAAGTCTGAACTGGCTCTAATGTGTTGTCGACCAATTTTAAATCCCACTCTTTAGCGTCCAGCTGATTACCAAGCCACACTTGAACTTAAACTCGAAAAAGATTTTGATGAGCAGCGAGGTTAGAGAAAGACAAGCTAACTATACTTTTTACAGCGTTATATCTCTAAAACGGTGGTCTTACATAAACAATAATTAATACACTTTTTGTAGAGAATTTTATGGGCTACAATTTCTGCCTGAAGTAATTTTGCGATAAAACTCGCCGTTTTGCTGAAAATCGCGAAAACCCATTTTTTATCTTTGACCTCGAGCCAATTTTTTCCACAGACCGGAACTATAAGGACTTTGATATTTCTTTTATTACTGCATTTTGAGCAATTGTAGGCCTAAATTGACTGGATTATATATAGTAACTCAAACAATCTGTTCACATCTTTTACGTTGGAATAAATTTTATCAAACGTATCACATACATGATCTAGGAAAAGATTTTACATTTTCGAGGCTTATGAAGTCTTTTTGCTATATATAAAATGTTTTTATCTTAAGATGCAGGAGATAATAAGATGTTGCATACAAATTTGCTTGTGTATATACTAATTTTCCCGATGCTTATATTGCTTTTTTATTTCCATACATTTGGTCACGACAAGGTAACAAACAAACTACAAACAAATATTTACATATTGGCTTAAAGACTTTTTTTCTGAATACAAAATATAGCCTACGCCAATTTCGTAGCTGCTATTGTCTAGCTTTTTATTATCAAATCGATTCCATAATTCAATAGATTACAAATGTCAAACTTATTCACATTTCATTTTGCATCGTATCTACTGTACAAATTGTTTCGATCCAAACTTAATTGAAGGAAATCTCTGTTAACCTCAATTCCGTCATTTCGTTACAAATCGAGAATACCGACATTCCAAACTCCCCAAGAAGAATAAACAGAACTACAAAAATATACACCTACTCCGGTATTTATAGGTAAAGCGTAACCCAAGTTTCCTTCCAGTTAACATCGACCAACTCGTAGGTGGTAGATTAAATCATGGCAGTCTTGAATGTTAAAAAATTACCGGTAACGCTATTATTAGTTGGAGGCGAAGATAAATCCATTGGTGATGAACTTTTAATCGTTTGATATTAAACAGGTGGAAGTAAAACGCTAATTACTAGGCATGAGGAGAACAAAAAATGATTTGTTCTGTTTACATGATTTATGGAGGGTATATTAAAATCAGTTTATAGTATAGGCATTGAAGAACCTAAATAACTTACCAAACTCCAGCACTATGTTAAATAGATATAGAAATAATGTAAAAACCTGATACATTTTTCTAGTTGACATTTGTTTTCAAGATATAGAATAATTACAAATAAACTAGTATTTATACATGAACGTCTTGGTAATCATAGTGTGTTTTCAATACATTTTTACAAATATTGTGATTCACTATTAAAAAGTTGTAATCATACTGAATGAGTAGTAGACTCTATTATACACCTTTAATCAAACAAACAGTTGTGACATTTTCTCTAAACTTCATGTTCTTCTGACAATGAAAATACTTTACAAAGTGGGATTCCCAACGATTTTTGAACCAACTAAATATTAAAATCTCATATACAACTAACAAACTTAAATCATCAGGAGTATAAAAGTTTGTAAAGATTGGTCCAAAACACATATGGGTCAAACAGTTAGATGATTTAAAAACAGGTTTATTAAACACTACACATCTTTCACAAACTAAATTTCACATACAGGAATAAATTCGAACTTACCACATATATAGACTCAAAAATTCACAAAATTTACTTAATGATAAACTAGAAGTGAATTAATCACCACTGGTAAACCTATTCACTTATACGTCCCTGTATTTTTATAGATGTTATCATCAGGATTCCTCATTGCTAATTGTATCAAATTACCATTAGTTTCTTCTTTATTTTTACAATACATAGGTACACCAAATAGAGAAATAATACAACAACTTTACCTACTTGTCTGTATTCTTAGGGATTGTAAAACATTTTGTCATAAGAAGCTAATGTTCAGCGTAACATAATTGTAATAAGCTATTGCTAACATTTTTGTGAGTATGTCGTGCTGTTAAGACTTTTCTTCGGTTCGATCTAACAACTATTTTGAAAGTTAGTCTGAAGTTGGCAGACAATGTAACTCGTTCCTAGAAGTTTCCTTGGACTTCCATCATCTTGAAGTGGTTGATCTCACAACGTTTCAATAGCTGTGTATCTGCTATCGTCATCAGGTGAATGATAGAAAATTCAGAATATCCCTCGTATTTATATTATACCCTAACCGGTCATGCGTCGCAGGTCATGGTCATTGGGTCTTATCTGGTCCAATCAACGTCGTCGTACCTGGAGGTTGGGCTCTCCAAATATTTTTAATTTGGACGCTGGGCTCGTTAATTATATTTTCGTTCGAGACTATATATGCTGTCTCTATGAATTTTCTTTTGTACCAATGCTCTTCCTTGTGAATTGCTCTAGCCTGATCCCAGTTGATGTTGTGATGCTCGGTCCATGCGTGATTCGCTATCCCAGACTTCGTTACCTCTGCCTTTTGAGTAGCTGTGCCCTGTTCCTTAATCCTGGTGTCCAGCGGTCGCCTTGTCTCTCCAATGTAAAGATTGCCACATTCACACGGTATGCTGTATATACAGTTATTTGGTATTGCTGGTGCGTCGGGCCTCGTTCTTGTTATCATGCTCCTCAAGGTGTCGTTGCTTTTGAAGATCATTCTGATCCCATAGCTGTGTGCAATTCTTCTAAGTTTCTCCGACAAGCCTTTAGTATATGGTAATATTAGAGTTGCTACCGTGGTGTCCTCTTCCTGCCTAGGTGGTTTGTCCAGCTCTTGGTAATGATCTCTCTCAAAGTTTCACTTGTTCTTCTTGGAGGGCTTCTGGTGTGCTGCAGATATTTTTGGCTCTATGGATTAGTGTTTTGATGATGCCAGTTTTCGTTGGAGCACCTGAACCGATCCCAACCATCCATTAGATTCACCATGGAGATGGAAGAGAGTGGGTGTCTACCATTCCTTGATGTAAAGTGTCAACGGACTAGGACCGGAATCCAAACAACCGTCTACAGGAAGGCTACGCCTACAGAATTATACCTTCACTACAATTCCAACCACCCATCAGCAACGAAAACTGGCATCGTCAAAACACTAATCCATAGAGCCAAAAATATCTGCAGCACACCAGAAGCTCTCAAAGAAGAACAAGTGAAACTTAGAGAAGACCTTTTGGCGAACGGATATCCCGAAACGATCATTACCAAGGCGTTTGAAGAGCTGGACAAACCACCTAGGCAGGAAGAGGACACCACGGTAGCAACTCTAATATTACCGTATACTAAAGGCTTGTCGGAGAAACTTAGAAGAATTGCACACAGCTATGGGATCAGAATGATCTTCAAAAGCAACGACACCTTGAGGAGCATGATAACAAGAACGAGGCCCGGATTAAGGAACAATAATAACGATAAAAAAATAAAATATGTCTCTCAGTTCTACTGTATTTCATGTATGACTTCAAGCTTCATACTATTCTATTACACAAATTTATTGATTCACAGTGGCACGTCCTTACAAGATAAAGGTCAAATGCAAATGTTAACTTGCCATATTTTGAAAATTTTAACCTGAAATTTTTTATAATAATGAAAATGTGTACTCATTATTTACATTGCCATCAATTCATATCCATCCTGTATTAAAATATTTTGACACTGACACTCTTATCATATTTTTGGTTAGATTCAAAAACTACAGGTTAACTACATGTAATATCACCACTGGTAATGCTATTAAATCAAATTTTAGTATATTAAAATATAAGTTACTAAGTCTTTGGTTTCTCAATGTATTATTTGCCAGGCAGTAAGAGTTCAAACAAACAGTTCATGAGTGTTGTGAAAAATAATACATAATGAAACAATCTGATGGGTTTCAGATTTTAAAATTCATTAACAGATATGTCAGATTTTATTTTTACACCAAACACCGGTTCATATTCATTCCGAATGTTTTTTTCCCACCAAAGTTAATAATTTGGAAAATATTTCAGTTTAATACAAATTAATTTGCAGTTATTTTCCACTAAATCAAATACTCACAATAATTATGTAACATCCGATGGAATCACTTACTTAACTGTCAAAATTTCTCTAGCAAAATTGTATACTAAAACATTTACCACAAGCTCCACTGTTTATTTATACAGCCTTGAAATAAATGCCCGCTCATCGGATATTACCTAAGACGATGCTATATTTATACAATTCTATAAATGCAACAATTTTTGTTTATTTTGGTTGAAGAAGAGATGTTTAGAAATGTTAAACATAACGATCATCAAAAGACCCTGTTTATACACAGTGTTCCAAAATAGCGGAATGAGACATTTTTGCTAATATATATATATTAAAAAAAGAAAACAAATAACCACAAGAATAATTTGTGTCAATATTATAGACATTAATTAACAACATTTTCAGTCAATTTCAAAACTGTTACAAACCCCAAAGGTGAAATTGTCTGCAAGATACCCGAGGATAATGCTCCTATCTCTAGTTTTACTTGCCACCAATGATACAGTCAACCACGCTCTACAAGTCAATCTCACCCAATCTCTCTTTCGTTCTCACCCTATCTAATCTAACTTTCGCATGTATGAAATTTGTGTCACCCTCTCCCCAATAAACAAAAAAACTTTCACTAGTTCTAGCGAAACGACGGAGCACCCATGTCCTGTAAGCTGCTATGTCAAGTAGTAATTCATTGTTCTATGTAAGTTTTCTTATAGCGAACGTCGAAATTTGGTCGATTTTTTGGTGATCTTGTGGTTACTGGAATTATTGACGACACCTACCCTGAATTTCCCTTTCCATGATGATTACCTTTGTTGCTTTAAGTTGGTAGATTGCATTGATATTGAACAACATTGAGCAAACATTTTCCCTGGCTTAATATCTTCAAAGTATCAGCACGCATGTTTGTTTGACAAAAAATGGTCACAAAAATGCAGATTACACAAATAGATAAGTGGAATACATACTGCGAAACATTAATACCGGACGACAGACTAGAGTCTAAGGTAGTAACCACCTCAGAATTGACATATTTAGGAAGTCTAAAAACTCACAAAGGAAGAAGTAGTGGATGCCCCGAAATGCTGCAAAAACAACAGAATTGTTGGCCCGGACGCGTAAAGACAGGATTCATAAATCCGCGCTTAAAATACCATAAGAGCTACTAGCATTCCGTTTTCTAACTCGTGTGCTCCTGACTAATTAACGCCAGAAAGGTACAATAAGTAGCATCTTCAAAAAAAAGAACAAAAGATGACTTATTTAACCACTAAGGAATTACAGCGTTATCGGAAAATAACAATGGAAACGCAGAAACTTGACCAAATGTTTTTAAAGTTTGAGGACCTGGAGTGAGAATCTGAAAAAGTAGGTGAAATCCTATAGACACCATGACAAAATAGAGAACTAAAAATCAAAAGCATAAGAACAATATACAGCCAAATTTCTTAGAACAAGTGTAAAGAAATATTCAAATTGCTATAGAAAATGCAGCCCAAGTCTGTTCAAAAACAAGTAATTTAATTGATGTAGTACAAGACTAGGTATTCTCATGAGATGAAATTGATCAGTTTAGTGAATGTATTTTAATATTGTCAAACATTCAATTTCAAATTTACATATAATAAATTGGATAGAATTTTTAAATAAGCAATTCTTGTTCTAAAGTATGATATTACTTCATACCTAGGAGATATTTTTAGTTTTCATTTAGCAGTAAGGAGTATGTTAAAAAAAATAGAACACCATTTGTAATAAGCGAATACGTTGGAATTAACATCATTGCCAATTTTAAAACACACAAAAAATCTGGACAAATAAATTTACCAATGAACAACGGTGTTAGTTTAATGACCATATGGGGGGTCATCAAAAAAGTTTATTCCTTATAAGAGTTAACAAGCTAACATGTAAGGACACTTACTTTTCATAATTAGTTGCCTAATACTTATGATAGAAATAATCAGATTTTCTAGTACATTATTTGAAACGTTGGAGTCATTTTTCCAACAAAGGTAAGTTTAATAGCAAAAATGTGCATGGTTAATCAGAAACCTTCACCATCAGATTATTCTAAATATTTGGTGTGATATGATACATAGCGAAGTAACTGGGGGGGGGGGTTGTATTTTATTTCCATTGATAAAAGGGAAAAATGTTGAAACTCTAGGACGCTAGATAACGTAAGATTTGGAAACACACATAATCTACTCGATTTCCACGTTTAGGGCTATGTTAACGACTAAGTTTACAAGAAGAAATAAATAAATTTAGATGAAAAGAAATTTGAAATAAGAAGAATGATCATGTTTGTTTATGGCAGGACCATTATAAATGCGACCATGCGTTTTCTAATTTCCTGTGACTGTTGAATTGCAATCAATCAATTGCTTTTAATTGGAATTTCATGGCCAATTTTGCTGTGAGTAAACTTGTTTATTGTTTGGACTATTTGTAAACCTTATGTGGAAACAGAGTGATTTTAATCTGGTATGTCGCCACACCTTCATTATTTGGCAACATGTAGAGAAAGAGAGAACTAGAGGCATATCTGGATCATCTAAACCGATCACAACCATTTATCAGATTCACCATGGAGAAGGAAGAAGGAAGGAAGGAATGGTAGGCACCCAATTCCTTGATGTGAAGTGCCAAAGGACTAGGCCCAGAATCTAAACAACAGTGTACAGGAAGTTTACACATACAGGGTTGTACCTACACTACAACTCTAACCACCCATCAACAACGAAAACTGCCATTATAAAAACATTAGTCCACAGAGCAAAAATATTTGCAGCAAACCAGAGACCCTCAAAGAAGAACAAATAAAACTTAGAGAAGACCTTTTGACGAATGGCTACCCGAAAACCATCATCAACAAGGCATTTGAACAACTGGAGAAACCATATAGGCAGGAAGAGGAAACAAACCACGATAGCAACTGTATTTCTACCATACACTAAATGCTTGTCGGAAAAACATTTAGACATGGATACGGAATCAAAATGGTTTTCAAGAGCAACAACACCTTGAGGAGCACGATCACAAAAACGACGCCGGATAATCCTGCAGTACCAAAGAACTGTATAAACAGCATACCCTGTGAATGTGGCAATCTCTACATTGGGGAGACTAAGCGACCATTGGACACCAGGTTTAAGGAGCACCACATAGCTACTCACAGGAGAGTGTTAACAGAATCTGGATTAGCTAATCACGCATGAACCGAACACCATAACATCAACTGGGACCAGGCAAGGGTAGTTCACAAGGAGGAGCACTGGTATAAGAGAAAATTCATCGAGACGGCATACATAATCTCTAATGAGAATATAATCAGCCAGCCCAGCGTCCAAATTAAAAACGTTTGGAGACCTCTTCTCGGGCCACTGCCGCTACGCATCACCGGCAACCAATCGCCAGGTACGACCACGCTGATTGGACGAGACAGGGGATTAAGCGACCCAATGAGCATGACCGGTTAAGGGTATAAAATACGAGGTATAAACTGAATTTCCCTTCATTCCCCAGATGACGATAGCAGATCCAAAGACGATGGAAGTCCAAGGAAACTTCGAGGAACGAGTTACATTGTCTACCAGCTTCAGACTAACAGCTGTATCTTTGTCAAAAAAATGTGGCACCCATTTTTAACAATCACAAACAGACAATTTTGCATCGGAAATGCTTATAAAACTTCAAATGTAGCTAGTAAGTAGGTAACATATCTTTACCAATCACATTAACATTGAAAACCCACGTTTTTGATAAAAATAAATCAGAACTACAATGACTGAAAAGAATATATAACGTCTGTATTTGTAGTTTTTGTATTGTATTTGTTTTGCTCATATTCTAAAGGCTAGTTTCTGAGTGTGCAGTTTTGGTGAAACGTTTGTTTATAGTGAAAAATGCTAGATTTTTAGAAGAACTGGATTGACTCGTACAGTTTGGTGCAGCTTTCGAGTGGAAATTTATAACATAACTTTGAAGTTTTTATTAGGTAACTTTTGTCTAATCGAAATATTTGAAGTTAACTTACGTGTTTCTGAATAAATAAACGGTTAATGCTTTTAAGGTACATTGTGTAGAGTCATATGTAAATAGTTTTTTTCTTTCTGTTTGTTAACATAGTTCCACGAATTTTTCTTCCAAAAAGTATTAGCCAAGATAAAATATATATTTACGGAAACATTTATATTTAATGAATAAAAATTACAGGTGCACTTCATTTTTATACGTATTTATTTGACGATTCTAAGTTGCCGCATTAACAATAATTTAGGTAAAATGGAAGTATTTAGGATATTCTTTAAAATTAAGGTCTATATTTAGATCATGGAGTTTGAAAAGTTTTTCTTTTATTTTGTGTATACTATCTCAACTTAAAATATATGCATTCATACTATTTATACCATGAATACTGTATGACGTTCATATAAAAAATAATTTTAAACCTAACTAATTCTGAAGAAAACAAGGAGTCCATCCATAACAAATTCCGATTCAATTAAAATAATTAAAGTAATTATTGCTCAATGTGCCCGAGGCAGCTCATTATACCATATTAGATGCCTATCGCTTTTGTTTTGATCGCTCACCGCACAGATTCAACCGGCGTGCACCAAACAATACCGAAACGAAAAGACAACAGAGTGTCATTGTTCGATATTGCTCGAGTGATTTTATCAGACCTGTTTTGAGCAAGTGCAAGGAAAACATTCATTACCAACTTCTGGCTATACCGTTAGCAAGGTTACTTTCCCTTAGTAATAATAACAAAACGAACCAAGTCAACTATCGGGCCCCCGCTTGAGATGTTCATCATCGTAATGAACTTGATCTTGAGTGGTGTAACTTAGATGCCACTTTGATGCCACTTATGTTTTTGTCTGTCAAAGGGATTAGTATGGTTGAATTAGCGATACGATCTGTGAACGTCGTAGTATTTGATTACGTTGTAGAAAGTGAGTCATTAATATGTCATCATGTTGATAGACATGTTAGTGCGGGAAGGACAAAAAAATGCCACCCGACATGACTTTGTTTCTTGTCATTTTTGTTGGAATGTTTCACTTATAGCATCTACCACAGGCAATTATAAAACAAAATGACGAATTTTATTTCTGTAAACTAAAACAAAGGTTGAATTCTGAACAGTTTGAGATTCAAGAGAGATATATCAACAAAGCGAATGGCAGAAGACCAGGAAAAATTATGTTTAATTTGGGACAGGTACACATGCCTGAACAGGAACTGTTTATGTCATTGTCTTGCTCTCCACAGCTATGATTCCTAACCATAATCACTGAGACAAAATTTCCTGAGTTGGAGCATATCCAAATGAAAGCTAACAATGCGCATACTACCTATGAGCGATTTCTAAAAAACGAAGTAACTGAGATAATGACTCGACGGTAAACTCCAACGTGGGTTCAAAACAATTTTTACACCAAACATAATTGCCTTTATTACACACAAATTTGCAATAAATTTCACTATAAAATATTTACGTTTAACAAGGTCGATGAACTCATAGTTCTAAATCAGCTGTTCCACTACATCGTTATCTTGCTGCACGTCAGCCTTTTTATACTTTTTATATATGTCGTAGTTGATCTCGATCATTCTTGTAGTGACTCTGACATGTTAATGTAGATAACTTCGTTTCTCTCGAAGAGGATAGAAATTTTTAATATTTTTTTATCCGTACTCGTCCGTTCAGAGAACTGGTTTTTACTACCTGTTTGTTTATTCGGAGAATTAGATTTTATTGAGGATAATTAATTTCTAGAAAAGTAATTATTTTGGCAGCATGAAATAAAATTTTATAACAATATTTTCAAATCACGAGACACCAAATATTAAAAAATAATGCCATACCGGTAATCTTCTCAGGAATCATTAGCAAATATCATAACATAAAACTGGCTTACCTAATGCAGACAGAAAGATCATTCTTACTAAACACACCATCAGACATCTAAGTCTCAAAAGTGTTCATAAAAAAGTAACTACCAATATACTTATTAGAAAAAAATCTAAATTTAATTGACAAAATTCAGCTTTTTATTATCACACAAAGAATTGTCAATAAATTTACAGGTTTTGGACTTAATCTGGTTACACTGTTAATTTTGCTATGATTTTTTACTCTTATAATTGTTTCTATTTCGAACAATGTCTGGTCTTTAACTTTTAATGAATTACATACGATTCTCTGTTTTTAAGTAAGTATCTTTTAGACATTAGGCGGCGGCAGCGAATAAGTATTCTATTATTCAGTGCTTGATTCATTTCTGGAAATTAAACGTCTTCTTTGGTGTCAACATTTTCTCTTAGTCGGGAGGTCGATTTGAAGCATTTTGATATCATGGGTTATTTTCTATAACGACTTTCCAATGTTTTCGGCCATCAGTCATTTTGAAAGTTTGTATATGAGATTGAGGCTTCGACCTTGATAAAAGACATAAATTGTCGTATAAGAAAGATTTGAGAATTCTGCAGATCAGCTGAGTGAATAGGATATCTAATACTGAAGTATTGAAACGTGTTATCTGCAATACTTGTGATAAAAGGTGAGAAGTATGATTTGCTGCTAATAGTTATTCAAGGAAAAATACAAGGAAAGAGAAACACAGTAAGGATTGGATTGTCATTGTTAAACAGTTTGTGACAGTAGTACAAATGTAGTTCCACAGAGTTATTGAGAGCTACAGTATCAAAACCAAAAATAGATATGATTATGGCCTTCTTAAAGGAACATCATAAAGTCACATCGCTTAATTCAAGAATTACAGCCCTAACCAGCCCAAGTGGGAACTTCTGTATTTGTATTTTGATATGAAAAATCTATTGGCCTGCCTGCTCAGTAAAATTGGCAAGTTTGTTGGCAATGTAAACAACGTTTGTTTTATGAAACACAATCTACCGATTCAAACAAGGTTACTAAATTATCTGTTAATATATTATTTCATTTTCCATTTTATTACTGTTTAATTTTATTTTCCATATGAGGTTAGAAACGTGTTTACTTATGTCAACAACTGGTTTATTTTTAGAACATTAACACTCCTCCAGATAGGTGATATTATTATTGAAGCTTACTCCATATTTTCTTTATTGGTTTTTATTAATTATGTTCTTATAGTAACTTGAATGTTTCGCCTCTTTCGGGCATCCAGTGACGGGCAACTTTTTTAAATTAAAAATTGGCACTAAATGGCGATAATAGTTTATAATGATCTCAACTACTGTAAAAAGTTGATGACGTCACACAAGATCAATGATAATATTTTGCAAAACAAGAGTACCCTTCAAAGATTTTATCGTAAGAAATGATACTTCCATAATAAAAAATCCCACTAAATAAAATACCGACTCTATGCGTTAACGAACTGAACAAATTCCTTTGTTACGCCTTCGTGGTGTATCAGTTTACTTCAGTACGAAGAGCCACTCTGCTCCAATAAATATTTTCATTGCATCAGATAATCATACTTTACCACAAACACATACATAAACATATGAAAGAAATGAACGAATTTGACGTCGAATTGGATTTCTCAATGGTTCACTGGCGATCACCATATAAGCGAGAAATAAAAATAAAACCGAGTTCATTGTCGCTTTCTCATTGTATCGAGAGGCTATCGAGACAGACTCTCGGTACCCATATAAGGTCCATTTTACATAATAAACGTACAGTTATGCAATATATTCGACATCTCGAACACTGACCGACAAATTAACATCTAGCGAAACGCTTTTTGAATGACAGATGTCAGAAAATTTTGTGATTTGTTCGATATTTCAATTAGGATCTTTGAAGAAACTCGTATTCAAATCAAGACATCGTTTGAATTGTACAAAGCGAAATATTCTTTTAATGTACTCTTCCCCATGTGTTTGTTCCATACTTATTAACCGTAATTAACGGATCTTTGATTGAATGTTTGTCTTATCAATCACTCAGTCGATTTCAAAATATCTTCGGTAATCTTTCAGATCTGAAAATGTCAGATTTGTGCTCCCAAAGGAATGCTTATTAACGATATTAATTACCATCGATAAGAAGTCATTAATTTGATTCTCGATCGTTTAGATTTTGATATCTTTAAAATGTTCCTGTATGCTTATGAATAGGCATGTACAGGGTATACCACAATCACAATGAGCCGACTCGATATGTATATGGCGAACTGCTAGGACTTGGTATACGGGGTTTTTTCTTGGAGCTGGTTTCAGTTAAAATATTGTTCCGAAATTTATCAAAGCCGACCCTGTTTCATTTCAGTACAACAACGATCGCTGGGATATAAAAAAAGCTAGAAGGTTCGGACGGGAGAAAAACTTATCTCGAACATAACTCGACAACTGTAAAATTGACACTGGATTATACTAGAGAATTCGACGCTGAATTTAAAAGTAGAACCCATCCTCGCAGCAGGGAGTTAGAAAGGACGGCCAGCGTATTTCGTATTGTTATTGTGAATCAGCTGTTCTGTAAAATTTGATGTCAATAAAATTTCTAGAAAAGTGAAAGTGAATATTAGTTTTATAATTTTAAAATTGAACCCACGGACTTTACAACAATATTTTCAGTTGTCTCCGACTTCCAGTCCTAGCGGAATTGATCCCCAACTTTGTTTTTTAAAATGAAACCCTGATTTTTTATAGCATTTTTAGAATATACGCTGAACTTCAATAGATCTGTATTACACTAAATATAAACTAAAACGTTCAGGTCAAAAATTGCTAAAATGTGCTTTCTGCACCGTTGTTCGTAAAAATTATAAGGAGTGCTTAAAAAAACTCGAAAATCGTGTATCTCTTTTTTTTTTTTTTTCAACAGACAACCCCTTTTTTTCAACGACAGTGGATTCTACGCTAAATAATTGGAATAGTTTATGCTTACAACCCCATACCTAAATTAAACGATTTTTGTATAAACTTGGGAAAACTAAAATTTCCGTGTGGTCATTAGAGATATCTGAATTATGAACAGGCTTCTTTCAAAGAGTCGCCAAGAAACAAATGAACATTACTTTAATTTATTAATCATTTATAGAGAATTTGATATGGTTATTGAAAGAGTCTGTGAAACCTTTCCTCCGCGATATCCGGATAGACCAAAGCATACTCATGACAACATGATGCGTATCATTCTCAACTGTAAACCACACATCTATTTTGTTAGAAAGCAAAACAAAATTAATCCGTCGTGGATGCGGATTATCCACACTTGTAAAACAAACAGGAAAAAACAAGGAATTGAACAAACTGTAATAAATGCTCCAACTGATTGCCGCCACCTACCAACATTTATGTATTAAAAATCCGACATGCATAGCTCTCTAAATTTCTGGTGGGGAAAGACATCGAAATGCATTCCCTACTCGTGTTGATACCACAGCTGATTCCACGTCAAATCTAATGGATATAAACAATTTTCTAAATATCTCTAACCTAAACATAAAAGCAAGATTTTTTGTATATCACACTTCTATCTCGTTTAAGCATACCAATCAAATTTTCACCATATAAATGCACAACAAGCACACCATCATTTATTCTAGCAGCAAAAACATTGAAACTCCAGTAACCATGAACGTGTGTTTCTCTAAATACGTGAGGATTAATATCATTCTAGTAATGTGAGTTTTGTACAAAATTTGTAGAAAATAGAGTGTTGATTTTCTACAAATTTTGCCTTATCCGTCCAAATCATTTTCGTCTTCCTGTGTTTTCATTAATACGAATTCGCGCAAAAATCATCTGTTATTTAAGCGTCACCTGCTCTTAAATTCTGAATTAATATGAGAATGCATACGGGCGGTTTTTTTGAATCCTCTGAATACTCATCACAGGTGTTCCCATATCCCGACAGCTTATTTAAGAAGATAAAACCTTTATTGTGGCTGGATTGGGACAAATTTCCTCAGGTAAACAAACATATATACAATCAAAAAAGATATAAATACTTGGCAGTATATGATATGGTAATAACCCAAAACTATAACTAATGGATGTTTTTTTGAATCGAAAAACTTTTGACAACACTGTTTTCTGTGACAGCCAATTTGACAGTTCTCGGTTGTTTTGCAGTTCATTATGAGTAGACCCCCATTTATTTTAAAAAGCATATGCAAATAGAGTTACTCATCCGGCATTATGTGCAATCAATGGTGCTCAAAATCGTTCATCATATCCTTAATTTGAGAAATTACGACCCGTTTTCGCAATTCGTTAACAATTAAATTTGTTTCTATCCACTTTATGGAAAATTTTGCTTAAGTATTTAGATTCAAATTCTAACAAACTTCCTAATTTCCAGAACGTTTACCAGACAATCAGCTTTCGCGCCGTACGTTGATCATTTGAGAATTTTTGTTCTTTTATGAAGCACCGTTTTGGTTAAATAACTATATGTCCAGAAAAATTTTGTACCTCAAATATACCCAAAAAACATTAGTTTCCTAATAATGGGGGGAGGGGGAAATCCCTAATCTGGCATCGTTCACTACTTTGTAAAAATTCAAGCTACTAGACTCAATATCTGCTAATATTAATATTCATATCGACAACATTTATAATATCGTATCAGTAATCTGTCAATGTAAATACCAATATTTTCTTTCAGTGTAATCAATTGACCACAATGATATATTGTTGCTGGTAATGTTTTTTGCTGATCTGCTGAAGAATACAACCAATTTCACATCTATTGTATTTTAAAAAACCAGTAACAGAGCGTATTTTACAATCGGCGATATTTCCAGTTAACTCAAATACGAACACATTGAAATAAGCACGAGAATTAATGTTAAAACATGAAACAGAAACCTAGTTTTCACCAAATTTAATTCCATTTTTATTCGAAACTCGCAGTTGATCTTGATACGATATTTCATTTCGCTATAATACAATTTCACAATATTGGAGATAATTAATGCAAATTAGATTGAAAACTTTTAAAAATCTAGTCAGTATTCTGTCAGTTCGGTTAATTGTTTGTGTGTTTTCGTAGGCCAAGACACATCAGTATCATTTATCTCTTGTACCAAAATAAGTTCTAAGCAACCAAAACGTCCTCCCACATAGGTTTCTACACCACAATCATTCTGAATTTTTATTGCACTTTCAGTTTGCTCTTTTCATTCAATAATTCACCATTCTCACGGTCTTTATTATACCGTAAAATATACAAAGTTTACGTTAGAGCGTTTGTGATAATAAACGAGTTTCCGTATTTGGGCACGCCGAATGTGTCAATCTTATACATCGAATTTTATCTCTCGAACTGGGTTCGACTGAGCTTAACTGATGGAATGCTTGGGATTTTAATAGATCGTCAATACTCCTAGGCACACCAAAGATTTATTACTTAAATAGAACTAAATATGGTAAAATTAAATTAGTCACGTGGAATATTTTTAACAATTTCTGCTAATTTGACCATTTGAAGAAGCACTGTGCTGTTTTCATTTGTCGATATTATAAATTCTATTATGAAACACTCCACAGATAAAAGATACTTTTGCAAATTATTTCTGGACTCCGCTGTCACATTTGTACATACAACAAATTAAAGTTGTCTGCTACGTTTTTCTGGAATTCAATCTGTCAGTATACACTAATCCCAAAAACTACAGTAATAAGTTTTTCATAAAAAACTTATTCATGAAAACGGTTGGCGCATATATACAGGGTGAGTTTTTTTGAGTATAGGGATCTCAGAAACTAGCGGAGATAGAGCAATGGTTAAATTGGGAAAGATTTCCAGTTTTACTGGCCCAATTTAATGACACTTTCGGATTTTTGTAAAAAGTCATGGCTTACGAAATTCTCTCGAGTTAGTCAAATCCCTCTAGCTCCTTTGTTTTTGATTTTATTTTATAAAAAGTGTAAATATCATAATTGAAGGGAATTGTATCCCGAATATGATTGTCATGTCCTCGTTTGCGTGACAGCTCACGTTTTCGAGATATAAGAAACTTATCTTTTTTTGAATGGAAACCATAGTTGGCTATGACCTCGAAAAATCGGACATTTTTAGAGCTTTTCAACGATATAATACTCGATATAGTTATTCATAAAAATAACGGAGTTATGGATGCTTTTCTCTCTTATTTTCACTTTTAACGTAGGTAGCCATGAAAAAGATTGTTTTCACTTTGACGTTTCCTCATTTGAGAGTAATTCAATTAGTAGTGCTGAACTGACAGTCGATATTGACAAGTTTTCGTGATAAAATGGAATATTCTAACGAAGAAAAACTGAATATGGTGGAATGTTATATCATATGCCATAAAAATTCAAATCGTGCAGCTGAGGAATACTTTCATAGATATTTTAATCGTCGTCAACCTGCTCTTTGTACATTTAAGAGGCTTTACGATAGTTTACGCAGATATGGATCTTTTACTAAACCACCAAAGGAACGTAATCAAATTAAATGTTTTGGCAATGGTAAACCAAAATCCATCTACATCAACTAGTGAGATTGCGGCAGAAGCTGGCACATCTCAACGCACTGTAGTTAAGGTACTGAAAGCGCACAAGTTCCACCCATACAAAATTTCAGTTTCTCAAACTTGGCATGCTGGTGACGAACATCGACGTATTTTGTTTTGTACATGGTTTAGAGACATGTGCCTTGAAAATCCACAGTTTCCATTAAATGTGTTATGGTCAGATGAAACTAGTTTTGCTAACTGCGGTATGTTCAATAGACACAATGGGCATATCTGGGCTAAAGAAAACCCTTTCCATGTAGAACAAAGACGACCCCCGATAAAATTTGGTTTTAATGTTTGGTGTGGTATCATAGGGTCTATTATTCTGGGGCCTTTTATCTATGACGAATCACTTACTGGGGAGCTCCACTTGCATTTCTTGCAATACACTTTTCAAGACATATTACATAATTGGAATTTGAGAACTTGTTTAGAAATTGAGTGGTTCCAACATGATGGAGCACCTGCTCATAACTCGTTATCAGTAAGACAACACTTAGATAATATCTATTCAAACTCTTGAACGCGAATGGCCACCCCGGTCTCCCGATGTGGCAGTTATAGACTTCTATTTATGGGGTGCGCTAAAAAATAAAATATACAAAAGAAAGTATGAGACAGTTGGTGACCTAAGGGAGGCGGTATTACAAGCATTTGAAGAAATTGATAGGCGGTCTGTGAGGAAAGCGGTAATGTCAATCTTAAAAAGATGCAATTCTTGTCTGAATAACAATGGTGGACTTTTCGAACATAAATCATTATTATGTATTTTAATTTCTTAAGTTTTTAGTAAGTACCTACTTATTTAGTTTTTTCGTTATATCTGATATACCTAATAAAAAAATCGTTCAATGTTTTTTTAAAATTGTTATTAATAAATCAATCAATTTCATGGCTAACTACGTTAAAAGTGAAAATAAGAGAGAAAAGCATCCATAACTTCGTTATTTTTATGAATAACTATATCGAGTATTATATCGTTGAAAAGCTCTAAAAATGTCCAATTTTTTGAGGTCATAGCCAACTATGGTTTCCATTCAAAAAAAAGATAAGTTTGTGTCATATCTCGAAAACGAGAGCTGTCACGCAAACGAGGACATGACAATCATATTCGGGATACAATTCCCTTCAATTGTGATATTTACACTTTTTATAAAATCAAAAACAAAGGAGCTAATTCATCTCCATTACTTAATCTTTTCAACAGAATTATATAAACCTAGATGTCAGTCTTACATCTCGCGTCTTCAAATTTAACGAAATGTTTCAAATACATAAAGAAGTGTTCGAGAGGACATTCAATTGTGGGAATCGCAACTGATGGAGGTTCCCTGACCAGAAACAATGTATATTATATATGATATTTAATGTATATTGTCTTGCGTACAAAGGAATGACACCTCGAAGAGAGTATTCAATATCTGTCGGTGAAGTAACCTGAAAAATTTTATCGTGCCATTCTGTCCTAGGAGTTAAGGGAAAACAGCAATTACACGGAACGGCTCCAGATACGGAACCTCTGTGTGCTGATTCTCTCGAAAATCCTAGATGTCGGTCTTACATCTCGCGCCTTCAAATGTATTTTTGATGGTGAACATCTAAATACTAATTTGGCATATTCAGAACTTACGTATATCATAAAATTTTATTTATTACTTCATACTTGTCGCCGAGGTAAATTATCATCAGATTGCTATGTTCAATTTGGTACTGAGAAAGTGACGTTAGTCCTTAAGATCTCTTTGAATTTTATATTCAAATAATTTAACATTTATCACGTATTACACCAATTTATAGAGCAATAATTGAAGTCATTTGGGACATAAAATTTTATCATCACTTTAGTAGCAGTTTATAGAGAATAATTAATATTTTAATTATTTAAATGATAAAAAAAATCTAATACCTATTATGATTTTCTATTGTTTGTTGCTTATAATATTTTACAATAAAAACTGGTAAAAAGTGGATTTTTTTTCAAAAATTTATTACTTGTGACTAAAACTGGAACATTACTCTTCGTCAAAATGATAGTTTGTAATGTTAAGTTTATATGGGCTCAAGACGGATACTCTCGAATAACTAGTTTTTAAGAATTTAAAGAACTATTTCTCAACGCAAACTACTAAGGGTATTTTTGAAAGCTCATATAATGCCCTGTCTTGAATTTTTGTTATAATTAGGGAAGTTGGTCTAAAATGGTAGTAAATATTGCATTTAAAGTGCGAATATGCAGCTATCAGCCAGCAAAACTGACATAGCTGTCATGCAAACAGAGAGATTCAGAATTTTCTTGAGGTGGGGGCACAAGATAAAAATCATTATTATATTCTTTTTTCTTAGCAGTTTATTAAGTTTTTATTTACCTGTCTACTGTCTGATCATGTTGGTCCAGTTTTCTATTGGTTTATTAAGTTAACAGTTACCTATTTACTGCTTAAGGTTTTTAATATAATACTTTTATCTATTGGCTGTATGTGCCAGTGTCAAGACATCTGAGGCAAAGTAAGAGTCGCTCCTTTAAGTCAATACTCAGAAACATTATTAATGTTTTTCGACACTGTAACGAAAATGGAAGATATACAAAGTGAAGTGCATTTTATGTTGCTTTAAAAATATATTTTGTATATCCCCATCGAGCCATCGTTGTTAATAAGGTACGTTCTGCAAAATATCTCTGTAAAATATTTAAATTTCAATTCTGCAATATTTATATTTATTTATAACGCACAACAGGCCCTAGAGGCAGATTTATTTAACGGAATATCTAGGTCTCGAACCCAAGTAATCTCAGTGTTATAAGCTATCATCAGGAGAACTGTAGCCTTTCTCCTAATGACGACAACTTTAAATACAATAGAGGTTCGAAGTTTAAGAAAATGCACTTTTTGTTGTTTTTTTCGGCTTATCTCTGCGAAAAATGCTTCACAACTCTTCTGTTGACAGCATTATGATCGCGTTATCACTTTTCACAATATAGAAGAAAAAAATTCACATTTTTTTGGAGTTTTTTAAGGCTCAAATAATTTACTTCCACGTGTTTGATGTTAAAATTATGTCGATTATTGCTTACAAAACTATTATTTGTGTGTTGTAGTTTTATATTTAGATGTGTACTTATTTCTCGAAGAGCATTCATTAAAGTGTCCCTAATAGAGTTGTTTAATTAGAACGTAACTTTGAAAACTAAACGAAATAGTGTTTCATTAATTTCATTGTCATATCTCTATAATCTCAAAAGAAACTTCCTAAGTTATGCTCAAAGATCATAAATACTCTTAAACCTGAATTATTGCACTAACTACAACGTACGATTTGAATCCCGTTTAATAATACTTCGCTGATAAACGATAAACCTTTTGCGATATCGAAATTTATAGCTAAACAGCATTTTTTATTTTCGAATTTCCTGTTCGACGACTGCTTTAGAGAACAAAAAAATACGACCTATCCAACGTCGTATAATTCCTGCTAGCTAGACCTCATATTATACCGCTGGGCCGGCCACGGATTTGCAGCGTTCGTCTTCCGAGAAATTCGTATAAAAATCTCAAGCAACAAAAGTGGCGAAGTCAGCCTTACCGCGTGTCTTCGCTTCGAAATAATTCGTGTCGCAGTTTTTTCTTCTTTTTGTTGTTTTAGGTTCTTCGGTCTTCGATGCCACGGATCTTCTTACACCGCCTCGTTGTCAGAGTTGTTGAAAGTGCCCGACAGTCGATGAAAAGTTGGCACGTTAATAAAACGCTGTGGGAATCGCTTGCTTTATACTTTTATGCTTTAATGATTTCCCATCGCTCTGGTAAGACATATGAATCAATCACAGTTGTACTGGCAATTTCTGTTTTTATAGTACAGTAACATTCTAAAATAACTGACTTTCAAAAGTTTTACACCCCCTAAGTATATAAGATATATCGTTGATGTTTTAAAGAATTTTAAACTTCAGTGTTCAGTCTTAATAAACCAATATAAAGTGTTTTAAATAAATTTTATTTCAGTGATAATAAATTCATAAAAATTAAATTAAAACAATTCTACAAAAATTAATAAATCATTTTAAATAAAATTTTCTCAAAGATCACTATTAAAACCTCTGCTTCTTATAAGAGCATCCACACGCCTAGTCATCCCTTTAATCAAGTTATTTATCACATTACTACGGATCCCGTGGGTTCCATTAGACACCTTATGTCCAATTAATACTACTTCATTCATTCCTTTTATGGCCTCAACACTTATCGGTTATTGAGCCAGTCTACTCTTTTTACGTTGAATATATTATTTTTATCTTTATTTCTGTGAATTTTCCAACCTCCCTTTTGGGGAGATCAAATTTATCCACTAGAAACTCGCATACGCTCGCATTCGCACAACATTTACAAACATCCATAGGCACCGGAGGGATTCGAACCCTCGGCCAAAGTGTAGTCAGTTTATGAGACGTGCGCCTCAACCGCTGAGCTACCGGACCCCTCAATTAATACTACTTTATTAAGAATGAAACCAAATCCTTAACCTTCAATTAAATTTCTTGAAACATAAAACACAAAACATAATTCACAATGATGTTTGCTTAGAGCATATACTTTACTACTTATGTAGGCCACGATATTACTCTATGGCGCTAATATCGAATTATGTAGATCTTTCCCGAACTGTCAGTTACACCTAGTAAGTATATACAGGGTCCCCCTCGGCTAACGTTATAACTTTCCGTAACAATATATTGAAATAAACTTTCCCATACCTCTATAAGCAGTAACAGTTCTTGTGTCGTTCCGGGTTGATTAATTCTGTTTAAAATTACCCTCTTCAAGTAGTTCCTCACATTTTCGATGGAATTCATATAAAGTGCCACTGGTGGCCGTTCCAATTTAGTGCAATTGCGATTACTTAGCTCTGCTTGAACCGCTCTAGTCCAATGGTGCCTGGCATTGTCGTCCTTGTACGTAGAGGTACAATAATTCCATTTATGACATTATTAAGGTAATATGCTCCTGCCGTTGTACTTGGTATATGAATCAGTGGAGTTCTTTTGTTAGACATTATACCCCCCAAGAAGACATTCTTGTCCAGCCACGGTAAGGGACAACTCTAATTGCTATTTCTTGTAACTGTGCATTTGCGGGTTCTCCCCAAAACCTTACTCGGTAGCCCTCAATCACTAGTCCAACCTAGGATTCATCAGTAAATAGCAGTCAATTAAACGCCAGTTTTGGTGAGCTCTGGCTGGCCTGGAATTTAGTCGGGTATTTCGATGGGAAGCAGTTAGTATTGGGACCCTTAAAGCTCTACTGGATCGCAATGCTGAGGCAAAACTCTCCTTCGAACTACTGATTTCGGAATTACCCTAAGCAAGTGCGAACTGCGATTCTAGGGGCGGAACAGTGATTGTCCAGCCACTGACCATTTTCCCACTGTTTCGAACTTGACCGTGTACTGGAACCTGCTTTTTCCACTAACTAATTTTAATCAACTTTTGTTTTATAACGTTTTTTCTGAAAGTCGAGTTTATCGCAAGTAAAATTATCGATTTTTCTTTACTTTACTTTAAAAATATGCGCTTTAAGAACAAAATTAATTCAATCAAAAATGTAGCTTATAAAAACCAAAAAATGTTGCTTGTTGAATTTTTTTTTATTTGTCCAAATGTCCAAACAAATATTGAATGGTTTATTGTGAAATAACTGAAAAACAATGCATTTCTCTGGAAAAGCTTATAAATACTTATTAAAAGCCCCTAAAAAAACCTTAAGTTTTTTTTTACAAATATCTCTAGCATTAAAATTAAGAGAGTTATTTCTAAATAAAAACTATGAGAGATAAGCAAAATTTTGTAGAGTACAAAATTGTTCTGATTTTTTAGTTTATGTTTTTTCTGTAGGATAAAATTAAAGTTAGATATGACCGTTTCAAGTTTGTACATGTTCGTAAATAGTACTATCAGGCCACCCTCTCAGCTCAAGGCCTTCCAAAAATAAGGGTTTAATACATTTTCAATTTACATGAGCTTTCAGCTTATAAGGAAACCTACAAATTCGTGATTTGTGAAGTGGTAGCAATTAATTTCAAGTGGTGCGGTATATAGGGGATAATTTGTAATTATTTTGTCAAAAAACAAAAAAAAACAATCTAATTTATCTCATGACTCGCTTAAATTTCATGTTAAAGACTTTTATAAAATACCAAATTAAAGGATTTTTTAAGCTCTTTAAAAAAGTATTTATAAACTTTCCCAAAAATGCATTGTTTTTCAGTTATTTCGCGATAAACCTATAACTCTGTAACAGAAACCATAACCCCAGCATTTTGTTCTTTTTTTTAGCTACGATCCATATCTTAGTAGTTATTTAGAAAATACCGGTTTTCATACGGTCTATTTTTTTGCGCTTTCAGAGTTAACTTAAAATTAGCATTCCCGGTCATTTTTGCAGTAATGCCAACTAGAAACATTTCTGATGTTGATTGCTTCAATAGCTTTGTGTTAGATTACCTTGACTCCTGCAAGAAACTTTACTAGTTATCTTCTTAGAGTAAGTTTTTTGGGTCGCGCTATCAAAGTAACCAACTAGAAACATTTCTGAACACGGATTCAGGTCTTATTATAAACAAATACATATTCCCAATCATTACGCTCAAAGTAAGGCAAATAGAACACTGCTACTAAACATAACATTAGTCATTTGTAAAATTATCATAAGCGATCTCTTGAAAAGAGATAGAAACCTAGCAGCAACTCTTGCTCCGCTATGGCTGTCCAGAATTTCCCTATTTTGAATACATTCAATAGAAAGTGAACCTCACTATTTTATCACCAGAGAGATTTAAATAATGTGAACTGTAATGACTTATACTATCAAAAACTGATTATACAAAGCAATTGTACACCCATAGCAAAGTAAAGCCAGGCCCAAAATCGAATTATAGTGCTTTAAAACTTAATTTATCTCTTCTTGTTAACTGCCCGTCTGACAATAACGTCTCGTTCAGTTGTATCCATTAAATAATCACATTCTTCGCCAGCAAATCCAAACAAACAATAAGCATGTACACATCAAATTCGCGGTTGATTGAAAATGTCAAAAAGTCACACATCTGGTGGCGTTTTTTTAGTGTTTTTTTTTCACAGTTCATTGCTTCAAGAAATTCACTCCGTAATTGGGTCAATTCGAACATAAGCAACACATATGTGGCCGATGGTGTTAAATCTCAATACGGTCGGATATACAAACATAGATTTCATGACAGGAAACTGGATTATTACATAGATATTTATATCCTCATACTGAGAACATGTTTTTCTTATTTGACCTCGAGAAATAGGAACAGATTAGTTGTTAAATATTTCAGTAAAAACCAAATTTTGTCATTGCAAACCTTTCGTCGAAAGCATCAAAAATGGTCATGTTTTAGGTATTTGTTACAATTCATACACGCATTATACTAAATATTAAAATGATTATAAAAATTTTCCCATACTTAACACACAAATATTTGGAAAGCCGTTTTTTTATCAACATGTATTTATTCATTATTTTCTATGTCTTTCTGGATTGTAATAAATTAGCGTAAATCGTTTTTGTTACCACCACTTACATTTGCTTTGTTAACTTTCTGAATTTATTATTGCTTTAGCATACCTACACTTTTTCTTTGGCATTCGCGTCTTCATTCTCTTTTTCCTAATTCATTAACAGATATTAAAAGGCAACTACATTTTCTTGACCATTATTTGGCATTCATTGTTTTACTTAAATGGCAAAATTAATTACACAGCTATATGTTCTTCTTCTTCTTTAGGGGTTCCTCCAACTGGAGTGGCTATCAGCGGTGGCCCTTGATAACTAGTGTTTGTGTTTGAAATATTTAAATATTCAACAAAATTTAACTTGTGAAGAAATGAAACAGTTTCTTTTCCAATCTTATAATAAATAAACTTTTTAGTTTTTCCACTCTTATAATAAATTAACTTTTTTCCCGTCAGCATAGAATACAAGGCAACCTTGGACCCCCGGCTATCACTAGATCTAACACAAAATATCACTTCCTGAGCGTCTATTCACTTTCAAAGCGTCTTTTGGGGATGATACATAGGGGAAGGTGGCCTAAATTGGACCATCGCATAATTTGGACCCTTAGAGCATTTACTTTCTAGAGATAGCCTGCAGTGCACAAATGTCATGGTAAGACTAAGGAGAGAGAGGGCAATAGAGAGGGCAAGAGGCTATTTCACTCGGTTGGGAGCTGCCTTCCACTAAAGTATGTTGTTCATTGGCTGCGTCCACCGACCATCCACCCACTAAGTGAAATAGCCTCTTACGGTCTCTATTGCCCTCTCTTTCTAGCGTTGCCATGATTTTATGCTTGACAGGCTATTTCTAAATGATAAATGATCTAAGGTTTGGACCACTATAATATCCAAAGACTGCTAAAGTCTGTAAAAGGCGGGATAGGCAACTTATTATACGTAGATGTATACCAGGTTAATGTAATCTTGTTTGTGAAGAAACGCCATGTGGATGCCTTCAGGGGAGAGTTTATTTGTTAACTAAGTAGAAAATTAGTTTTTTAACATAAGAGTGAAAACCCTTAATTCGTCAAAACGTAAGTAATTACTAGTGATATTATATTATCATAAAACTTAGTCATTTATATATAATATGAACTTGCAATTTTGAAAGGTTATGTTAGATTTAGGTTTCTGTAAAATATCAAACATTAAATATTCAAGTTGCCCAAATTGGACCGAAAATAGTTGGCGAAACTGGACCGGTCCAATTTCGGGAATATTATTTCTGTTATTAGCAAATTAAAATTAAAATATTTTTTAGAGTTACAATGTCAAAAAAGGACAATATGGATTATGGTTTGAAAACGATTTATTGTTGGCTACTGCAGCATACAAAAATGGCGATTATGGTTTGAATGAATGCAGTCGTGTGTATGAGGTTCCAAAAGCAACTATCAAGAGACATGCTGATGAAAAGAACTCCATTCGCAATAACGTTAAATCATTGGGTAGACCGCCAAAATTTTCTACAGAAATGGAGAGAATAATTTCAGAACACATCCTTCACCTTGAAGAATGCTTTTTTGGTTTAACAATTAAGGAAGTCAGGAAACTAGCTTTTGATGTTGCAGAAAATTATCACTTACCACATAGTTTCAATAGAGATAAAATGATTGCTGGTAAAAAATAGTCCTACGCATATTTGAAACGAAATCCACATCTTTCTCTCCGAAAACCCGAAAGAACCTCAATGGCGAGAGCCCGAGGCTTCATTAGAGAAAATGTAAATCACTCTCGAACGTATTGTCGCTGAGCATACATTTACAGCTCCCACAATATTTAATGTGGACGAATCTGGCTTTACCACGGTGCAAATGAGCCTCCCGAAAATAGTTGCTCCTAAAATCCTAAAAAGAAAGCATCAGGTAGGAAGTCTAACAAGTGGTGAACGTGGTGTCAAACAACCATGGTATGCGCGGTTAGTGCTGCTGGTCTGTATATTCCTCCAATGATCATTTTTTAAAGGAAAAAATGTCACCCTGATCTAAAAATTGGAGCACCTCCCGGTACTATTGTTACGATTGCAGACACAGGATACATAAACTCAGATCTCTTTGTTGAACGGCTAAAACATTTCCAAAATCACATCAAGTGCAATATAGACAATAAAGTTCTTCTACTGCGTGATGGACACACGACACACAGCAAAAATTTGCAAGCTTGTGATTTTTCTAGGAAAAATGGAGTCGTCTTACTTCAACTGCCTGGCCATACCACCCACCCTTTACCGCCTTTGGACGTAGCATTTTTTGGTCCTCTGCAGACTTATTTTACACAAGCTCAAGAAACGTTCCTTTGCTTATATAAGGGGGATAAAATATATCAAACACAAATGTCAAGATTACTTAATGAGGCATATGGTAGAGCGGCCACTGTAGGAATTGCAGAGAGTGCCTTTCGTGCTTCCGGAATTTAGCCGGTGAACCAGCATGTGTTTACAGATGACCAATTTGCACCAGCTGATGTTTTGCAATCTTCTAGAACTCCTGTTACAACTTCTGGCAGTAATGATGGAGATAGTAGTGATAACGCACCCCAGAACGAAACCAGACGATTTAAGAGAATGCTTGAAGAAATATCTCCGAGAGCAAAGAAAAACCCATATCCAGATGGCCCTTCATCTTCTCGCAGTGCACTTAAAAAACACCAAACATCAACAAAATACAGAAACATAAAAAAGAACCTGGTGATTCATGGTTTTGTGTACTTTGTGAAAAACAACTGCCGAGTTCCAAGCAATATTATTATAAATACGAATAAATATAAAAGAACGTACTTAGGTCTTTGTGTTATAACATTTGTCATAGATTTCTGCTTTAGCTGCAGCCAATCTTGATCAAAGTGAAGATAGGAGGTTGGATGTCAGCTTTACGCTAGTGTTTACGGGTTTGAGTCATTTAACATAGGTTAAGAGATAGCAAGGGATTGATATCCTTATAGACGACTATCCCAAAATATGTCTGGCCATATATCCCTTTTCACTGGCAAAAGTAAAATCACAACTATATGACACGTTAGTGTTACTAGCGCTCCTACTAAGAACCGGACGCGCAATCCCGTTTAAGATTTCACAATATCGTTCTGCGAGCTGTCTACCTTACTGCAGCATATATCCCGGACTTACCATAATTTTTAAAAGTGCATGTAAACTACTTAGGTAGGTAGTACGAAGCTTAAAATTCAGACAAAAATTGTATACCTAGGGATTCACTAAATGCTTACTGGTAAAATTATCTAGCGCATTATGTACCTACCTAGCACATAAAATAAAAAGCTCTGCGAGAAATAAAAGTGTATTTTTTATAAATTTTAAACTCTTAGTTTACAATATATTAGATAGGTACGGAAATATAAGAACTTCCACTCATTTCCTACTTTACTAAAAGTGGAATATTAGAAATATATATATATATCTTGATTAATTTACATTTTATCAGATCTCAAAGATGATATGGAACCCTCAGAATGCGAGTCCAACTCACACTTGACCAAATTATTTAGATATATAAATACCCAGTTTTTCTGTTTTTTTGTTGTTGTTCTCGCATTTTTGTGTTCATACTAATAGTGAATTTATGATTAAAACTAGATAATAATTCGTTTAAAAGTTTAATTTATATTTGAAAAAACTGGGATGCCCGAGTTACATGTCTCATACATCGTTGAAATCTCCATACTTCAAATCATAATCAATAATCAGGTGTATATATAAACAGCAATTTCAAGATTATAAAGATGCATATTGACATATAACTATCGTTTGATGTTGACAATGGGCACCAACAAAGATGCAACCGTTGTGTCTTTCATCGAACGTAAGTAATGAATTTACTTTACATAATCCATTCAATCTACATCATTTTATACGGCATATTGTCCTATCTACCCATTTAAAAGCTTACCTAACTCGACGTCCGCGAACTTGTTGCTTGGCCATTGTTTCGTGGGCGAATTCAGATGCCATTCATGAGAATGTGGGTCATCAGACGACTTAAGAGATTCGGTCTCGTTTAAAACGTAGGTTTCGGGCTGTTCCAAAATCATTCCAGAACTGATTGTGAAAGGAATTAATGTCAAAAACAGATTAAAATTATTGGCGTTTAAGTTGTTTTGCAATGTGGTACCACATTTGCATTTATTCAGAGAAAAAATGAACATTGTTTTTAGTTACCTACCTATTCGGGTTTAAAACTTCAAAATATTCTGTTTTACTGATATTTAAACCCCCATATTGCGAAATTAGTTGAGTTAGGTAGGTATTTCACCCTTCGCTTTCATATGAAGTAAATTATTAAGTACCTAAGTAAATACCTACCTACTTACCTACTTAACTTTTAGGTAGATACCTACCTACTTGACAGTTGTTTAGGTATGTTAAATGTCCGCAGTTGGAATTATTCGGCTATACCTATGACATCACTATGCCTAACACTTCTTTAGCCTACAAATCTAGAGAGGTTAAATCAGGCGACATTGGTGTCCATGACACTGTCTTGGACAGTTTAATAAAACATAGGTACGATGTTTAAAAAATAAAGTGAAGAAGGGGGATTTTGCAGGCCTATGCCCAGGTCCTCAATGATCTTGTTTACTAAATTTATGTTTTTAAAAATTGTTAATCCATTATTGTGATCTGAAGCCATTTTAATTTACCTACCTAATTGTTTTAATCGAAAACCGTGCATCAGATTTTATGCGATATGAATCTGATACTAAGTGATTTTTATTTTTTTAAGCGAAAACCATGTTGAGAAATGAATTGAGATTTCAAAAATATTTTTTATTTTAAGATAGGTTTGGCGTGACACTTTTTTCACCAAGAATATTCAATGCAAAACCTATACTTTTGCCGCACTGGTAGAAGTAATAAAATTGTTTGTAGGTACATCAGAAAATGCATCTCGATGTAGGTATATAGATGACGTGTAGGTACCCTACATCTCAAAAATTAAAACGTTTAGAACATAAGTATAGGTATTCGTAAGAAATTTTTATCTTAAAATGGTTAATAGCATATCATTAACGAACACCCTGTATAGCCAAAGGGCACCATGCTTTAAATATTCACTACGATAAAACATAAACACATCATATCCTGTCACCAGAATGTCTGAAGACGGTCTTGTTTGGTAGTATGCAAAAATAAAGGCATTCCTGAAGATAAACTACTGTTCTCAGACTCATATTAATCAGCTTCTTCCTAACATTAAAACAGCGACACTTCCTATTGAACTTTACCAGATTTTAATGAAAACAGTAATGGAATCATTTGATCTGTTAAGCCATGAGGGGCACCACGCGACGATTGGTTTAGGAATTAATGTTGCCCATGAAATATTCTTTATTATTTATATTGATAATCAAATTAATAAGTATTTATGTTTGAAGACGCGAGATGTAAAGACCGACATCTATGATTTTCGGGGAAACTAGCACATAGAGGTTCCGAATCTGGAGCCGTTCCATGTAATTGCTGTTACCCGTAACTCCTAGGTTAGAATGTCACGATGAAATTTTCAGGTTAACTTCACCTGTCAGAGATATTGAATACTCTCTTCTAGGTATCATAAAAAATTTCATCGTGACATTCTAACCTAGGAGTTACTGGTAACAGCAATTACATGGAACGACTCCAGATTCGGAACCTCTATGTGCTAGTTTCCCAGAAAATCCTAGATGTCGGTATTTACATCTCGCGTCTTCAAATTTAGCGAAATGTATCAAATACATAAAGAAGTGTTCGAGATGACATTCAATTGTGGGAAGCGCAACTGATGAAGGTTCCCAGAAACCAGAAACAATATATATTATATATATTGTCTTTCCTACAAAGGAATGACACCTCGAAGAGAGTATAACTATTTATGTGTTGTAATATTGAGATAACAACAATGCAACGTTGGATTTGGATGGTGTTTCAAGTACCTGCTATAAAATTGCGTTATTACTTATAGACGTATATAGGTAAGTTCATCCTGATTAACGCGCCAGGATTCAAACAACAACAATCCCAAACAGTCGATTCGTGATGCCACCCATTCCTTAACAGGTCGAAAACTAAACTTCCCCTTCATTCTCTAGACTGTCCAGTTCGAAGCAAAAATCAAGTCTTGATCAACATTGCAGTGAATTAAAACCAACACCAAGATATCCTGATTTAACATCAGAAGTATTGAAAGAGCATCGCTTTGTGCTATACCTAAGCTAAATAAACTAATTATACCTACGCAAGACTGTTTATTTACCGAAATAGTATTCGTAAAATTGCCTCTGATATATTACCTATAATTAAAACTACTCATAACTCTTACAATAGAAAATAAATTATCCAGAAGCTTAAAAGCTTATTCGAATTTATATTTACTTCGAACATAAATCACAAAGGGCAATTTAAATAATTAATATTTATTTGTAGTTTTATGTCCGTTTCTTGGTATATTGCGCAACTTTACCTTTTGTGGGTAGGTACCTACCTACAATAAGTAGATGCCATATTAAAAAGTATTAGTTTCTTTTAAAACACATTCTGCATTACAAATTGTTTCAACAAAAAAAATTAAAATTATTTTTTTTACATTCAACATCCTGGATACCTACTGATTTCGATATTTTTTTGTCAATAAAGCTTTATATTTACATTACAACATAATTTTGAGACACAGGTACTCCAAATTATGTTTTAATATCACTGACGTCATTTATAGCGTAAACAAATTACACTGTAATGTTAATCGAGTGCAATGTTTTCCTGCAGTATGGTTGATATGAAGAAAACTTTGTATGAAACTTTACGTTCGATTTGGTGGAAATTTCCGAGAAATGTTTTTGATGACAAATGGCAAAGATTTTTTAACAACCCCTTAAATTAATTTCGAAAAAATTGTTGAAGTCTTGAATTATCTTTCCTATTCATTGGGTTTTCTCTCCTTAAAAATTTTTCCTACAACAGATAAGTATTTCAGAATCGTATATGGAAAACAAAGTGTAGTAAGGCAATTAATTGCCTTACTACACTTAAGAATTGCCGGATTACTGGCTGTCCGTACAGATATTCTTCCTCGCAGTTATTCTGAAAGAGATGTCTACAAAATGATCAACTAATATTCCTCTATATACCTAATTAATGTATTGTATATTGTGTTATACTTATCTGTATTTGGAGACGTTTCAACTCCCACAATGTCACTAATTTTTTACAAACAACAAAATTAATATCAAAACGAATTTTTGTAAAAAAAGACGTAATAAAATACTTTACGATTGACTACGACTCCAGCGTAAACTTAGACAAAACAACTCAATCTAAGTAAATATTAATTCACATTGTGGGCAAGTTTTGTTATTATATTTTACCGGGAATTATCCATGTCACTAAATAATTATCGGCATATGTCCGTAGTACAATAGTTACTGTGTATTCCTAAGAAATTTCCAATTTTTCAAATTTCTTAAACAATCCTTAATTTCGTTTCTTCTATATTATTTGCATCGTAAATTTTGCTTTACCATCAACCTTTGTATACTCAGCATCAACTCTTCAGTTGTATATGATTCAATGTGGTATCAAGAGTTGTTGTCTGTACTATAGTTATGTTTCTTAACTTTTCAGGTACTATATTTGTCCTTAGATTGTTGTCAGCAACAATTTTTATATTAGATCATTTATAATTACTGTTAACCAAAATGGTATTATTTAACGAATTAATGACCAATGGAAAAACTGCGGAACCTTTGGTGTGTCACAAATGTAAAAAACACAGTTTTGCACCCTAACACCAAACCTTCATTTTAAATACTCAACGCCGTTTCGACAACTCTAAGTTGTCATCATCAAGGAGTAAACCAAACTCCTTAGAGTTGTTGAAACGGTGTTAAGTGTTTAAAATAAAGGTTTGGTGTTAGGGTGCAAAACTGTGTTTTTACAATTAATGATGAAGCTGAAATAACACAGGTGGATGAAATTTAAATACCTAGACTTGTAGGCGTACACTTAGGCATTTTACCACAGACGCGTTTTTATAGAGAACTGTACATGAGACAAGCTGTAAATCACCTATCGTATAACAGTGTCAGTCGCTTAGCTGAATTTGTAAGTAGAAAGGAAGTATTTTTACGTAAAATGGCTGATAAAGCCACGAAATTTGTGCAATTAATTGAAAATAATACCTTAAAGGATTATTCCAGAAAGGATGTAACAGAAAAACCTTTGGCAGAAATATCAAGAACTATAGATTGGACAGGTAATAAAAACTTAATTAAATAAAAATTAAATTATGATTTATTTCTATTGTACAATATTGCCAAGGTAAAGCAACATGTGGGGTTAAAAAATAATTAGTAAGGTAGTTGCGTAATTCCGGATTTGCCAATGTTTCACCCAGAATCTTATATTTTTCTATTTATTTCGACGACGTAGATACCAGAGGAGTAATAGATCTTCTTTACCGCCAGACATGGATTCAACTGTCTTCAATTTGAATTTTGTCTATTCCCGTACATTTAATGTATGCTCTTTGTACATTCTTATCGGCTTAGATTCAGTGTAATTTCCCACACATAGTAAGCAATGACTATTTTTGTTTTTTATCGAAAATATAAAATGCTATTTAAAAAATACATAAAAGTTTGCTCTGTGGTTTCACATGATATCATCTAAATTCCGATTAAAACATTAAAAGTCACAATATGATTATGTTTCAGTGTTGATTGCAAAAATACTAAATACATACTCCTCTTCCGCCGAAAATTGATCATACAGTTACCATGGTGCAGTTTGAAGAAAAGTCAGACGCAACTTTAAGTTTTATTATATTTTAAAAACTAGTATAAAAGTTACATAATTATGTTGTCTCTTAACTTAGTACATAGAATTAATTGTAAAATGGATTATATGTCACCCAATGAGATCTTGCTTGCTCCTTTTCTGATTTGTGACTAGTAAACAATGATTTGTACACTTCAGATACATTACTGTCTTTTGCAACACTATAATCAGCTTTGATTTTTTTTAAATCTTCTGCTTTTGTCACTTTGCCACTCGATTTAATATTTCCAATTTTCGACAATGAAGTAGATGTAGATGGCTTTGATGTTTTGAATTTTTTACAATTATCTTCAGATTTTACAGGCAATCGCCTTTTTTGAAATTTGTCATTTGGTCCATTTCCACCTTCCGTTTCAGATGTTTTTTTCACCTTTTCCTGTTTGGTTTTCCTCTGTTTTTGCTGTCTGATTTCCATGTTTGCTTTCATTAGTTCCAGGTCTTCATCTTTTCCATTGAGTATCACAACATCGTCATCATCAAATGGTTTGGTACAATTTTTACAAATTTTTATACCAATTTCCTTTAATACCCTCTCTGAAAATACACAACCACATGTCCACAATGCAACAAATCTGAATCTGCCATTCATTTCTAGACTTAATATAGGGCAGATATAAGGTGATTCTTTTTCATCAGGAGTACCATCTTTGTTATTGAAGCCAGGATTCTTAGTCAGATTTAGTTGTTTCACATCCTTTAAACTTTTAATATGTTTACATGATAATGGCAAAGTACTTCTGTCAAGTAAGGCTTCAATCACTGAAATTTTACTGTATAGATTACCCAAGTGACAAGTTACTATAGGTTCTTGTAGTGTTTCCTGAGTAATTCCACAACATTTCCATTTAAATCCAAGATCTGCTTCTTTATCCTTAGCCTCTGGTTTCTTTTTTACTCTAACAAGCTCGTCACGTCTGGGAATAGTTCCACCATCACAACCCATTTTAACGATATGCTGAAATGTAAAATAAAATATTCGTATTAAATTGAAATTATAAATTACAATTTAAAATAAATATTAGAATATGTCTCTTACAGTGAGTAAATACATATGAAAGGAGCCTTAGCAATAACAGTTGAGACAAAATCGAAAATGTAGGCGTGGTTTTCGTTCGCCCAATGAGCTTTTGGCGCCGAACGACCTTCGTCCAATTTAACACCATAGATTTCCCATAGTTTTGCCAGGTCGCAATTTTTCATGTGTTCTTAAGATTCATTAAAGCTTCAATCTCATAATTTATGTTTGTACCAGTTTAAGATGAAAAAATATATGTATTACCTTGCAACATTTATTCAATACCACACAATTTTATAATTTAGATAATATGTGTAGATGAATGTTGAAAATTAATACTATTTAAAAACATTTTTAAAATTATAAACTAAAACAGTAGCCCGGGGTAAAACTTGATAATACTCAGTTAATCGGATTTCGATTTGGCAATATTCAAGTGTGAATATTCAATTAATATTTTGTCAAATAATTCAGAATAATTATGAATAACTTTCAAACTTCACTTTTTTTATTCATTAAAAACATCGAAGACCAACAAACCTATGAAAACTCAAATCTTTAATATCCTCACTATTGTCCGCTGACCTACATTTTTTTACAGAACACCATTCTAAAAACAATGTGATAAACAAAAAAATATAAATAATAAGTTATAGGAAACTTCCTAGAGAAAACTAGATGAATAATAAATTTAAAAATTGTTAAATACACCTAGTACTTATTTCTACAAACACAATTAATGCAAATTTGCTATTAATACCCTCAGTTTTTAGGGCAATAAACCGGAAATGTAATAATCATAAAGATATTACCTGTCCAGCAAATGCACTAATCTCTATAATTTGTTATATCCAGATTAAGTCATAATAGAATATATGGATCGTACTGGGGTTCTCATTTTGATACATTAGGAATAAAATTCATTTTGAGGCATATTATAGAATTAGATGAAAAATAAATAAATATTTTCAAACGCACATGTGATGGGTATATCAAATTCAAGAGCTCAATACGAGAAATGCAAATATATTTTTCACATATTTTTAAAACAAATTGTTCAAAAGATTGTAAAAAACAATATATAAATCGAGAATTTCCCCCTTTCATATCCGCAACGATTAGAACAAAAATAAGGAGAAACACTAATATGAATTTTGGGGGCCAAATTATAGAATTAAATGAAAAAATAAAATCTATCAATGGCGTCAATTAATATATCAAAGGGGTGATTATGAGAAATACAAATATGTACAATTTTTTGAATTTTTATTTGTTTTAAAGATATTAATATATAATAAGCGACGCTTTCACCTAATAAAGTAATTAAATGAGGAAAATCCTTCTACCATTAATTCTTCTTTGTATTTAATTATTTCTAAAGGAAGAAATTTTCTAGAAAAAGATATTGATAGAAGCTTTATATATACACTTTAATGCTTTTTTGCCAAAATTATTTCTCTAATCTATCCATAATGTCATAGATTTTTCCATTATTTTATGTTTTAATTTTCTTTAACAAACTGTGTTAGAATAAAAAAGTAACTTTGAATTTAACTTTTTAAAATACATTCCCTATTAACTCGGGCCTGAAATTAGAAATAATGAATAGTTCAAGGGAAAATTTATACAAAAATCGTGAGCTAAATAAAATCATTCTACATTTATTTGTAATTTTCAAATGGATAGCTTAAATGACCTGAATTAATTTCGCAAATTTAATGTTAAAGAGCCCAGAATTTTGATATATTGTTACTGAAGAAAGCTGGTAAGTTCTACTTGCTATTAACCATCTTTTAATGAATAGAAATACATGTGTCAGTGACATAACGGTAACAAAAAATATCTAAAAATATGACAATCATTAGGAGATCACAACACCATCGCAAATCTTACATTTATTTTTTTGTATTTTCAAAATTTCAATCACAGATATAAAATAAATTTCTGAAAAAATTAATATGTACATATTTCTTTTCATTTGTATCGCAGAATCCTAGACCTCGAATATAATCTTGAATAAAGTTGTGTAAACATGGGCTTACTTGTTGTTGAGTAGTACTTCTTTTAGGGAGAACTAACCACTGTGTTTTGTTATATCACTTTTCACCTCTTCACAAAACTGAATAACATCTTCGAAAGTCCAGCATATTTATCAGAATCTGGACGTATTATAGCATGGATTAAATTAAGATACTTAATTACGTTTTGAATTCCTTCAGGGGTAGGTACTTAGTATATACCAAAGTACATATTTTAAAGATATTACCTTTACTGAAGTCCCTTAATTCTTAATGACGCAAATTTGACAAAGTGAGCCCACAAGAGATTATAACTTTACTAGGTACATTAATATCATTATGTTGGATTATCTTCTGAAATGAAGATAAGTAATTTTAAATTGAATTCTTTAGAGAACCATCAATAAGCAATAAAATAATTGTAATTATTTTGCCCATACTTCTTTTCCTTGTTTAATCTATATACTATAATAAAATTGTAGTTGTCTGTTTGTTTGTTGCCTCATCACATAAGAACTACTGCACTGATTTTAATGAATCTTTTATTGCAAAGCATAGTTTGACTTAAAATCTGGTACACATTTTATCTCCCTAAATTGACAGAAAGAATTACTCAATTGGTTCCACCCCACGCACAAAATATTAGATCTGGCATCAGCTTAGATTTTATTCAAAATTCGGAATGTGCCAATGTAATATGTTTAGATTTTTAAAAAATCAACTGATATAACAAGCGTAAATGTAATTATACAGCGTGTTCTGTATATAGAAATCTTAGTGCCTGGTAGAATTACATGGATTTAAAAAATCTAAAAAGTAGTTATATTGGGTATCCTATAAGCAGCTGCATATATACAATGTGGTTGAAATAAAGTGGAGTGGAATTAGTTATACGGGATGGTCCAAAAAAGTTATATTGAGTGGTCAATAAATAGTTGCATATACCAAGTGGTTGAAAAAGGGTAGAAATTTATAAAGTTTGGATAAAAAAGATATTACTGTTATGAAATGGGTTGAAGAAATGTTAGAAGCACTTGTTTATAGAGGGTTGTTGAAATATAAGATGGAGTCGAATATAGTTTATAGTGTGGTTAAAAACTTGTTTTATATCCACAAGTATTTGCATATATAGGATAGCTGAAATATATAGCGGAGTATAATTACAGCTATAAAGGTGGGTTTAAAAATTATTATAAAGAATTGTTATGATCTACAAGCTGTTCCATATACCGGATGGTTGAAATATAGGGCGGAGTAGGATTCTCAGGATACAAAAATGTTATATTGTGTGGCAAATAAGTAGTTGCATATAAAAGTTTATTGAAATATAGGGTGGTGTAGAGTTATAATTATACAGGGTGGGTAAAAATGCTAGAAAAATTTTGTTATATAGCAGTTAGGCGAGGTAAAGTTATAGTAATACAGTGTGATTCAAACAAGATTAGAAAATGTTGCAAATGAAGGAAGGTTTAAATGCAGTGAGGAGAGAAATTATATGTTATAAAGTTGTTGAAAAAATATGAGAAAAAATTATGAAATAGCGTAGTTCATAATAAGTTGCAGAGATAGGATAGTTGAAATAAAGGGTGGAGAAGTGTTATGGTTAATTATTTTAAAAAAGTTATATTGGTTGGCCAATAAACAGTAGCGTATACAGGGTAGTTGTAATACATACAAGGCGATTCAAAAACATGTTGAACAAAACTGTTATATAGGGTGCCCAATAAGCTTTTGCAGTTTTGGTGAAATATATTGGAAATTGATGGATTTATAATTATACAGGGTGGTACAAAAATGTTATACTGGGTGGCCGAAAAGTAGTTGCATATACAAGGTGGTTGAAATAGCGGGTGGAGTAGAATTATAGTGTGATTAAAAGAATGTTAGAAAAAGCTGCATATAAGGGGTGGTTGAAATATAAGGTGGAAACAGATTATACTTTCAAGAGTGGTTAAAAAAATAGATATGTAGCGTAGTCCATAAGCAGTTGCATATATAAGATAGTGAGTAATCCAGTGATAATTAAGAGATTTAAAAAAGTTATATTTGGTAGCCCCTAAATAGATGCCCACAAAGGGTGATTGAAATATTTTGTAGAATAAAATTATGGTTATACAGGATGGTTAAAAAATAAGTTACAATGTTTGACAAATTGGCAGCGGTGTATAGAGTTAGTTATACAAGGCAGTTAAAAAAACATTGAATAAAATAGTTATATAGGGTGGCCAATAAACAGTTGCAGTTTGCGTGAGTGTTTAAATAAAAGTTTTGTGTTAGGGTGCAAAACTGTGTTTTTACTTCTGTGACACACCAAGGGTTCTACAGGTATTTCCATTAGGGTGGATCAAAAAAGTTACAAAAAAATTTGTATATAGGGTAGACCATGAACAGTTGCATTCTACTATATGGAATATCTGAAATATGAGGGAGAAGCAAGATTATAGTCTTAGAGTGTGTTTAATAAAATGTTAGAAAAGTTGTATATAAAGGGTGAAATATAGGTCCTTTAAAAGGTAGGTAATATCTAAAATAATTGTTATACAGCGTAGACCATAAGCAGTTGCATAGCTGAAATATACGGTAGATAAGAGTTGTAGTCCGGTGTTCAAAAAGTTATATTGGGTGACCAATAAACAGCAGTATATAAAGGATGGTTGCAATATAGGGTGAAGTAGACTTACAGTTATCCAAAAAAATGTTTAATAAAACAGTTGTATAGGGTGACCCGTAAGTACTTGCAGGTTGGATGAAATATATTCGGGATTGGTGGACATTCTATACGCGGGTGAAACCGCGGGTAACGGCTAGTCACTTATAAAGGAAAAATTTTCCAAGAACTTAATATTGATACGCTGGTTTGGGCATTTAATGCTACTGGAGAATAATAGAGGGTATAAGAAATTGTTTAAATGGAGACCATCTGGAAAAAAGAAGATTATCGGATGAGAGAATAAAAAGAACTTACTCGAAGAGATAACGCATGACCCAAAGGCCCGAAGAAGAGAAGATTGTTATGTAACACAGCATCATATTAGATGAGTTTCAAATGCTTGTACTCTCTTTATCAATTACAATAATTATTTAAATTATTAACGTGTATAAATATCCTTCGCAAACTGCTCACATTAACTCAGTCAACGTTTCTGCTCTCACACAGATATCTTCATTAATCACTTGTCGAGTTGATCAGCTGGACTTCCCTTCGCGTACATCACAGAGGAAATACAACTCCATGTACCGGTAACTTATGTCACAGCAAAGAGACGGCGCGTTATCTGATTGCACGAAAATATCATTACGAAGAGACATCAGCTAACAGATCGTCGTCGCTCTGTGAGTTACACAAATGGAGAAAATACTCCGCGATTAAGATAAAGTGGTCGTCAAATTAAAATATGTTCGAGGAATACGCGAATGTTCCGGTGCCGTTGCAAAATTTACTTGAACTCGTTTTCGGCTTCAGTGTAGCACTTAATAACGCCCGTAAAACAGTTCAAACCAAAATTGCAAAAGAAAACATAACAGTGAGTGAGCGATACAGTATAGGATTGGAATTACATTCGAAGCAAGAGGTAAAATTTGCAGATGACTTGGCGACTAACGTGATTAATCTTAAATCATCTTTTAAAAATTTCAATAAAAATCTGTAAAACTTACACTTAGAGGAATACCCGTAGTCTTATTGTCGATTTTGTCAACCAATTCTGATATTTGCTCGATAGAGGTAGCCGCTAGATAGTAAAATAAATAAGCAGGTATAGAATTACAAGTTTTAGAGTTACATGTTCCGCCTTGCTGCAGCAACATGTACCTACTTTTCATATCTAGTAGTCTGATAAAACAAAACCACACCGCCTGTAAAATTTGCTCTCCGCCATCTATCGAATTGTTATAGTACTAAACGTAAAACGTACGTTAGTAAAAATTCTGTTTTTATGTGATTTCACTAAACAATGAGAACGCGTGGGTTGGAACAAATTCATTTAAAATTCAGGTTTTATTTTTTTGGAAAAAAGCTCGGAGATGTCGATTTTTTTTTGGACTGTGGTTTTTATGATGATAAACTCAGTTATACAGGGTGGGCCAGAAGTATTTTTCATGTACAATGTCCTATACCGAAAATGAGCAGTTATTAAAAAATTACATTTCTTTCTAAAGTTAAGAAAACAAAGGTAAAAATAAGGTATTTGTTGGTTTTAACCTATTTATTTGCGTCTGGTTTTTATGATTGTTGGCGGTATTTTAGTCGCATGAATGGAAACTCTTTTTTTAATGCTGGAGTTTTTAACACTTGTTTATTTCCATAGAAACTATACTATAATTTTACTTTAAATCAGTAGTTTTCAAGTGCAGTTGCAAAGTTTCAAATTTTCAAAACTGAAAAGCAGCGAATAGAAATTCTGACGATGGTATGATATGGCGACAGAACTCGAACACAAGCTAAAGTTTGCGAATTGTTTAGTATTGGCCTATTACAAGATCGGTAGTAGTAGAATAGAAAAAAAGTTGCTATAATTTGGTCACGTACGAGATAATTACAAAACCAAACATCTTCCAGAAGATAGACAATTAAATGTTTTACTCGATCTTCAAGAAAATCCTCACAAATCCCCTAGACAAATAGCCGCAGAACAGTCAATAAGTAAACCTTCTGTTCTAAAATGTTTGATTAGAAATAAATGGCACCCATAAAAGTTCATTTAGTTCAGGAACTTACTGAAGATGATTTGGGCCGGAGAGTAGAATTTTCCGAAATAATGATGGATAGATGTAATGCCAACCCGATTTTTTCAAGTAAGATAGTTTTTTCCGACGAGGCAATATTTTGTTTAAATTGTTCAGTAAACAGACAAATTTTTGATATTAGGCATCTAGAAGACCCACATTGGATTATGGAAAGTCATACACAGTTTTCCAAGAAAGTTAACGTATGGGCCGGAATTGTGGGTACTTCAATTGTGGGTTCTTTTTTATTGAGGGAACACTTAACTCGGAAAAGTATTTGGACCTATTACAAAATGACATAATACACTGTTTAACAGAACTTTACCCGAATGCTGAAAAAATATACTGGCAGATTCGGTATGGTTTCAACAGTATGAAGCGCCCCCGCACTTTTCGCGAACAGTGCTAGAGTATCTTGACAATATTTTCTCAAATAGATGGTTCGGAAGGAGAGATAATATCGAATGGCCAGCTAGGTCTCCAGATCTAAGCCCGTTAGTTAAGCCAGAAAACATCCAGGAATGAAAGAATAGAACTAGGGCCGAAATACAACGAGTCTTGCCACAAACCCTAAATGAAGTGTTACGAAAATTTGAAAACCATCTTAGGTATTGTCAGGAACATTTAATTTGATATGTTGATTTCTTCATTTTGAAATAACTGTATTTATTTAATAACTGTTAATTTTCGGTATAGGACATTGTACATGAAAAATACTTAAAATTAAATGCCGAATTCAAAAATAAAATTCCATTTGAAGAAATGAAGTTGATGGTCGCAATTTATTTCTGGCCCACCCTGTATAAATAAGTTTATCATCACAAAAATCGCAGTCCAAAAAAACCGACTTGTCCGAGCGTTTTTCCAAAAAATAAACACCTGAATTTTAAATGAATTTGTTCCAACCCACGCGTTCTCACTGTATAATACAAACTTGTTACGACTAGATATTTTGTTAATTACCTTACGGGGGTAAATGGACAGAGCTGAACTAACTGAAAGTACATTTTAGTATAGAATTTTAGAATAGGATTTTTCCATACAAACTTTGCTACTCTCATTTGACCTCCTATAAGGAGTAGGTTAAAAGAATAAATATGCAAATCTTAAACATTTGTCATCAACAAAATTTCAACCAAATCAGACGTTGCCATAAAAAGTTTCATACAAATTTCCCCCCTTCCGCCATTTTCCTCCTTAACTTGTGTTTTTTCAAAACTCATTTCTTGGCTTGTCTACTACCTACCAACTGACTATTTGCAAATTTCTCCTTTATGAATACGATTTCTGTATATTTTTTGTACAACTCGATTTCACACTCTTTTAAAAATAGTTTGATATATATATATATATATATATATATATATATGCATATTTTAATTATTATAGTCTAGTCAATGACCATTTTCCCGGGTAATTTTTGGAAGCAGCACGGATTTTCCTAAAAATTTGGATTTGAGTACTATTTACTCTCTGCTACAAAGTTTACCCTGTGCTTTTGTTTTATAAAGTTTTTTTCTGAAAGTTAATTCTTTTCGAGTTAATCGCAAGTGGAATTATCGATTTCAACCAAAAAAAAGACATGTTTTCATACAGTTTTTCGTAAATAACTTTAAAAATCTGCACTTTAAGAAAAAATCGTTTGTATCGAAAATGTAAGCTTATAAAAAACTAAAAAAAGTTGGGTTTATGGTTTCTGTAGAACCAATACAAACGGAGTTATATCTTGTTGAAATTTTGTTTTTATTTGTCAAACAAACTTTCTGAGCCTATTTGAAATAAGTAAGTGATTTCTGAAGTGGTAGCAATTAATTTCAACTGGGGTGGTATCTAGGGGCTAATTTGTACAATTTTTTCTCAAAAAACAAAAAAAATATTTATGTCATAACTCGCTTCATTTTCATGTTGTAGACTTTTATATAAAAAAATAATGCATTTTTAAGCACTTTAAAAACGTATTTATAAACTTTTCCTGAAAAACGCATTGTTTCTCAGTTATTTCACGATAAACCTTTCAATTTTTGTTTTAACAAATAAAAACAACATTTCAACAAGCTATAACTCCGTTTGTATTGATTCTCAGAAACGAAAAACACATTTTTTGTTTTTCCATCAGGTACATTTTTGATCTTAATGATTTTTTTTCTGTCCGCTTATTCAAGACCCATGCCGATTTCTCTTTCATAGCTCCACGGACTTCAATCTTTTTCCTTTTAATACATATTTCACCTTAGGAAACAAATAGAACTCACACGCTGTTAAATATAACAGGTGTCTCATACTTGTGTTATTTGATTCTGATTTCTCACTTAGATATTGTACTATTTGCTACAAACATTGTCCAATGTGTCTCGCAGTTAAACAAAAAAAATGAAGGGAACCCCACACCTTTGCTGTATTCTCAAACGATCAAATATTGTAAGATTATATAAGTATTTGTGGAATTCTATTATTTATATGTTTCTCTTATTTCAATGGTAATATTTAATTGAGTATTATTAAGAGTTTGTGTATAATCATACTTTGAAATTATAAGGAGCAAGTTTTTAGATCACCCTCAATCAACACAAATTGCAATCATATCACACATGTCAAACAATTGTTACGAAGCCAATTTGTAATGACATGAAAATGTTTAATTCTAAAATCAATCAAAACTTGACAAGTGCTCATTAGTAACACTGACAGTTGTTAAAATGTTTGCCTATCTTCGTGTGCGGTTGAAATATTTCAAAGAATCTATTTAATGGTGGAACTGAACGTACAATTTTCAATCAAGAACACAGATATTAATTTATTTTCCATTAGTCTTCATCTTATTAAACGCTTTTGAAAAACATATTATATTTTGCCTGCCACATATTCCGTTAACTAAATGCATTATTACTGATACATACAACTGATGTTAATATTTAAACACGAAATGAATATCGACATATAGGGATTCAAGGGAAAACTAGTCCATATAGACCCCCAAATCGGGAGTCGTACTGTGCATTAGCACAATTGTTGCGACATTAGTTTAATTATTTTATTGGAAGCTAATGTTATAAAAACTTCGAAACTAAAACCGATGTTAGTATATTACTCTCTCCTACAATGTGCGTTAAAGCATGTAAATAAGACATTTTATCGGTTTCTTGGAACTGAAACACGAAAGTTGGGATCAAAATGTTTTCACAGATGGGTACTCAAGTTAATTGTGCTCAAGAGCGCTTCAATTTTGTGTAGACAATAAAGCAGGATCTTTCTGGTCTCAAAACAATGCTCTATGTTTGTATAAGAGCTTGAAATCAAAACATCATTGGATATGATGATCGTTTATATACATCCAAATACCTTATCAAAATGATCAGGAGATTACACCTCCACAACTTATTATACAGGGTGAGTTTTTTTTTGATGATCAGTATGGGGATCTCGGAAACTAGCGGAGATAGAGCAATGTTTAAACTGGGAAAGATTTGCAGTTTTATTGGCTCAATTTAATGACACTTTCGGATTTTTGTAAAAAGTCATTCTTACTAGATATTTGGAAAAAACGAAATTCTGTCGATTTAGTCAAATCCCTCTAGCTCCATTGTTTTTGATTTATAAAAAAAAGTAGAAAATTGTATCCCGAATATGATTGTCATGCCCACGTTTGGGTGACAGCTCTCGTTTTCGGATATATGACACAAACTTATCTTTTTTTAAATGGAAACCATAGTTGGCTATGACGTCAAAAAATCGAACATTTTTAGAGCTTTTCAACGATACAAACTCGATATAGTTATTCATAAAAATAACGGAGTTATGGATGCTTTTCTCTCTTATTTTCACTTTTAACGTAGTTAGCCATGAAATAGATTGATTTATTAATAACTATTCCAAACAACGTTGAACGATTTTTTTATTAGGTATATCAGATTTAACGAAAAAACTAAATAAATAGGTACTTACTAAAAACTTAAGAAATTAAAGTAGATAATAATGGTTACAATTTATGTTCGAAAAGTCCACCATTGTTATTTAGACAAAAATTGCATCTTTTTAAGATTGACATTACCGCTTTCACCAACTGTCTCATACTTTCTTTTGTATACTTTGTTTTTTAGCGCACCCCATAAATAGAAGTCTATAACTTCCAAATCGGGAGACCGGGGTGGCCATTGGCGTGGGCCATTTCTACCTATCTAAGAGTTTGGATATATATAGATATCATCTAAGTGTTAATAATAACGAGTTATGACCAGGTGCTCCATCATGTTGGAAGCACTCAATTTCTAAACGAGTTCTCAAATTCAAATTATGGAACATGTCTTGAAAAGTTGCCAAAACATTTATTTGTGCTGCTTCGTTAGTTTGATTACGTTCCTTTGGAGATTTAGTAAAAGATCCATATCGGCGTAAACTATCGTAAAGCTTCTTAAATTAACATAGAGCAGGTTGACGACGATTAAAATATCTATGAAAGTATTCCTCGGCTGCACCAGCTAGAATTTTTATAGCATATGATATAACATTCCACCATATTCAGTTTTTCTTCGTTAGAATATTCCATTTTATCACGAAAACTTGTCAATATCGACTCTCAGTTCAGCACTACTAATGGAATTACTCTCAAATGAGGAATTCAAAGTGAAAACAATCTTTTTCATGGCTACCTATGTTAAAAGTGAAAATAAGAGAGAAAAGCATCCATAACTCCGTTATTTTTAGGAATAACTATATCGAGTATTATATCGTTGAAAAGCTCTAAAAATGTCCGATTTTTCGAGGTCATAGCCAACTGTGGTTTCCATTCAAAAAAAGATGAGTTTGTTTCATATCTCGAAAACGAAAGCTGTCACTCAAACGAGGTCATAACAATCATATTCGGGATACAATTCCCTTGAATTTTTGATATTTACAGTTTTTTTATAAAATCAAAAACAAAGGAGCTAGAGGTATTTGACTAAATCGACAGAATTTCGTTTTTTCAAAATATCTAGTAAGCCATGACTTTTTACAAAAATCCGAAAGTGTCATTAAATTGGGCCAGTAAAACTGCAAATCTTTCCCAATTTAACCATTGCTCTATCTCCGCTAGTTTCCGAGATCCCCATACTGATCATAAAAAACTCACCCTGTATAGATAGTACGTTGATGCAAATAATGTATGTTCTCAATAAGATATTAATATAAAACACTTAAATATCTGCAAAACGGTGACCTACCTTGATTGGCTCACATTGGCGAACGACAACTCTTCGTCGGGAACATTTAAGGAAGTGGATTGGACAACAAAAAACAAAAGTAAATTTTATTTAAGGGCTCTAGACAGTTTTACTAACGTGAAATTTGAACTGACAAAACCAACAGGTGATTCAGTTAATTAATTACACCCGACTATGAGAGAAGTATGCTCCCATGCTCTAACATGAAATTTTCTAAGGTCATATATGCTTTCAGATAAATTTATACTGATAATTATATTACTGAATTCCATATTTTTACTTACGCAATTGTCAAACAACAAATATGTGTCTTACTGCAATTGCCAATCGATAGAATCGGATACAAACACACTAGACTAGTACAAATCAGAATTTAATGAAAAATCAAAAATAGTTGTGATACAAAAAGCTTTCAAATTTCTTAATTAATATTCTTCAAACTAGATCAAATAGTATCTTAAAAAATGTTATTACTCATACAGTGTTTCAAAGAATCCAAAATGACTTTACAAATCTCATTTCATAATTTAACTTATTTTATGACATGACTTTAATAAGATATAGGTATAAATCTCTCACTAGTATTTAACCTTACCTTGTATAATTGAAGATCATGAAACTTTGTGCCATATATAAACTCAAACAAATTATCTGTATTATCTAGTTACTTTTAAACCATTGTCTTAATTGAAACCCCAAGCCACTATATCCATCCAAATTATAGTCTCACATCAAGAAATACATACTACAATCATAAAAATCGAAAACCAAAACTATCCAAAACCATTCCCCAAAACGTGGTAACTCCTACTTTACGATTGCGTACTATAAACCATAATTAGTATACTCGGTACTCCATAATACCACTAACAATAGAAATATTTCTATACAGCTATTTAACAATTGACCAACCCTAAAAAATATGACCCAACAGAAGAATCAGACCATTCAAAAGTAAGGCCAAACAAAAATCCTTCTAAAGAAGTATTATAACTCAAATCTCATAAATGCAAGGCCATTGGTTCACTTTTGACCTTCTAAGCGATACCAGGGAAGAAATTGCGTCCTAATTTATCTTCTTCGACTGTTATTTTCATAACTGGCTTATCCATAAACTAGCTGAATGTACTCACAAGGACAGTATAATCTCGAAACATTCGATACTAAATTGAAATTTTCTCCCTTCTTCTATGTCAGAGAACCATGACATTTCTGTCTGTTCCACGTGTTTAAGAAGAAGGTCACAGAATAGTCTGTTCTAACAATTAAACGACATTTACTGAAGAAAAAGAAGTGATACCTTTTATACTAACCTGATAAATCTAACGTTTGTAAATAGAACTTCCGAAGTATAAAAAAATAAATATTTAACTTTAAAGACGAGCATAAGGCACGAAATGTTAGGTTGTATTATTAGTTTTAATTTAAGCACGAGCTATAGCTATATATAAATGTCGTTGTCATAATTTTTATAATAGCAATTAGGGTAACAGAGGTGCGCATCGCAGGTCTATCAACCACAGGATAAAACTAATTTCTTTGGTATCGCGGGTCTGTAGAAACATACCAAGACAACAGGATAATAGGTACTCAGGAGCTACAAGCATATAAATTGATGCAATGACCCCACAAAGACTGGCTTAAGCTATAAAACTTTTACAGATCTGCATACATATGCTTTTTTCTACTAAATAACAATGGCCAGTACCTATTATTTTATTGATACAAACTGCTTAAATTATTTACACGGTAGAAATTACAGTGTGAGTCTCAAACAAACTAAAAACTATTATCGGTCATGATATTGTACAAGATTAAAACTGAAGCATTGTACAAAAAATTAGATCTTGCAGTCAGAAATAGAAGAAAAATAAGAAGACACTCTAAGAGTTATGTAAACAACCCTGAGGATTATCCTTTCATCGATTGAAAGTCTGATACATAACTTTTTTGAATTAGTCTACCGATGCGTAATTGTTTCAGAAACAGAATAATTTAAGATTTGAAATAACATTGTAACTGTAATATGCATATAATATACATTTTTTTCGTTGCTAACTGCTATATTTTTACTAATTATCTCCACGACGCGTTACAAGCCCCGCCCCTACATATGCATCTAATTTATTCCTGACTAGAAAATAACTTTCGGATAATACATCAAGTAATGTCTCTTGTATGCTACCACCTTCTGTACACCTGATGAGCATTTCGAGGATATTATGATGTCTCGAAATCGAAATTTATTGCTTCTTTGCATACAAGAAACCGCCCACAAAAAGTGACACAAGGTAGCCTACGTAAAAATCTTTTAAAGAAATATCATTTTAAAATATGCTAAAACTATATTGAAATTGTTTCGTATTTTTACCCACGTGCATCATAATATTATTTCGCTCGTTTTATTCAGACGATTTTCGCTATTCGGAAAATTATATCTACACAACTTCAAATAAAACGATCAGATATTTACGACGGCACAGAATTGTTCACATAAATTTCTGATTACTTCATCAAACATATGAGGTGGTAAATTTTGATATCTGCATAGGAGATAGCCTCACAGAAAAAATCCAAGGGTGACAGATTTGTAGATCTTGGCGGACATCACTTTTCTATTTGGACAACTGACCTAACCGGCAATCTTTTCTAGCAAAGATTCGTTGGTTTCGGGAGATGTGTGAGAAGTTGCACCACCTTGTTTAACTCAATATTTATAAATTCCGGTTTCCAAGTCCTCATTTTGATATTGAGATTATTAATCCTATTTTAATGAGCGTTATATGAAATTTCATCCCTAGTTGAACATCTAATTTTAATAAGATCGATTCACGATCAAAGAAAATATTTCAGAATAATTAGAATAGAGAACCTCCTCCTTTTTTAAATACTGAGACCCAAAATGGCACCAAAGAGTGACAAGACAGAAGTGCGCCTCATGAATATGAACAAATCTAATGCTTAATGATGATGACCTTAAAAACACTTGAACTCAAAATGTCGTTATATAATGAGAAAGATCATGTTCAAACTGAATAAATACATTAAAAATAAAACAAAAACCAACTTCAAAAAAGTAACTTAACTAAAATACATTAAATCATTTTTACTGCAACAATTAAATGCTTTTTCTAAAGTTGGTGTCAAGTTGAAAAGTGAAATAAAAGTATTTATTGTTGCAGTAAAAATTATTTTATGCTTTTTAGTTAGGTTAATTTTTTGTTTTTTTAATGTATTTATTTACAATTTTAATTCTTAGTGGTGTAATGACTTATTTGGATGGGTAAAGAATATAACTCATTCCTGGGAGTTTCATAAACTTTCATCGTCTTCAAATCTAATTATCTTTTTTGATATTGCGGAAAGTAAAGTATTTTACTCTTAGACTGGAAACGCACCGGCCGCAACATTTTGTTCGCAATGTAAAGCAACTTTTTGTTATGCAACGTAAATGTTGATACAATTTCGTAAGCAACATTTAGGTCACAATAATTAATTATCTTAGTACATAACCATCGCCCGTCAAAGTGAGAAGTGCTGTTTGGTCCAACTCATTACAGATTTTCAACAGACAAAATGGATAGGCAAACAAAGTCGATTATTTTACTGTGCTCATTTTTAAAGCTATTCGATGAACAAAATCAAAAAGGAAATAGATTTTGGGTTCACCCGATAAACCAAAAAAGGAATAGTCTTGATTTTATTCGTGATCACGAAAAATCTTACAGCTATTGCCGAATGCGTATCGAAACCTTTTACGAGCTTTTGAATCTAGTTCAGAACCGAATAAAGAAGAAGCCTACAAATTACAAAAGGTGTATTTCAACCGAAGAAAGATTAATCATAACACTAAGGATGGTCAACAGAGTTTTGTTCATCCTTCTTTCTCTCCATTTTACGACACTAAAAATGTAGTAATTTCACAAATGTTACAAAGAAACTGACGATTCCTCTTCGGCAGCGCAACATCACCCTTTTGTTGCAAACCGTTGCGAGACGTTGCAATGGCACTGTTGCACTCGGTGCGTTTCACCTTCATTTGATCCTAAAAGAAATTTAGGAGCAAAACGTTGCGCAACAAAAAGTTGCGGCCGGTGCGTTTCCAGCCTTAAGCAACAATTTTTATTTTGCCCAACCTCGGTTACTGTTGAATAGAATAGAGTAACTTGTTTTCTAAATATGTATATGTATTAAGAAGGTTCTGCATATGATTCCAACTTAGGTGGATCTACTATAATGTAGACGATTTGAGGATCATCATTTTTAGATCTGTTAATTATATTGACTTTCATAGCCTCTTCTCCGCGAATTCTTATAATCATTATACACTTCTAAGTGTTTAGCATAATAGGACACAGTTTTCAATTCTCCTAAACTTTGTTTGATAACTATTTGACTTATTATTGAAAGTAAAGATACATCATTTTTAAACAAAATTTATATTATTTCTCAAACCTTGTATACTATTTAAAAAAAAGTGCCATGAATATTTATTATATAATTTTTAGTGATGTGGCAAAATTACATGCATTTTATAATTCTAATTACTTCTATTTGATGACAATTTTATATGTTAACAAAAGTAAAAGTAGTTCACTTTTAAGCAAAATTCCTATTTGCTGAAAAATCTCATCTACAGTTAAATAAGTAACATGTATAGATTGCAGTAAACGTTTTAGACCATGCAAATCTGTTTATGAAGAATGCTTTTTCTCTTAATATTATTCATAAAAAAATCGTTTGATTTATGAAGATATACTGTATATACAGCCTAATTCAGAATCTTTACCTTGAAGTTGATTCACTGACATGTATTTTGATTAATCCAATTTGTTTTCAATTTATTATACCCCAAGTTCCGAATAGAAACATTTCCATATTTTTATAATCATCAGTACCTCCACCAAAACTTGCTGTATAACAAATTCGGTAAAAAAGGTTTTTGTTGATTTTCTAAAAAACAGTACACTTTCATTTCGAGTCCAGTATCGTAAACATCATTAGCAATTCGACATGCCACCCAAGACAAGCGGTAAAGCTGCAAAGAAAGGTGGAAAAGCTCAAAAGAACATTTCAAAGGCTGACAAAAAGAAGAAGCGCAGGAGGAAGGAAAGCTATGCCATTTACATTTACAAAGTATTGAAACAAGTACATCCCGATACTGGTATTTCCAGCAACGCCATGAGCATCATGAACAGTTTCGTCAACATTTCGAACGTATTGCTGCTGAAGCTTTCAGAATGGCACACTACAATAAACGTTCCTCTATTACAAGCAGGGAAATTCAAACAGCTGTTCGTCTATTGTTGCCCGGTGAACTCGCCAAGGACGCAGTCAGCGAAGGAACTAAAGCTGTTTGTTGCCAAATAAATCAGACAATTTTCGCATTAATATTATACTTGATAAAATGCGGGACCAGTTCTGGATTCCCGGAATAGGATCCAGTATAATGGTGGAAATGCCTTGAGCCGTTTTCGAGTAATAGATGAATACACCTAAAAAACATAGATACAGACGAATTGAAATCGGTTAAAAATCTAAAAATATCACAAATGAAAAAAATGTAATGTTTATTATAGCGCCAGTGGTACTACACTAATTGAGAGGATGCATACAAAAAACAAATAACATAATCTACAACAATTTTCTCCAAACTTAGCGATTTTACTATTTTAAACATTATACTGAAGTGTTTCATTCAACTGCTAAATAATTACTTTCATATATTTTTATCGAATCATTAAATGTGATATCAAAAATTTGAATTCGGGTCTCCTCTGAACTGCTTAGCTAATATTTACTACAATAAGTAGATAATGTGTTACCCTATTTTATACGAACAATGAGACAGCAAGTTTTTTCTTTTAAATTTTATTATTAATTTATATTACTAAACTGCACAAAAGACTGATCTCTTAGATTTCACTGTCGCACCCAAAGTTATACACGGGAGATGTACTACACTTCTACGAATTTTGCTATTTATAAACAAAACTAGCATCATATTGAACCATGCTTAATAAAGTATTTCAAATTCTGTTGTCAAGAACTTATTTAATCTATGAATTGAATATCATGTACTCTAGAGCTAGAAATAATGGTTTGAAACAACTTTAGTTAAGCAGATAGTCTTTGGCAATGATAAACCGTTATTCTCTTACATCTAAATTTTAATAATTTCTTTTGTTTTACAGGTAAGTTCCAGATATACCCTAACAAGTCTTTTTCGTAAGTATGGCCGCAGGTGCAATTAAATCAAATTACGGAATCTTCCCTAATTAGACTAAATTTTATTTTGTACTTTCTACCTTCAATTCTTAGATTAAGAATTTCTTTTGCTTGTGAACTATAATTTTCAATTACCTTGCTTACTATTAAAGTATAAGCTGTATTAAACAATTACCAGCTATTGAAAAATAAGACCTTCTAATTATAAATTATCCAATATTTCAAAGTAGAACAATAAGTCAATCCTATTTTAAAACTGAACACGTGATGCCGATCATTAATCTTTTTATTATTTTAATTTAAATAAAATCCTCATACTTGAACGTGACATTCGATATCGTAATCAGTTAATCCATCTTGTGAACTGCTGCTAAGAAGACTTTTAATAATCTTGGTAGTCGTATCAAACGATGTTAACCAATAAAGTGCAATTTAACGCTAAACAATTTTGTGATTTTCTTAATGCAGATAACATCTGTTGTATTGTTTTGTCTGTTATAACAACTATTAGTGGGTGTTAGATTATATTCGCTTAACAAAATGGTAATTTCAATGGAAATTGAAACGTGCTTCAGCGGTAGCTATATATGCATAATGATTAACTAATGCAATTTTTTTGAATGATTTGCCAAATATTCTGTGACAACATACCTAAATATAATGCATTTGGTAGACTTTAAAATTATCAAAAATTTTCCAGCTCTGTAACTTTTTATTTTTATCAAACAGTGTGTTAAAAGCTATTAACCGCTTGCCTTATATCATATCTGTCATTGTATCCAATATCAACTTTTATATTTTAAATATTTTGTGAAATATGTTTTAAGGTTTTTTATAAACACAATCATGTAAGAAGCTTACACTTCCATTACAATTTTGACAAGAAAAATGTATTATTTCATGAATGCCAACTTTTGATCAAATAAATATTAATAATAATCATTTATACCATACATTGGTTCTTTAACTTGTGGCAAAAAAATAAATTAATAGGTTTGAGATCTGGTGGCCTCGCAGCCCATTTAATTTACCATAGATAAAGTGTACTTAAATGGTTATGTTGTAAAAATATAGTTATTCCATGGTGGTCTCCCATTATGTTGCTTTGTTATATTATTCTTTATTGTTTTCTGAATGTTATTTCTGGCATCTTCTAGTTTATTTTAGATTTTCTTGGGAATAATACCACATCAGAGTTCAAACTTTTGTATATTTTAAAACCAAACGTTTCAAAATCCTGTCGGATTTCGTTTTCAATGGATATAAATTTATAAAGTAAAATTGAAATATATGACAATTATTTTGACAAATATGTTTACGTTACTATGGAATTTCTTTGATTTTAAATATACAGGGTGCACAAGAAATTCCAAAGATCATTAAAATCAAAAAAAAATTTTCAAGTTGGAAGAACTTGAAAAATTGTCTTCAGAATTTATTTGTGGCGTTCCTAGGGACGACTTTCTTTTTAAGATAGTGCATTTGCCAAAAAGTGCGATCAAAGAATTCTGATAATTCAGTGATCCCATTAAAGTCATAAGGGAAAACCTAGGAAAAAACCTCATGAACTATCCCGATGTAGGGTTGTTCAAAAGGATATGCCCATTGTTAATTTCATCTTTAATTATCGGCAACCAGACATGACTGAAATCTACGGAAGTAGAAGCGATGCAGTCGTTTTCATTTAACAGAATTAAGGCAGATTCTTTTAATTTTCGTTTTGTGCAGTGTTCTTCTTTGTGTAATATTGTTGTGTTTTGAAATTGTATTTTATGGCCTTGGTCCCAAGCATGTTCACAAATTTTTGATTTTTCGAACTGACGTTTCTTTATGTAATTTTGATGTTCATTTATTCGAACATTAAGAGGTCTAGAGGTTTCTCCAATATAAAACTTATTACATTCACAAGGAATCTTATAAATGCAATTTTTTGAGTTTTGCGTAGCGTTTTTTGGTTTTGTTTTTGTTATAATAGATTTAAGCGTATTTGTTGTTTTAAATGTAGTTTTGATGTTAAATTTGTTGCCTACTCTTCTCAATCTCTCTGACAGGCCCTGTATATATGGTATTGTTGTTGTTATAATGTGGTTTTCCTGGTTGTCAGTATTATTAGGTGAAGTCTGGTGTTGGTTGTCAGTTGTTTTGTGCTCAATTTTATTTAACTCTTTGTTAATAAATTTTTGAGGGTAATTGTTTGCAGTTAGAACATTTTGTATTAATGATTTTTCTTTGTTGAATTTAGTAGTATCTGAGCAGTTAGTCTTTGCTCTGTCATATAAAGATTTAATAACACCTCTTTTTACCGTATTTGGACAAATTTGAAGAACAAATGATTTTTTCAAAAGAAAATAAACCGTTGGTGTGGTGGCGTTATGTTGACGACATATTCATTATTTGGGAACAAAATCTGGAAAATTTACAGGAATTATTAACCGACATAAACAACAAAGAACCAACCATAAAATTTACATTAGAAATCGAACAAAATAACAAACTACCTTTTTTGGACATTTTAATAACAAAAACACAATCTTCATTTGAAACAGAAGTTTACAGAAAACCAACTCACACTAACAGATATCTCAATTTTAACACGAACCATCCAAATACGGTAAAAAGAGGTGTTATTAAATCTTTATATGACAGAGCAAAGACTAACTGCTCAGATACTACTAAATTCAACAAAGAAAAATCATTTATACAAAATGTTCTAACTGCAAACAATTACCCTCAAAATTTATTAACAAAGAGTTAAATAAAATTGAGCACAAAACAACTGACAACCAACACCAGACTTCACCTAATAATACTGACAACCAGGAAAACCACATTATAACAACAACAATACCATATATACAGGGCCTGTCAGAGAGATTGAGAAGAGTAGGCAACAAATTTAACATCAAAACTACATTTAAAACAACAAATACGCTTAAATCTATTATAACAAAAACAAAACCAAAAAACGCTACGCAAAACTCAAAAAATTGCATTTATAAGATTCCTTGTGAATGTAATAAGTTTTATATTGGAGAAACCTCTAGACCTCTTAATGTTCGAATAAATGAACATCAAAATTACATAAAGAAACGTCAGTTCGAAAAATCAAAAATTTGTGAACATGCTTGGGACCAAGGCCATAAAATACAATTTCAAAACACAACAATATTACACAAAGCAGAACACTGCACAAAACGAAAATTAAAAGAATCTGCCTTAATTCTGTTAAATGAAAACGACTGCATCGCTTCTACTTCCGTAGATTTCAGTCATGTCTGGTTGCCGATAATTAAAGATGAAATTAACAATGGGCATATCCTTTTGAACAACCCTATATCGGGATAGTTCATGAGGTTTTTTCCTAGGTTTTCCCTTATGACTTTAATGGGATCACTGAATTATCAGAATTCTTTGATCGCACTTTTTGGCAAATGCAGTATCTTAAAAAGAAAGTCGTCCCTAGGAACGCCACAAATAAATTCTGAAGACAATTTTTCAAGTTCTTCCAACTTGAAAAATTTTTTTTGATTTTAATGATCTTTGGAATTTCTTGTGCACCCTGTATATTTAAAATCAAAGAAATTCCATAGTAACGTAAACATATTTGTCAAAATAATTGTCATATATTTCAATTTTACTTTATAAATTTATATCCATTGAAAACGAAATCCGACAGGATTTTGAAACGTTTGGTTTTAAAATATACACAAGTTTGAACTCTGATGTGGTATTATTCCCAAGAAAATCTAAAATAAATTATTCTTTATTTCAATCAAGACATTTTGCATTATATCCATTAAATTACTTTGTAAAAATTCTAACTGGTAAGAACATTTTTGTTAGAAATAATAATTTGCCTCTTAATTCTGTTCTATTATATGTTGTTTTTTATAAGGAAAAGTATAAACAATCTTTAGAATGGAAACTTCGAGATCTACAAACTGTGAACTAATACGCTCTCTATACTTTCTTTTTTCTTACTTGTTTTCGCGTATTTTTTACATGATTATATTATTATAAAAAAAATCATCAGAACTCGTATAGGATTGTCTTTACAAAATACAAGCTAACATTTGCCACATGGGCAGATCGCATGTTTTTTGTGATTTAAGGCATGTGTTTAATATATAACTTGTATTTAAACCGTACAATCTATTATAATGTTGTTTCTTAGAACCATTGTACAGTTACGCATATTTAGCTGATTTTTTCAGTACATACTTTATTGCTTTTAAGACTACATTTTCTTTAGGGTTAAGAAAACGACCAATATTTAAAAAGTGTTTAAGAATCCCAGTCAATAAAACAAATGTAAAGAGTGGTATTAGGAATGTCCCAGAGAAATTGTTTCCGTGATAGGGAATGCATTTCAAAATATCAAAAAGGGTAACCTCATAGTTGTGGGATCTACGTAGGAAATAGTCTGATATCCGCATTATGAAAGATCTGATGAGAAACACTCTATTTAAAAGCCAATATAAACTGATGGAAAAACAGAGATAAGCTTCATAGGTGTACAAAGGCGTATGCTACAATTTCTAGAGGACAACTGTAAAAATTTTTGGAAAAATGTTACAATGAAGAAATAAACAATGCAAACAGTAAAACGATATAACTGAGTTTTTCAATATGATAAATGATCATTTATTTATGACTAAAAAGATGTAAACATATTGAAATTATGTACATTGCATTGTATACACTCTTCAACTCGAGTACGAAGAAACAAGAAATAGTCAATACACAGTAAATCAGTCCTCCTAGACGGCAGGGATAGTAATGATGCCTTAAGCATATTACACTTGCGATTTGCTGTTGATTTATTCAAAGAGTGGCAACATAGAAAAATGTAGTTTGGTGATAGGCTACAAAATATTGTGTTTATTTATCTTTAAGAATTATGCTAGTATATTAGACAAATATCAATACATTCACACCATCGTGACTAGCCTGTATGTGTCGTGAGTCGCCGTCCTCTGTTTTCGTATGTTCATGTCCTCGATTATATAATTCTTTTTGGCAAATTCAATACGTTATGTTTACTGTCATGTTGTCATGTGACTATAGAAAGTTTTTTATTTATTTTTCCAGTTCAGATTGTAGGCCCTGGCAAATTATTATATAAATACTAAACAATTAGACACTTGTTTCATATAAGAATATGTTTCATTTAAACTTATTGGCGTGTTCAGTGGATCACTTGAACAAGCGCTCAAAAAATGACAACACAATACCTAATTGAATCATGAAGCTTATTTGTGACATCTTCTAGTTTCGTGTAGTGAAATATCACCTCACTCGAGAAATAAAGTGTGTATATTCAAAAAATCTAAACTTTCAATATCAATTATATATTTTATATTTTTATTTAGGTTTAAATGTCATTAACAGCGAAGTCAGATTAGTTTTTAAACGTTTTGCTTTTTCTCTAAAGTGTGGTGTTATTCCCCAACAAAACCATAAAAAACTAAAATTATCTAATTAAAATTACCACAGAAACTAAATCAAATCAATAATGAAGCTATACCACAGACGATTATTAAAACATTCATTATTCATTATTTTATTTTAAAGTAAGATCTGATAGTGTCCAAGGTAGACGATCTCTTTTAAGATTTTATTAAATGCAATCTCTGTGCCACACAAACCGGCAAATGGCGCGGCTGGCGTTCCAAATGAGACCGTTAGGTCTCGATCACGACCGCGAACGTATGTTCCAGCAATTTATTTACTATAATCTTCATCCATATAGGGACATATGATCAACACGTCTGAATACCATTTTCTGTCAGTCGCAATGATCATGACTCATGTGAGTTTCACTTTCCTAAAATGAATTTACATGTAGACGCCTTTAGGGAAATCGTTCGAATTCTATAAAGACAAATTAGCCATATTTAAGGATTAATGAAAGATTTTTTTGTCAGTAAATTGTTGAGAGCAATAACGACGTAAAATTGCTGCAAAAGGAGAAGCTGTCAAATTATCAGATGCATATCATAACTAACTGTAGCTTTTTCAGATGTCTAGGACTGGATAGTAGTAATATTATAATTCAAATTCTTTATTATTATTTATATCCTGGCTTCTCAATTGTTAGCTTTCTAAGACAAGTTTGTGCTTGGTGCTTTCCTGATGTTACAGTTTCATCTTAGATTAGACAGTATCCCAAAATTTTAACTGATCTGGGATATCATCATATAATATTTATTGTCTTCTATTACCTATTGACTTTTCAGGAATCTATACTATTAGGGTAGAAGGCTAATTGACTAATTTTCTAACGCTAATAATCATTAACAGGCTAGCAAATAAATTTAATGATTATCAGTTCGTAGAACAGCAGGCTTTCGCAAGAGCTACAGTACTACAGAAAACCTGCAGACAATATGTACGCTTATAGAAAAATGTAATGCATATAATGTTCCACCAAGCTTTTGTAAACTATAACAAAGCCTTTGATTCGATTGAAATATGGGCAATCTTCCGAGGAATGAATAACGCCAGAATAGACTCTATATATAGAGATTTCCACAAGCTGATATAAGGCAAAGCAACCATCAAAATAAACATACCTGAAAATATAATTACTCAAATAATAAAAATAAAATGAAAAGATGTGAGTTAGGCAGGGGGACACCATCTCCCCAAAAATTTACTCTTGCACTTGAAGATGTGTTAAAAAAATTTAACTGGGAGATATGGAGCAGTTTTGACGTACTAATAAGCCATACAGTGGAAGAAGTTCGAGACATATTCGAACAACTGAAAATAGAATCATAGATGGAGGGCTTAAACGTTAATTTCAGTAAAACCAAGGGTAATGACGGAACAAAATGTTAAATTAATCGGAATAGATGGAACGAACAATCGGGAAAGTCGACAAGTATGTATATCTCGAACAACCCATTCTGAAAAGTCCTGATATTCCTATAAAAAGATAAACAGCCAGCACCTGTATTTTCCAAGTTCTATCTTAAGGTATGGAAACCATGACACTCACAATTCATTCGGTGGACAGATTAAGAACAACTCAAAGAGTTATAGAAAGAGCTATGTTGGGAATCTTTCTACGACACCGTATTAGAAATAAGTAGAAAAGACACAGAAAAAAGTATATATATAATGGATAAAACTGCTGAAATTAGTTGAAGCTGAGTAGGGTGTATGGATCGGTAGGAAAACAATAGATGAGAATACAAGTAAAGTACAGGAAAACTACCAAAATGCTGGTTACACGATAGCAAAACAACAGTGGGAAGACATTGGCACCAATTACAGGATCCAATGAACTGGAAAAATCATGGGGACGCCTATACCTAGAAGTGCAGGCTGTTATAGATAGAGTGGGAGAGAGAGAGAAAGAGAAAGAGCTGAGTATTTTTTGTAAGCGTGATTCTCTTCAGTTTCTACATTGTCCTTTATATCTGGAACTTTTTTGTTTATTTTGGATTTTGAGTATACAGTTGCTAGAACTTTACCTAAGTGATTAAATACTTTCTGTTTCAAGCATTTCATTATAATAGAATATTCACATTCTATTTTCTTAATAAATGTGTTTGGAAGCTGATATATTAATGTCTGTGTATCTAGTCATTTGTTCTTTAATTCCCGAAAGGTGAGTTATAATCCTTTTGAGCTAACTTCATATTTTCTGATTTTGATCAGACCTCTAGCGGTGCATTAGCTAATGATACATGGAGGGTTTATTTAGACCTTGTCCGTAATTATAAAACAGCGTCTTAAACAAAATATAAGTTATTTGAAATTTTAATATTCAATTGGTGTGCATATTACATTAAACTATTTTCTCTTTAAATTTGTTTACTACATTCTCTCCCGTCTCAAATGTGTAGAAAAAACTACAACTTCTACAATGTCGTAAGAATATTGAGGGTACAATAATTTGAGTGCCCTTAACTACATTTGTAACACAACGTCATTATTGTTTAAGCTGATTAAAGTAGAAAATTAAAAACAACGGCATTGCCACAGTAATTATAATAATCAAATCAGAATAGACAATGTGAAAATCAACAACAGCCAGGTTGCAAGACTACATGGATCCCTTTCTCTATTATTTATTTATAACCTGGATCAGAAACAGTAAACATTTTTGTCTATGTTACATTTAGTTAATGTTATAAAAAGTGAGGGGCATGACTCTAGTCCACTTTAAATATATGTTATTTCATGTGTGTTTACCCTAAGAAAATTTTCTTAGGGTAAACACTTCTTAATAGTGTAGATATCTCTAATTGATCAACAACTTCACTAGTAATATTTGAATCACCTTAAACATACCATACTATAAATAGTGTTTTTGTTTAATTCTTATGCTCGCAATCTAACTTTAGAACTGCAAATTTTATTTAAAATTATTTTCAGTACTACACCACTGGATTCACCAAATCTGCCACATTCTACATGCAATAATAACAAAAGGCAAGATAAACTAAACAACACTCTATCTTTTTCGAAGAATAAAACTGCACAGATAACACTTCCGGTTACAATAACCTCAAAAGATGCAGGAAAATGACACATTATTATTGTTATAAATAATATGAACTCATCACTATTTAAGTTATTCTGAACTGCATATTCGCGTTTAGTACTAACACATATATCAAAGAATGATTAATTATAGTAAGGTAATTTTCTGAACAAACTTTAATAATCATATTAATTTGTCACATTAATAATTCGTAACATAAAAAACTAACATCTATTTGTAATTCAAAGCAACGAAAATTCTAACTCTCAATATCTAATAATATAATACCAGCAATGTTTGTTTATTTAAAGATAAACACATATATAATTAAGAAATGCGCTACGTTCCGGGTGAGAACCGCGTCTAAATGTATGAAATACTCGACGTTTCGACTCCTCTTTATCAAAAGACCAGATAGAAAAAAACTGGAAATGCCTATTGACGATCAAGTAGTTTATGAAATACCTTTTCGCAATTGTCCACAAATCTACATCGCTCGTACCAATAGACGCATCATTCATCGTATATCTGAACAAGCTGTTGAACTAGAGAAGCGACTTCTCTGCGTTAAACTGCGTGACGATAGCAATGCCTTTCTACCGCATGGAGATCAACAATAGCCAGTCTGGAACGATCCGGCACACCTATCCCCGGTGGACCAATGACCGGGCAACCTAATGATCAGGTGACATCCCCTGTGAGTCGGTGGTTCCAATATATGATTTTATAAGTTCGGTTAGATATCTGCCAACGTTGTAGGTTGGAGAATCGCTCCAACAATGAGCCGAAGAGCTACACTGGGATTATGGGGAAACCATAAAGTATTGGTCTGTTATCTTTATGTTTCTCCTAACTTCAACAGGTATCGATGACACCTTGATCATATCGTTAGTTGTTTTAAGCAGCCTTGATGTTGGATCGTTTTGAAGTTTCCAGTATGTTGTCGCCTCAAGTAAATCACATATCTTCTTATTATTTCCTACTATGTTCATGATGGTGGTAGGATTTCCTTTGTCTGCTGAGAGGATTATAATGATCTTATTTTTCCTGAGATGTCTTAATACTATTCTGTCTTTGTTTGTAATGTTGCATGGGGAGCTTAAACCCTCTGTAAAATCTTGATTACTCTTTTCGGATTTCTTCAGCAACATCTGATGGGAGATTGCAGATTTCCAATTTATTGTTAGCAACGATGTTGTTCGTTTTCCACTGATATTTTTATCAACAGTTTTACTATTGTAATCAAGAGATTGATTCCTCTATAGTTTTCCGGTTATTTAGTGTTACCTTAGTTGAATAGCGAACTTAGTATTCTTGACTTCCATTTTTTGGGTATTGTGTCTTAAAATGTTGTTAATAAACTATATTAATTGTCATCGCTGTCCCAGAGTACTTTAGTTCTATTCCTTACTATATTTAACACTTAAATCACCTGACACTATTAGTATTATTTTATGGAAACCCACCTTAATTACTTATTTACTATTTAAATTAATGTTAATCCATCAAATCCACGAAAACTAAATTCAGATTGCCCATTACACTTTGAAGTTGCGAAAAAATAATAATTAACATATCCTAACAAAAGGAACGGAAAATCGTTTCATGCTTTCCTGTAATGCTGACGCTGTAAAAGACACTGTCTGCATTAACTCGTTAACAATTTGTTTTGCTGTAATTAGAGATTTCGTAATGCTTCCAGATACAATAACGAAATTATGCATTTAACAGATTTCCTTCATATGATAACCCGAGCGGTACGTCATTTTCTTTTAAATCGTAAATGTCAGACAGCTGGCCGTGCTCGCTAAATGAAGTTCTTTGTGCATGGAAACGCAAGGCTAAGGGCAATTGCTCGTTAAATCGCTCGGAAGTTTTTCCGTTTGATCCCGCGAAGAAACAAATATTAGGTTTTAAAGTAATTACGGATCTTAACGGCAGTCATTTGAAAGTATCGTAAAATCTGATGATTGTTATATCCATTGGTAAACAAGTCGATACGTAAGAGTAGTATTTTACGTTAGTTAACTGAAACAAATCGTATAATTTTTCAAATTACTAGGCAATAAGATATCATAGGTTCGTGTGGCGTGTAATATCCCCAATGTGACAGAAACCAAATTTTACATGAAGAAGAAGAAACTGTATAATATAAGAAACAAGTAGAGTTCAGAAATGTCATTGCTTTGAGAGTTGTTAAGACATAAAATAAATATAATGCAGTAACACAAATTAACTTTGTGATGTGATGGTCGAAGAAGGGTTAGACCATGTCGAGGAGCAAGACCTCATCCTCAATTTGATGTTGAGTGACATATACACCGAACAATAGGTTATGGTAACAATAACACCCTATTGTACATGCAAGCAAGTCAGCTTTAGTATTTGTTCTTGTGAATATAACATTACTCCCTCAATCTAATCGACTCGTGGATCCCATATTACAACAAGATAATGCTCGGCTTCATGTTGCTCATGTGAATCTGTTGCTATATCCGCCCAGATCGCCCGATCTTTCGCCCATAGAACATGTTTGAGACATGATGGGTAGAAGACTCGGAAATTTACCCTAGCCCCCCCGGACTTTGGACGTTCTAAGACAAGAAATAGACCACCTTATTGATTCAACGCCAAGACGTGTTGAGTTTATTTTAAAACATATTTACACCAATAATCTTCATTTTTTCCTTTTATATTCCGTGAGGAAACTCATTGCAAAAAGCATGATGATCCGATTCAATTAGTTGCTATACATCTTATAGATGTTTGTATTTGTCTTCTGTTATAGGTACCTGATTCTTATAAAGTCAGATATCATATGTCTAGGACAATGGGGCTAACCTTTTATAGTAGTTACTGAAAATTTTCTGAATGATCCAGAGTGTATAAAACTTTTCCAACAGTGGGATCTTTGGCTCGTTTTCTATGTCTAATTGACTGAAAGTTCTATGATTGTTGAAATCTCAAAAATGTATTTCAAACGTTAACATCATACGTATTCTGGCGATGCAATCAGCTTGTGCATTAATTAGAAGATAAGAATTGTGGTCTATAGTTGAACCGGCAGAGTCTGTGCTCATGATGGTATCATCCACTTCTAAAAATAGCTGCTGCATGGTTACCATTTTTTCACATTCAAAGTCATTTGCAGCACTTTTCGAACTTCTATTATGATTTTTGGAGTTGCATCTGTCTGATATTAATTCAAAAGTTTTAAGAATCTCCTGACTGTTTAAACAATTTAATAGACAATCTAGAAGGCAGGAAAATGGCCGCGTGCCACACATATAATGTTAGTTTCCTGTTATTCAATGCATAGAATGCAAGATTGTCCAGTTGCAGTTTTGATTTACAGAAACTGTTTGCCGCTAAGAACTTTTGGGTATGGCAAAATAATTGATTTCCATTTTCTGAAGTTTTGACTGTACGATATGTTATGTTTCTTTTAGAGATAAGGTATTGTATTTAGAGAAGTATTTTCCTTATTCTAGCCGGCACAAACTATCTTCACGTGCATTTAAGGTGATGTTTATAGAAATCTTGAATCAAACTTGAACTATGCCAATATTCTTAGAGTATTACCAAATAATCTTTTTTTACAAGAATTTCAAGCTCTCCTTCATGACCTCCAGGTTTAACCATCTCCTTAGGTTGGAAAACTTCTTCAACAGAATTCCTCGCTTTTCCATCTTTTCTAGTAATATTATTGTTAATATTCGGTCTCTCCATATTACCCTAGCATCTTTCGGAGTGTCCCCGCTCTTCGGTTTGGTAATAAATACCATTACATCCAGTTACTACGTGTGGTAGTAATTAAATTTTCAACAACCAACTCTATAAATTGACAACGGAAAATAGGTAGTTTGCAAATTTGGACAACCCAAATATAGGTGATGGTTTTAGATTATAGCCAAAAAAATTAAATCTATTATTTGTAGCGAATACTGAGAAAAAAGTATCCAGGAATTTATATATTTGAAAAATAAACTAATAGGTATATATTTTATATCAGTCGCCTTTGTTTTATTCAGAAATTGAATAACATTAAACATTCAGATACAAGGATCAGTAAACTTGTGACTAACAAAGTTAATAAATAGATTTAATTTGTGATGACCAATACAGAAAATCTCCAATGTAATACAGTTTGTATATGGGAGATATTTCGCAACCAGTAATATGCGTTGTTTCACCTTGCAGATGATTTCAAGGTGTACATACATCTCCAATCTCCAATAAACCTAATCTACTCAAAAACAGAATTTGGAGCACTATGTCACATTGGAGATATTACAATCCCAAGTGTAAAAGCGACGATAAAAAATCAGTATTGCTTCCTAGAATTCATCACACAATTTTATTTATTACAAATTATTACTATTACTATTTATTTATTCTTTTTTTTCTCTTATCGCTAGTTTTTTTTTTCATTAAATGGAGACTTCGCTTTACATGCAGGCAAAGCAGTAGATGTTGAAGATGATGTCGATGGGGTGGATGTTGAGATTGATTTCTTCTGTTAAGGTGGAGCAATTTTCTCAGGTTTGCTTGCAGCTTTAGTCTTTCAAAATCACAGTTTATTTTTCATCTCCGGCTGGTTTCTATAACCAGACACACTATTACTTTTAGTTTGAAGTAAAACTTCTGAAGCCATGGCCTTTTTGAAGTATTTCTTGAAGAAAGGCGCCACTACTTTCTTATCATCGATTTTGTAGTTGGCAGCAATTATTTTCTTGCAAAGATGATCCACCTTTAAACCTTTGATGACTTTGTTGACCATGTCATATGTCAGTGGATGAGAGGGATAGTCTTTGGGTTGTTGTTTTTGTCTCTTATTTGTCACCCTGGGTTTGAGGTGATAAATTCAACACGGAAGTTGTAGAAATAGTCGAACTGTGGGTTTCCGCATTAGCCATTATGAAAAATAATTTGTATAAACACTTCCGACAGTCTCTATAACAATTTGCTTGCAAAAAATTGCGCACGTAGATGTATTTGTCTAGAGAGACCGTCTTGACCGTCTGAAGTAGATATTAAGTATTCTCCTGTGGAATGGAATGGCAATCCCAGAATTGTGGAGTAGGGTCATCTTTATCAAGATGGCAAAATCGTCCATTTGCTGTGTCCTGGTTAAAAATTATAAAAAGTTTAAGAATATCACAAGCACTGTAAACACCATGTGCTAACACTCCTAAATACTGACCAGATGATAACTTATAAAAGATGGCAAAGTCTTGAAATTTGGTTTGTTAACTTCTCTGAAACTATATGACTTCTGTCTTATGTTAAAACTTGAAGCTATTGTATAATAAAATTCCTCATTTTGCAAGATTTTTGAGAAAATATTTACAATTACATTAAATTAAAATCCGTATTAAACTCGCCTTAACGTGCTTACCAATGGTCCTCGCCTTATGTTCCGACTTTATCTGAGAATGACTATGATTTTAGTATTTACTATCATTGGATATTCAACTTCTCCGTTCTTAACCGCAGGATTAAAACGATATTTCTGTGTCTCTTTTATCAGTAGATTTCCTCAAATCGAAAGATTAAATAAGACAAGCAACACATCAATTACTTATCTTATATGTGACACAGTTTCTTTCAGATACCGACTTGAAGATGTTTTCGTTAAAGCATGAAGATTGCGTTGTTTCTATTTGAGCGGTACGACAAGAAATTATTATATTATCATCTGGAACTGAAAGTCTTGATCTTGACATCTATAGAAATCGAAAACCGAATTAATGAAATTGTTTCGCCTTTATGAGTGTTTGTGATGCGATCCACAAGAGGCGAAACGTAAGCGCTCGCGCGTGGGAGTTTGTATCACCGCAGTCAGTGCCACAGTACTTCCCACAGATCACCCACGCTATCAGAACTCTGTAAAGACTATGGCACGTGACGTTTTTCACTTCCGAACAGTGGCGTTTCTTAAGTATAAAAAATAGTTTTGTTTATATACGGAAAAATTAATGGTACCACAAGTTGATTAAAAGTTGTATTGCTAATTGCTGTATTAAAGGTAAATTCTAAATTAAATTGCGTAAATGAGAAAAAAGTTGCGCTATTCGAAACGCTATAAAGAAATTAAAAAATATCTACAGGGTTTTTCAAAATATCGATTACGGTCAATCGCTTAACGTTAACGAATTTTTTTCTAGATTGTTTGCAACAATAGTCATTTTTGTTATTTCTTATGACCGCCATATTGGATTTATACGTCTCATAAAAAGAGCTTTTCAACTATGTATAACAGGCATATCTCTGGATGACAGAAAATGAATTTTTTTTAAAAACAGTTTTTTACTTAATTTGCTGTGCAACAACATGCCGTAATTGTGTTCCCTTAAAATTTCCCAAAAAAATTATATAAAAGTACTATTTTCTTTATCTTACTAAAGTAAAAACTAAAACATTATATATTCGTGATTGATAAAGTCTTAAACTAAATTAAATTAAATTAAATGTTCGGAAAGTCCACCATTATTATTAATGCACGCCCTGCATCGATGACTTAGAAATATACATGCATCTGTAAATATTTGCCTAGGCTTCCTCAGTGGCTCGAACAACTCCTGCCTCAAGTACGTAAGATTCGGCAACGAGCATGCCGGAGGTCGATTCCAGTCCAGTTATTTTGATATTGCTTATTCAAAAAGTCAGTAACGATTCTTGCATTATGTGAAGGTGCTTCATCTTGCTCGAGTCACATGTTTGTTACATCTTGAACAGATAAATTTTCTAGCGTTTGGTCGACGTTATTTTGGTAATATCTCAAATTATCATAAAAAATGTAAAATAGAACGTGTCTGTTTATGATTCTTAACCACCTCACTTGATTTACTTATATAGTTATGAGCTGATTTTGATCAGCCCAATACACTTTGTTGTGTATGTTAAATACCTGGCAATTTGTTTCATCAGACAACAGAACCTTAAGCGGAACTTAAAGATTTTCTTAACATTTTTTTAAGAACGAATTGCAAAACAGTCTTCTTCTCTCTAATTTTTAGATTAGGTTTTTAAAGGAACCATAGGCAAGTAAATTATTTCTAAGCATGCTGAAGATTGACAAGTCTGGTTGCGATCTTTCAAGATATCGCTGGAAGTACATAATTTGAACTCGTTTGGCACAAAATGAAACAATCATACATATCCACTTTTTCCCAATTTGAATACCTTTCTATATTTAATTTCATTGAAAAAAATGCTCTAATAACTATTTTACTTCTAAAATATACCATTTATTTATTAAACACTTAACAGACAGAACCAAATAAATAATAAAATGTTGGCAGATAGATACATAGCTATAACAACATGTACTGCATTTGTTTCACAACCAACTAAATGAAAAACTATTTAATATAAGATACTTTGATCATGTATCTTATTTCACTTCCATTCATTTCCTCTTAAATTTTTTGGATCAAATAAATTTTTAATAATTAAGTAGGTACTTTTTTATATTCTACTTGGCACCATCTAATTCACGTTTCAAATTTGTTTCTAGTAGAAATCTGCCATATATTACAAATCTAAAAAAACCAATACACAACTTGTCGTTGTGCTCAATACATAAATTCTATATTTTTATAATACCTCCTACTATATAATGAATATGAGCATTTGACACTGAATTTACACAACTGAAGGAATTTCTTCTTAGTTCTATTATTTATCTCTTTCCTGTATAATGTGTCTTTAATATATCCCCAAAAGATAAAATCTAGTGATAGGGGTAGTCAAAAATACTTCCCGGTGGCTACTCATAAAACTTTGGGAGTCATGGCAGTCGATTCCAGACCTTGTTTCTGGCGGCAATGCGGTTCCCGTTACTAACTAGGGAGTGTGACTTGTCAAAACTTTACAAAGTAGTTCGCCGGACGCACTTTACTTCGGGATTGAGCGAAAAGGAACGAGGCCGACTTGTTAAGCCTTTAATACAAGCAGTCGTCAGGTCGACTACTTATAAGCATGTCGCTTTCCTTAGGGATCATGGAAATGAGACGACCTTGCAGATAACAGTGGGACCGTCACTTGAATTGTCTGGTCATCGCCCTGTATGGGGCGCGACCTAGTATTCGAGACGAGAGCCCTTTCCCAACCTGTTGCCTGTTACTCCTAAAACTGGTCCAAAGCGTCCCGCAAATAGAGGCGCCTACACCTCGATAGCGGATGTCAGTCTCGTCCAGAAAAGTAAAAGGGGAAGATTCCCGTCAAGGGAGTCGAACGTGTCACCCATCGGCGTGGAACTCCCAAACGAACTGGGGTGTTCGTAAGATTCCAAAATGGGGAGTACGGGTGAAAAGATTCGCCCCACTGGGTGAGATTACCGGTGGCTCTCCATACTGGGTTGGCCTCGCACGGGCAATGGCTAAAGCTACATTGTACCCCTGGGCGGATGCTCGGTCCTCGTTGGTCCGTCCTACGAACGCATTTACCCTTATAGCGTGGAATGGTAGACGTCGGCCGTTTGAGGTGTCAGACTAGGGGTCCCTTCCTGAAGGAAATGACCAGTCTAGGATCCGAGGCAAATCCTACCATGTCCAAATCTGTAACCTTATACCGTGTTTAGCACGGTCGGTAAAACAGGTCCGTTAGCAGACCGGGACCATCGTCTGCACATTAGAGAAATGGTCTGGCGATTTTGGAGCCCACTTTGCAAGCTCAGTACTTCCAATCCAGTTATTTCCAAAATTTGCATTTAATAGATCCGAAGCACCGCTGATATTATGAGGAGGTGCACCATCTTGCTGGACGAATACGTTGCTTGCTTCAAACAGTGGCAAAGTATCTATCAATCCTTCAGTGATATGGAACTAGCGTTGACCATTAAGGGTTTATTGATAAATGTGATATGTTGTTATTACCAAGTATAACATACCAAAAATTAAAACCAAACTATTCCTGAGATCGAACTTCGATGGTACAGTGGCCTTATTGTCATAGTATGGAAGAATGGATTTTGTTCAACTTTCTGACCATCTTCTTCTTAGTTCTATTCTCTTGTCTGAGAAAGCGTGATCTCATAAAATCAGGTGAATATAATTACTTTTGTTTTCCATGTTTGTCGGTCCATTGTTTTAGTTTCAGTTAGTAGAGATTGTAGGGGTGTAATGGTGATTTTCTTTACTTGGTCTATCCACCTAAGAGGTGACTTGACCCTCGGTCGGTTACCTTCCACGTTTCACTGTACTGTAAAATTTTCTAAGTTCTCCCTCTGACGATACCACAATCAAAACTCCAATCGCTTCCGAAAATCAATTGGTTGCAAATTCCGTCTCTTCCTAATTAAATAAAACCGGATTTTAGGTTTCTTCAAAATATCCAAAATCCGATGTTTTAATATACTAAAATTAGCGTCAATTAAACTGCTTGAAAGTGAGACATTTACACTCACAGTTCATTGTATTTCCCGAAATTTTCATGTTGTTTAGATATTAAATGAGACAAAGACGCAGATCAATACCACCCGTTTCGAACTGACTGCTGAATTTATAGGTCTGTGATATGTTGTGTTCCATATATATATTACTAAAAACAAATGTAAAATGGAAGCCACAAAAAGTTTATTTTTGTTGTAAATACTACTAGACTAAGAAGATGTCTCACATATAACATTTGTTTGAAAAAAATGGGGGGCAATTATCTTTTTACCTAAGTCATGGCCAACTAACTAACTGTTTAAGATGGGGATAATTTTTTTTGAACTCTAAGCATTTTTAGGGTTCCGTATATACAATATATATATATTATATAATCTTATAATATCACTCCGGATTTCTGCCTCTTTCACATCACAGCAATTTTCTCCAAAACTACTGGACGGAAAAGGTTGAAATTTGGTGCCAGTGTGTAATGTGGTGAGGCGATCAGGAGTGCATATCGTTAATGCAGAAACTTTTATTTTAAGGGTACCTCTGGGGAGAAAAAACTATAATATAATACGTATAATATAGGGCCTCACCTAAATTTTACCGGAAAAATAAGGAAAAACCTCTATTAATTTTGGGAGGCAAATTACAGAATTAAATGGAAAATCTAAAATTAAAATTGTTTCTAACACATCATGTAATATATCCAATGAAAGGGCTCATTATGGCGAAAGCAAATATATTTTTTTCATATTTTTTAAATAAATTATTATGAAGATATTAACAAAAATATAAAAAAAATTATCCATTCCCCCCTTCAATTCCGAAATTTTAAAACGCAAAATAAGTGAAAAAAATTAGGGATATAGGACCTCATCTGAACTTTAAATACAGTATTAAATGGAAAACATAAAATTTAAATTACATTATGACGAATACAAATATATTTTTTTCATATTTTTAAAATAAATATGTTAAAATATATGAACAAAAATATTCACAAAATTTACCTATTCCCCCTTTATTCCCCAAAACATAAAACTTAAAATTATTTGTTTAGGGGAAAAATACGAAGAAATCCCTAATTTTAATTTTGGGGACCAAATTATCGAATATAAAAATTACACAAATATTTTTTTAAGGCTTCATGTAAAACATCAAATTAGGAATGAAAATATATATTTTTCATATTTTTAAATTAAATGATATTAACAAAAAATATATATAAAGTTCTCATTTCCCGCTTTATTTCCGAAACCATACTGCCTAAGGTTTTGAAAATAATTAGGGGTACTGGAGCTCATTTGAAATTTATAAAAAAAAAAATTATTAGAAAACCTCAATATTAATTTTGGGGACAAATTATAGAATTAAATGGAAAATAAACATTGAATTTTCAAACGCATCATATAATCAAATAAAAGTGTCATTATGAGAATTACAAATATATCATATTTTTATATCATTTGTTTAAAAGTTATTAACAAAAATATTAAACATCGACTTAATTCCCACGTTAGAACCTACACTGTCTAAAAATTGGAAAATATATTTTATTTGTATTTTTAAATAATTTTTCTAAAAGATTTAATAATTTATTATTTGAAACTGCAGACCCTAAAATTCAGACAGTAGATTACAAAAGGCTTACCTGGAAGTTTATTAGTAAAATAAAACTCTAATGTTAATTAAAAAATTACATTTTTTTATAAAAATCAAGGGAATCATGTAACAGATAAAATAAATAGTCTATGTGTGGAAAATAAAAGTGTACATTTTTTGTAAATTTAAAACGTTTTCTTTAAAAGCTATTAGGGTAAATATAAGAAAATGGATTCATTCTCTGCTTGTCTGAAACTGGAATATTAGAATCTTAAGGGAGGTACGGAACCCTTAGGATGCGAGTCCAACTCGCACTTGACCAAATTATTTACACATAACAATGGTAGGGAGGGCTGCTATAACTACAAATATATGTACTAGTCAACTGTCATAAACGGATTAGTCCCCAAACACTACGAGATAAAACGCTGTTTTCTCAAAAAAAAAATACCAAAGGCAAAACGTTGACATTGGTATTGTAACATTGTTTAAATATAGTCATTCTGTTGCCAAAAATTTCCGCTCCAGAAATTCTTCCTTTTGGATGTAACACTTCTAATGTCACTGAGTATTTTGAAATTTTCGTTTAAAATAAACAGTTTTCTTACACAATTACGTAAAACGAACAATTTAGACTAACAGCAAGTTATATTCTTTGTATTAACATCGATCAACATTCCTGATAAAATTCCACAATTTTTCTTGCAACTAACAATACATAGTACTACGTAGAATTTTTGGTGGAAGCGGATATCCATTTGGTAACATCAACCTACAGATTAGTAGTACGAAAATATCTAATCGAAGAAAAAAACATACATTGTCCTCGACATGTCATCAAATCGTTGATAAACTTTGCACTTCTCGTTTCCGTGCCAAATGATAATGATGGTGTAAAACATGTCATGACGAAATTTACAGACTAAGTGACATAATTTTTATTGATAACCGCTTTCTGTTTTCGATTTAATGAATGAAATACTAAAAATATATCATTCTCATTCTATATTTTAAAATTTTTATACAATGCGTACCAAAATTAAATAAATGTGAAGATGTATCTATCTATGAGCCAAAAACAATATTCTCTCTAAATGATTTAGGATTTGAAAAACAGGAAAAGGTTGATGCAGATAAACCAGACTTATCTCTTCTTGATCCTGTTTTTGTGTTTGAACAGAATCTGGTCTCGGCCTTTTTGACACAACTGCACCAGATACTTGAGACATATCTTCCTGCTCCTGAACCTGAGCTGGTCTTTCAACCACCTGAATCTGATCTTCCTGACCTTGACGTAGACCTTTTTGATCCTACAAATTAAGACCGTGACATTTTTGATACTTCTGAATCGGACCTTTCTGAATCAGCTAAAACAGATCTTGATTGTTTAGGTCCTACTGATGCAGACTTTTAGGACCCTTGACACTGATCTCTCTTACTCAACAGCATATTCAAATTCTGCTGAACCAGATGTTCCTGAAACTGACGAAATCCTGACTTAAATAGCAAGGGATTGGTGTGAATCTGGAGGCTACATCTATTGAATCATCAGAACCAGAACTGTTATTTCTGACTAATTCCGACCTACGTGAACTACCAGTCTTTTTGAAAGAACCGAATCTGATCTGTGTAAAGCGACAGACCCTGAAATTATGGAATGTATATGATCTGGACCTATTTGATGGTTGTAAAGATGATCTATGAGCAGTTTGAGAAGCTAATCTGTGGCAGTTTGTAAAATCTCTGTTCGCCTGAAATATATTCTTTATGTATTTTAAACGAAAATAGTTTAACTGATTTAAATAAGTTATGCTATGTTCTATTAAAGAATGTGGTACAATGTTTTTTAATACGACGTACATCAGAAAATCACCGGATATAAATGGCTAATTAATGAAAATAAATATAAACGAATTTTAGCAAAGAAACCTCATCAAAGATAAATTTATCAATTGAAATCACTTGAATACTACTTTCTTGTTAATATTTAAAAAATTATAATTCATAAATCATATTTTTATAAAGTATGAAGCAAGAAACTTAGGTTTCTTGTAATTGTGAAATGATTTCTGTAGCACTTGGTATTTTCGATAGAACAGATAGTATATGGAGTTTTAAAGGACCCTGAAACCACAGTGCAAAGTATAAAAAACAAAAAAAAATTCTTTATGGAAAATAGCATATTTATTGCCGTTGTCAAAATTTACCTAGAACATCTCTAGTGAATGTAGTATATCATCTATAGTTTGTTGCTTTTTATGATTTCAATAATTCCTATCGAGCAAATAAATGAATATAGTTTTCCCATAACTTCAAAAGCTATGAACCTTTTCTTTGAGCCTCAGTTAAAGCTGTTCCTTTGCATTACTGCAAAAAATATTCCCATATGTACTTGCAAATAGAAAACAGCAGTAGTTATTTATTAACAATGTAAAAAGATTGATATAAAGTTGTTATCTGAACTTCTTAGAAAAGGTATCGTAATACACATGCTGACACGACGTGACGTTACATATCTCACAGTTACAGTTCAACTTACAAACTTGTAGTAAAAAAATGAGCGTAGTTTATGCGATCAAAATATGAAACGCCATATTCCTTGTATTCGAGCTATCGAATGACCATGCTATTCTGCATACTTGCAAAAAAATATGAATACAATAACATTTTACATTGTTTCTGCTATTGTTGTGTATTTATATAATCCATATTAATTATTTTAAAATGGCCCTATACTTAGGTGGTCATTTATTTGTTTCCTTAAATCCGTTAAAGCGAGATACCCTGAAATAATTACTGATTTAAAAATACCACAGTTTAATCAAAAGTTAAAATGTGGACTAACTTTGTGCATCTAGTAATTTGGGTTCTATATTTCTCAGATGAACAGATAGATTTTAATAAACCACTTTCAATTTTTAACATTCCATTTTATTTAACTTCATTTTATTTCAGAATGTACCTGAATCTTTGCCACAAATTAGACACTTTAAAAAAAATTTTAACCAAAAAATTTGAGCATTTACAAAAACTAGTAACCCAATAGTTCCATTCATTTTACGGAGACCTCCCGCCTGTGATGGATCAGACGTAGATCTCGATTAACATAGAGGTATAAGCTTTTAAATAGGATATACATAGGTTAGTCGAAATAAATTTCTTTGGCCTAATATATTCGTGTTAAGATGCAACTGCAATACTGTTTACATTCTTTCGTTAAATGTTTTATTTTTTATGAATAATAAATACCTTTGTTTGGGCTTAACATGACTTGGCTTTATTTTTTCTAACCCAATTAGTGACTTAACATAAGTTAAGTCCTGTAAACCATTTTTTTTCTAAGAAGCAAACTATGATAAGTCACTTAGAAAAGAAAACTTATTTATGGAAAAAAGTCTTCCACAATTTATTGGGTAACCAAATAAGCTCCTCTTATGCCAAATATTAAAAGCATAGGTATATAAATAACCGAGTAACTTTGAACTTGCTTTAATAAATATCTTTGAAATCGTTTTTCTCAAAACTATGTTTTGTAACTTATAGCAAAGTCGTATCTAGGAGCACCACATGAATTTCTGAAGATCACTCTTTAAAATTCTTTCAATTTGAAAAAAGCTTTGTTATTTTACATTATCTTTAGAATTTTTAGTGCTACCCTGTATATATTAAATTTGCAGTCGAGTTAATTTTTATTTTTTTGTTGTTCATTTGTGTTAAGTTATACCATTGAAAATGGGGTTAATTTGAACTTGAAACGTTTGGACTACTTAAAATATACAGACTTTCAAGTATATGTGGTGTTATTTCCAAAGAACTCAGAAAATATAAAAACGAGAAATGCCACAACTATTCTCCAGAAAACAGAATGAGTGTGTGTTTTAGTCTAAGTTTGAATTGTTTATTGTTGAACTGATGTACCTATCTGTATCATTAAACAAAGTTTCTGATACACGTTAACTTTTCATACCATAGAATTCAATAACTGGCATTCTGAATGTGTCGATTGATCCAAGTGAGTAAAATAACACAATAATATCCCGATAACTACTTTACTCAAGATCAGATTGAATTGTCAAATGCTGATTGTTACTTCAAACTGATGTTTTCTCAACAAAACAATTTTATGTTAAAAGTTGGCAACACGTAGCTTAAAAGTTTAGAAAACAAAACGCCATTTTAAAGGGGATTTATTGCCATTTGAAAAGAATATGTAATAAACGAGAAAACGAATACTATCAAAAGGACTAAAACGAATAGAGATTCAACATTAAAAACACATTCAAAGCAATATCAATTACATTAAAAACAAAAATAAAAATAGCTCAAACTACAAAAAATTGCATCTTAAAATTCATAGTAAATGTAATAAAAACTCTGTATTGAAGAAACCTCTAGATCTCTAAATTTTCGAATAAATGAACACAAAAATCATAAAAAAGGCAATTAGAAAACTCTAAAATTTGTGATCATGCCTGGGACCTAGGTCTTATAAACCATATTACATAAAGTACGACACATCACGAAATGAAAGCTTAAAAATCTGCTTTAATTCTGTTAAATTAAAACGATTGCTTCACTACTACTACCGTAAAATTCAGTCGATTCAAGTTGCCAATAATCACGGAAGAAATTACTAATGTCCTTGTAGAGACCCAGTAGGATAATTCACGCAATTTTTCCTAGGTTTTCCCTCCTGATTTTAATTTGAATTTGAAATCAACACAATTTTTGGTGACGTTTTTGTCGAATGCACTATTTTGTAACAAAGTCGCACCTAAAAGCGCCACATAGAATTATGAATATAACTTCTTCAAATTCTTCCAATTTGAAAGAAACTTTATTATTATTTGATCTTTATAATTTTCTTGCGGTAGCCTTTATATTATCAAATTTAATTCTCTTAGTTACGTCTTAACGTCACATACTATTGTCAAATATTTTAGTTTTAAATTGCATACTTTGTACATTTTCATATAATTTCCTTTTTGCCATTGACAACGGGCTCTGACCTAGAGCCCGAAATGTTTGGAAATATGCATTATTTTCACAAATTAGATGTGGGGTTATTCCCAACATTTACATTAACATTAAGACCCATTGCTTAACACATTAAAAGTGTATTTAAAAATGTATTTATTACCTAGTACAATTCTCAACTGGCAAAAAAATATATATTCAGACAGTCTTTTGTGAGTTTACCATCATCTTATTTTTATGCTATTCGAAAAATTAAATCGTGACTGCATTTTTCATCATGTCGTAATAATAGCTTAATTTATTTGTTCTTCGCTAACAGTTAAACCGTTATGCATCATGTTTGTGTTCATCCTTTTATTTTTATCGTCTTCCAAACTGCGAACCCAAATTCGCACTCGTGTAGCTCTTAATTAGAGTGACTCAATCGCTGCGAGCTGCATCAATTTTTTTGTAAAGGTCAATATGCAAAACTGGAATGAAATCATTGCACTTGCAGACCAACGACCATATTTGGTAATGAGGTCATAACAATATCGTTGATTATAATTTGTTATTATGCTAGCGATACGCAAGACAGTTAAGCTAAAGAAGTCATTAATCATCTAGTTGTTGATTAAAAAGAGTTCTTGTATGTGTAAGTTATTGAGTTTAATGTACAGTAAGATAATAATTTACATAAATGTACAAGCGTGAGCTTTCGAAAGGATTGTAGAAGGCGTGATCATATTTGGAATTTTGCTAAAAGTTAAACGCGTACTTTTGAAAATGACATGCTTCTCTCATATTGCCTTTCGATACAGACGCCTTGAACATCGCATATTCATTTCCGTGTAAGTTTTATTTCCTATAAAATCAGGACAAAGAAAGTTACTAAACTAGTAAAATCAGTATCAGTTTGAAAATGGCAGTTTGTATCTAATTAGTAATAAACATGCTCAATGGAGTTCAGATCTGATGAAAATGGTAGCCACTTCATTCTTGAATTCCATGATTTTATTCCCTTTTTCTCCGTACAAATATTCGACCATCCCTCATATTTAATCGAAGTCTTGACGGGTCAGAAAAGATACAATCAGTGTTGGCATATGTACAATAATTAACGGTTTTGTAAAATATTTTCAATTGAGTACAATATACAATAACGGCTCTGCGATAATAATATTAAAGCCAACATTTAGACACTTTTTAAAGCGAAACCTTTGCGGAGGCCAACACGTAAACATACGAAAATAGGTGAGCCTGGGAGTGAAATGCAAAAATTGCATTTCTTTCTAGACTTCGTTCGGACCGACACAACACTTCCGACAGACACGATACTTCTTTCACCTTGAAATACCTGTACAACTCAGTTCTCTGTGTAAAAAACAGACCAAGTTATATATTAATCAATAAATTATGTTAAATAAACAAATATAGCATCCAACGATTATAATACCAGCACAAAATTACTTTTCGTTCTAATAAACATTCCAATTTTATGTTTACGATTTTTAAATTAAAAACTTGACCTACATCGGAAGTCAGAACACCACAAAAAAGTCAATGTTACCAAGTTTATGGATGATAGAGACAAAGATGATAAACTTATATAGGGATTAAATGAAAAAGAGTTCAGCTAAATGCAAGTATAAAATAATATTTTTAACTAAGGATATGTAAAATAAATATTTTTTCCTAAATATCTATGAGATATTCTAAAAACTTTTGGCGTTCTGTTTAAAATCCAACCTCTTGCTATATGAGTGTCATCCTAATTTTATGCATTTTAACACTTTTTTTAATATTAAACCTTATTACAACAGAATATTTAAAAAAGATCTACATAAATAATCTTCGAATAATTTAATCAGTTATAATTATGTGATATCCTTATATATTGCCAAAACACTATTAGGTGAATTACTACAATTCGACAAATTTTGTATTTTAATTGAAAGTTAATTTACACGTCAGGTAATACAATCTTTTCGAGATTTTTCAATCCATTGAACTCAAGATAATATATTGTTTCTAGTTGAGAACCTTCATCAGTTGCGCTCCCCTCAACTGATTGCAAACTCGAATAATTATGTATGTATTCAATACGAATAACTGGATTTGATATTTTAGCGCGAAATGAATTACGACATATGGGAGTTCCAGGAAAACTAACGTTCAGTGGATTGACTGACTGACTGATGGGAACTAAAAAGATCAGTCCCTTTACCCTGTAACCTGATATTCGTTTGTCCGGCCTATCGTTTTGCCATCGGCCTCGCGTGAATTATATCTCCTGACGCAGCAACTGCTGCAGTTGGTGGCACAGCCACTGGAGATTAAAGGCTGCCGCAGCTGCAGGTGTTAGAGCTGGTTTAGCTGGGGCTTTGGTAGATGGTGAATCATTTTTGAAGTTTTTGAACGCGGCTACGTCCTTTCTTTTCAACGATATTACAATCTAGCTTACCTATAGGAACATTTTTAACGCCAGCCGGTATCACAATTTTCGCCAGATATTTCTGATATTTCAAAGTTCATTTTGGCCTTGTCGGTCAAAATTTCATCCAAGAGGAGAAAATAATTCAAAAATAAATATAAATTGAACACAAAATATCGTGTTCAGGTGAAATCAATGGCGGACTTTAAGGGTTGGGTTAGATATAGCCAAATTAATAATAATATATTGGTTCTATCTGATGTTTTTCTTTTCAAATTCTACAAAAGTAGGTACATTATTCTGCTTGCAAACGCAATAAACTGCAGGAGGAAGCGTACATATCGAATCATGCCGCCTACTATACATATCAACAATGAAACCTAAAAAATAAAATTTGAGACCTCTTTAGATACTTCTGAAGGTTTTTCAATCCATTTAACCCAAGACAATATATTGTTTCTAGTCGAGAACCTTCTTCAGTTTCACTCTCATCAACTGACTGGTACCTCAAATAATTATTTATGTATTTAGTATATATAGCTCAATATTATCTCTCAAGTTTCAGCAAAAACCTGAGCGATAATAAACTGTCCGTCCGTAATTAGTTCGTCTCAGTGGAAAGTAAATGGTTGGCAACAAAGGTCCTCAATGTATATGTGACATGGTAAAACGATATAATTCATATTATTTCAACATTTAAGTAATTTCGAAAAGACTTTTGAGGAGGTCTTTAATTATTTGCCTGTTCGTTGGGTTTTCTCTCCTCAAAATTTTTTCCTGCAACAGATAAGTATTTGAAAATTGTATATGAAGAACAAAGTGTAGTAAGGCAATTTTGTAAAATTGCTCGGATTACTGGCTGTCTGTACAGAAATTCTTCCTCCCAGATATTCTGAGAGAAAGAGATGTCTACAAAATGATCAACCAGTATTCCTGTATATAAGTAATGTATTGTATATTGTGTTATATTTGTCTGTGTTTGTTCGTCATATACAATTTTCAAATAATCAAATAAATTACTTTTTCCAATTTGCTAAAAACCGCTTATTGTCGAAGCGGTAATCCAAACATCACTAAACAGTTTTTTGGCACATTTTACTTCCGGTCCTTAATATTTACTATATACTCTATTGCGAAATCAAAGTCTCTTCTGGTGATAAATATAAGAAACAAATTCTCTTGAAGAAATTTAGTTATAATTTTAAACGTAAATGATGGCCATACCCTGGTATGCAATATAAGTAAAGCATTGGTTTTTATGTGCCCAATCAGTATCCTTATACTCCAATAACGACATATCTTTACCAAAGTAGTTCACAATTCGTGCTTGCGAATCTATATCTTCTATTAAAATACCGATGGATACCGATACAAATTACCCAGAGATCACTGAACGCGTTATTCCTAAAATACTTTCAAGTTTATAATCCCAATAGTGTTTTCTAAATAAACAATATCGTTGAAAAAATAATGTTTATATAGTTCAGTGAAAGCTAGATTTTTTGTAGCAATAATAAATTAATGAGCGTAGTTAGACCGTTGATTTTTCCGTTAATAATTTAACAGATCATACATTCCGAAATGTGATGTAATTCGGCAGTTTTTGCTATTAATATATGCACTAATAAAATCATTAATAGGTCTGACATGATTTCGTGTGAAATGTACTTTTTGAAAGATCAAAGAATTTGTTAACTTTGGTATTTCTCCGAATAACTTGCTTCATGTACTGGTCTCAAATTTACAAATAATTCCTCATAATTGGGTTTTGTTTAGCTTTTTGATAAACGTTGAAGTTTTTTCGCTACGCAATTTTATATCAATGAGAAGTAACAGGAGGCTTATTTAAAAATATGTGTCTTTTTGAATTGTCATATCTATACATAATGAGTATATTGAATATCAGGACGTTTTTTTTTACTCCTTCTTAAGTTAGTACAAAAATGTCGTTCTTTATATTACATTTTTAATAGTACAACGAATATTGCCAACAAGGTAAATGTAATTTTAATTTTAACATTAAAACGAAGTAAATATTCTTCCTTCTGGGGCACTCGCGAAGTAGCACCTTGAGTTTAAGCGGCCTCGAAAACTACCTTGCTCGTGACTCATTCTTTGAAGATTTGATTCGTTTAATATCGTAATGCAGCACCACTTTTCCTGTTTCCTAATCTTTCTTTCTGATAGAAATCAAACGATAGCTGTTGAATTCGTAGGTTTATTAGACCTTCTCTGCATTGAGGATACAAATATCTTCTGAAATTATGTCAGAGATAATTTCTAAATCTTGTTCCCTATTTTGATTCCCATTCTGATAAGTAAACGTCTCCATTTTACATTTTTTTATTAATAAATTAATATTATTTAGAACCTGCAAATGGTAATTTTAATTTTAACACGAAGTAAATATTGGCACCTAGGAGTTTCAGCGAAAACTTGACACTCTGTGATAGTGGTAGGTTTATTAAACCTATCAAAGAAATTATGTCACTAACATTTTTTTATTAATAAATTAATATTATTTTGCATGAATTATTGGCGCAATTGGTATTTTGGTATCTAGAAAGGAATCAGTTTCTGCACAGTCAACAAAAAAATTGAAAATCATTTGAACGGTCAGATTGACTCAGATATATTGAGAATACGTTCAAGGATTTTTGCATACTGAAGAGTCACAGCACTAGATGCAAAATAGTACTAATTCAGAAGTAATCCAGACTTCGAAAAAAAATCAACACAGTAGTTTGAAACAAATGTACAAGAATTGATCTCCGCTTTTTAATTAGTTATGGTATCTCGAGTAGATGTTTTCTAAAAACGTTGACACTTCAGCAGAAACCTGAAAATGCAGATAAAGGTGTGAAGCCAATTTCAGCTCTCTGCTTACAATGTTCAGCATTATCTACGTTTTAGCTCTAAGTGTATAGGTATTCTCTCACAATAATTCTCCAAAGTAATAAATACGTTCTTTTACATTTTACTGCAATTTGTCTGAGGGCACTTAACGATTTCGTCTAACAGTTTATGCAATTTAATTTGTACTTCATGGATCATTTGTAGTACAGGCTGAGTCTTATCAGCTTATGTGGGAATTGTATCATTCGGCAATTCGTTTAATAAATCGGTAACCTATAGAATGCACAGAAGTGGTCTGAGTGTGGTACCTTGTGGTACACCCATATTCTCACTTATATAATTGCCGATTATCATTTTTTACTTTTTTTGCTGAGAACTAGAAATGTCGTCATGCATTTTGACCCTAAAACTTAAAATCATTGAGAACAATATCGTGATTCACCATATCAAACACTAGAATTTAAGAACGATGTTTAAATATTTCATGTTAGATATATTCGCTAGGTAGTTCAGTGCATTCTTAGAACTATATTCTTTAATAAAACCAACTTGCTTGTCTATTACATTCACTGTGTTAACAAAATCGAAAATTGTTGAGTAAATTATTTTTCATTCTTTTCACATCTGAGAGACTTGAGCCTATGAATTCCACATTTGATTTACGATGAAGTTTAGGTTTATACGCATATACAAATAGGTCAGTATGGCAGTGAAAAGCAAAAATTAGACTTTGTTCCGAAACTTCTTTCCAACCCGACACTTATTTGACCTTGAAATACCCATAAAACTTAATTTTCTGTGTGATATTAAAAGTCTCTTCATTTATAGCAAATCAATAAATTCTAGTAAATAAACAAATTTGCTTCTCGTTCCAATAAAAATTCTAATTCTGTATTTGCGATATTTCAATTTAGAAACTTGACGTACGACAAAAGTCAGAATACCACAAAAGTTACCAGTTACTAAGCTGTCATTACATTTGTGTGCTGACCAAGTTCATATTATAAAGTAAACATTCTAAATACCCAATTTTTGAATTCCATAATATCGGACTATCGACCACATACTTCTGGAGGTAGCGTGCAATGCACTTTAATAATGAACCTCAGAGCATACACTTTATATAATTTTAAGAGCATAAACAAATAATTATCGTCTAAGTGTTTATTGGGAAATAACACCACACTTTAAAGGAAATCGCTGTATATTCCAAACGTTTCGGGGTCTAGATCAGACCCCGTTGTCAATGGCTAAGAAACTACGGATTAAAAAGGTACAATTCCAAGTTGTAAATTTAAATATTTGACAATGTTTATTATTTGATTTTTGACGTAACTAAGAAAATTTTATTTGTAATATACAGGGTAGCACAGAAATTTCTAAAGATCATATAATCATAAAGTTCCTTTCAAATTGGAAGAATTTGAAAGGGAGATCTTCAGAACTTAATGTGGCGCTCCTAGGTGCGACTTTCTTATAAGATAGTGCATTCGCCAAAAATGCGACCAAAGAACTTTGTTGATTCAGTGATCCCATTAAAATCATAAGGGAAAACCTAGGAAAAACCTTATGAACTATCCCGATATTGGGTTGTTCACAAGGACATGACCATTAGCAATTTCTTCCTTAATCATCGGCAACCAGGAACGACTGAATTCTACGGAGGTAGTAGCGATACAATCGTTTTCATTTAACAAAATTAAAGCAGACTCTTTTAGTTTTCTTTTGGTGTTATGTTCTTCTTTGTGTAATATAACTAAATTTTGAAACTGTATTTTATGACCAAGGTCCCAAGCATGTTCACAAATTTTGGATTTTTCAAATTATCGTTTTTTTATGTAATTTTTGTGTTCGTTTATTCGAACATTCAGAGGTCTAGATGTTTCTCCAATATAGAATTTATTACATTCACAAAGGATTTTATAAACGCAATTTTTTGTATTTTGAGTTGTGTTATTTGGTTTGGTTTTTGATATAATTGATTTTAGTGTATTTCTTGTTTTAAATGATGTTTTGATATTATATCTGTTTCCCACTCTTTTTAGTCTTTCTGATAGACCCTGTATGTATGGTATAGTTATTGTATTAATGTGATTATCTTGTGAGTCAGTGTTGCTTGGTGAAGTTTGATGTTGGTTGTTAGGGATTGTTTGGTATTCCATTTTGTTTAACTCGTTATTAATAAATTTATTTGGGTAATGATTGGCAGAAAGTATATTTTTTATAAACGTTTTTTCTTCATTGAATTTATTGATATTAGAACAGTTGGTTTTTGCTCTGTCATATAGAGATTTAATGATACCTCTTTTTACTGAACTTGGATGATTAGACTTAAAGTTGAGATATCTGTTAGTATGAGTTGGTTTTCTGTAAACTTCTGCTTCAAATGTCGATTGTGTATTGGTCATTAAAATGTCTAAGAATGGTAATTTGTTATTCTGTTCAAGCTCTAGTGTAAACTGAATAGTTGGTTAATAACATAATCTTGAGGATTTACATGCATTACTTAACGACATAAACAACACAGAACCAACTACATTGAAAAATATGCCACAAGTATCCTTCAGAAAACAAATAATTATCATTTTGTGGTATTAGGTAATGTCAAAAAATACTATGAATTTGAAACCGAAGAAAAAGAAAAATTATCTCAAGAAAAATCCATTTTCATATAGCTAACTTGGTGAAATTTCGAATTCCACTGTGACGCTTTGTTGCCCAGGTTGATAGGTTGAAGTTGATACTTCTTTTAATATCTATTGGATTAAACTATATTACAGCAGTTATTTAAAAATTAGTCTGGAGATGCTTCGATATTTAAAAAATATCTACATAAATAATGTTCCTAAAATTAAATCTGTAATAGTTAAAATAATCTTGTTATATAGCCAGAATATTAAAGGTGAAGTACATTTGGATTATTATAATTCAACAAATTTTACATTTTAATTAAAAAATAGCTTACACGTTATATGTTCCGTTGCAGTTATATAGGAACTAAATTACACATTAGGATTAATACTTGAATCGTAACAGAAGGGTGACAATGGTTTTAACTTTCCTCAAATGTATGTCCATTACGAAAAATGATACAAAAAAGAGAAACCAAGGCAGAAAGATTAAGAAAGACTGAAAATGTATTTCGTGAGAAGCTTTCTCTTCCATCGTTCAGTCTTAATGACAGAACATTATATTGAGATTTTTCCCTACCCATTTTCTCTGGTTATTTTGTTCAAAAATCGCTTAGAAACTCAAAAAAAAAAGTTTATTAGCTATTTTTTATCGTGGCATTATAAACTTGCGATTAAAACTGTTGTCGGTTCTGTTTATGGTTTTGCAATAAATACTAGCAAAGCAAAACGATTCAAAAGTTTACTTAACAATCTATTTTCAGTTTCGCAAATGCAACATTGTGCGAACATTTATTTTTACTCTTCGAGATGTTGTAAATAAAAACGATTACCCTATTAAATTCATGAATTTCTTAAACGCTACTAGTTTCACAGCTATTATCTAGCGGCGAACATGTGAGAGGATTGGTGGACCAATTACCACCAATTTTAAAGGTTACGACACATTGTATCAGCATTAAATAAACTTTTATTTACATCACGCATTACTTCTATTACTATAAATCACAATTTGATGAAGATTTATTTGACGAATTTCGACAAACAAGACTTATTTAAATGAGAGGCAAAGACTACAAGGCGCCATTTTAATTTGGCAGTATTAAAGGTTGTTTGTAATATTAAAAGTATGGAACAGTTATATTAATTTTCGACAGATTTTTTATAAAATTTAATTTAGTTAGATTTTATGCGCAAACACCATTATATCCCATTTACGTCTTGAATAATGGGAAAAAACAAAATGGTATTTTTAAAATTTGTTATATAGTGTTTATTACTATTTAATAAATAAAACCGAGATGCAATTTTTAAAATGAAATGAGAGATCGAAACGTTTTTTAAGGCAGAATATTCCCCTAAAATATTTGAAAACAATTTCATTCAAGCTATGACAATATTGTGTAGACATAACTTATATCAGGGTAGTTGACAACCAGACAATTATACGCGAAGGATTTGTGTCTCATAGGAGGTTCTTAAAAGGCTTGTCACACACCAACTTCTACTAATGAGTTTATTCCCAGCAAAACCATTACTAATGCTGCACAGCCTCCTTAATATCCAAACTTAAACCGCTGTGAATTTTTTCAAAATTGAAAATTCATCATTTTGGAAGAGTCGAACACATTTATATGAGTATGCTGTAACTGATCAGATGAATGTTATTTCAGTATCTGAGTTCCAACAAATAGAAAAACAATCTCTAGCACTGAGTGGCTTACCGGGAAATTATTTTAAAAGGGACATTGTTAAATTCTACTCAAATAAAAAAAAAATTAACAATAACATTTATTTATTTATAGTCCCTTATGGCAAGTGAATTGGGATGGGGGTTGAACTTTGATATGTTGGTAACAATTTAAAGGAACGATCATGCCAGAGAACTTACGTGTGTCTTTGTCTGCTCTGAGGACCGTTCTGTAGGCGAAGTGGACTGTATATTGAGAAGCTGACCCCGCACTGCCCTTTAGTGAATTTTACTGTGTCTATTTCACGACCAGTCGTATTTCACTAAAAACTACAACAATGAAGAACTAGAGAGATTAGTCCTTTTACGAGCGAGAATTTCTATATCCGTCACAGATAGTGGATTAAGCGACTCTGGCAATGAGTATGCACGTAAAAATCACCAACAACAACAAAAAAAAATACAAAAGAAAAGATTCGGAATTAAACTGCTAATCTAAAACTCTTGTCCCAAAATAAATACACTAATCTACTAAAAAATGTTAATGAATCCTCAACAGCAAGTGATGGCTGATCTGCAAGGTATTGACAATACTTACTCAGCCTATTAATCTTGTTTGGGTTTACACCAATTTTAATGTATACATTTTACCAATATCCCTGCAGATTCAAACCCTAAGCGGGAGTGAATATCACTTTTAAAAGTTTAAATACAAAGGGGTCTTGTGATACCTCTTTTAAAAGTCTCTCTTTCGTCAATATTTTGACACGTCGGTTAAAATCTCATTATTTTATACAGAGTAATGACCTAGAAACCGAAAAAATAAAAAATTTTGAATTGTATCTAAGAAAAAGTATGAGTATAAACATCGAGATAAACAAGTGAGAAAAAATCCTTAAATGTTTTTCCAAAAGATATTTGTGACTGTGAATGTAAACAATTTATTATTAGTAGTCGTTTCGTTTTATACCGACCATCAAATTTCGACAAATCTTTCTGACAAATCTTTCTTCTTTACAAGAAATAATTGAAATAATATTTATTTACGGGGAAGAACAACCCTGTGCACGCAGATTGAGATTTTAGGTCATTTAAGCCATGGATCGTGAAACATCAATACCAAAAGTCTCCAGGTTAATAAATATATCCGTCGGCTCTGTGCATAAAACGTTACCCCTAAATGAATTCTTTTTTTTACAAAATACAGCTTTTACAACAGCTTGCTGAGGATAATTATAACAGAAGGATAGAATTCTGTGAAGTCTTGACTCAAAGGGCAAATGCAGACTAATTTTATTTAAAATATTTGTTTTTCTGACGAAGCAAGATTTTTTAAAATTAGATTTGCCAATAAACATAATTGTAGATATTAGGACAATAGCTATCCTCAGAAATCAATGTATTGGCCAGAAATCTCGGAATTAAAATTTTTGGTCCTTTATTCCCGGAAGAAAATTTAACTGGGGAATTGTATTTGAGCTTATTAGAAAATGTGATAAATCCCCCTATAACCGAATAGATCAAGATAGAACTTTGTTGCTAGACGAAGTAAACCTATTTTTTCAACAGGAAGGATCATCTCCACATTATGCCTTCCCCGTACGAAATTGGATTAATAAGCAATTTCCAGAAAAATGGACTGGAAGCAGGGGCGCTATATAATGCCCAGCAAGATCACCCGACCTAATACCCCTTGACTTTTTTTTATGAAGACATCTAAAAACTGTGATATATAAAACTCAACCTATATTCCTGAACTTAGACGTAGAATAGTTGAGGAGTGTGAGCGGATTACACTAGAGGCGCTTCAAAAAGTGCGGGAGGAATTCGAGCTGCGACTTTACCATTTTCTTACCAACAATGGCGGACATTTTGAACATCTTATTTAAGTGCAACGTAATTCTAACGCTAATACAATATGCGAATTTTCTCTTCCAATATTCGCGAATACGAATGCGAATATCAGATCAAAATTTACTTATTTAATCAAAAATTATAACGTAAATTCACCTTCGTAATCATTATAGAAAGCCACTCTTCTATTTTTAATACACAAATGGAATAGCTGTGGAATCTTTGTTGTCTCACATATTGATAAGCACAAAATTTGCATACTTACACGAAACCCTTACACTCAACGCTCTTTCAACAGTTAAGCTGTTATCAAGTTATAAGAAGTTATGATTTTGCATTAAACAGAAAAATTATATAATTAAATTATATAGGATTGTCAAAAAAACGAATTTTATTGTCATGTTATAACTTATCTTATTTATAGACTTATTTACATATTTTTAAAATCAGGTTCAAAAATAAAGTGACGAATGAGTCTAACCTTTATATAGATTTAAAAGTAAGATCCTGCAAGTTTGTATATTTCTGACTAAAATGACATTGAAGGCATGAGAAACGGTCAAAAAATAACTTACTTATGACAAGGTATGTTTTAACATCCTGACTGCTAATTTCTCTTATTTTGCAAAATTAACTAGGCGTAAACACAAATTTCGCTTCGTTGGCTATCACTACTAATTTGAATTGAATGTGTCCCAGGTAAACACATACAAAGCATTCATTGTGTCCTTACTGGAAATTAAATTAGGGCTTTTCTAGCGATTTTATATTGTACTATCGCTCAGTGGTTTGTTTTCGCCCCCAGTTTCAGCGTGTGCCTGTCAAGCAACTCACGGCCCGAACTACACAGAGCTCGTTATAATCTGACCTACCAACCAAAAAAAAAAGATACTTGAAACACCATAAACCGTTTTTTTAGACAAAGGGGTAAGTTCACTAAGTATATAATGATCTCTGTGGATTTAGCAGCGCTACCCAAGGAAGCAAAATATGTTATCAGGAGATTTAAAGCATACGTACCTTTCTAGTGTAATAGAACAATTATTTTTTGACAGATTCTTAAGCGTGACCTCCTGTTGTATCTAGAAATATTCAAGCTTTACACTTATTTTTAAAACTAGAAGTGTGACCCAAGAAAGTGCCAGCATATTTTAAAGTTTGTCAAAGTTTAGGTGTCTGCAATTTTGTTTTTGAAATGATTTAAAAAATGAAATCATCACTGTGACACCATCAATTGTCGGGAACCTTCATCAGTTGCGCTACCCTCAAGTGATTAAATCTCCAGAAGTTTGTATCATAATTTCTTTGACAGGGTTTCGTTAACCTAAGAATTCTTTGTCCTAGAAATCACAAGGAAAGGGCGTTATATGCAGTATGACTCCTGATTTGGAGTCTCCGGGAGCTAGTAGTTTTCCTTGAAACTTCCAAATCTCGAAATTCATTTTGCCATAAAACCCTATATCATGTTATGAAACTGACATAACTTGCTTAATTTTATTTAGCAATTAAATTGTTGCCTGATTACATATATCATACAACTGTTACTTCTGATTGCAAGTACAAGTTAATACCTACCTGTCCTACCTGTACCACTTAACTTTTGAAATCACAAGTAAGTTATACAGTGTGCAATGTACCTAATGAGTAACATCATAATATTTACTCTTTTCGTTGTCAAACACATTGACAAAAAATTTGCATGAATAACAGCGAATACGAATGCGAATATTATAAAACACGCGAATATTCGATAATGCGGATGCGAATGCGAATATTTCGTTACATCCCTACTCTGTAATATAATAATCAGATTTTAGAAAATGATTGTCAACAAAGAGACCTTTAAAAAAAGATATCACATGATACCCCTTTGTTTTTATTAAATTTTTAGAAGTGATATTCACTCCCGCTCAGGGGTTGAAACTGCAGGGTCACTGATACGTGTAAAATGTGTCCCCCATAAAAATATCAATTAACGTGTTTTTGTCTTTGTCTTTTAAATATATAAAACTTATTTTGGGTGGCTAGTTTTGAAATGAAAGCCATGTATAATAGCTTCCTTTAATTCAAATTTGAAAATATCCCATTCTAAAAGATGTGTTAATGTCCAATAAAATAAAACACCAAACAACTTTTTAATAATAAATAACAATACACCGAAATAATGGTTTTGTTATGTGACAACAAAAATGAGAACGACTATCCTACGCAAAGGCAAAAACCGCGTCTCAATCGAGTAGGCATGATGAGGCGTGTAAATATTCCGATATATACATCATACACATATGTACATTTAGCAATTAAAAAAATCCTACGAAACACATCACTGTGTGTCACCAACCACATCGATGTCGTCCTAAATACATCAGACGCAAACGAAAAAAAATGAATTGTTGTTATTAGGTCAGTTCTGAATAATTATAACATGTAAATCTCACAGTTATGTCTGTCCTTATTTAAAGAACAATTTTAGCATTTATTTTAATCCTTTATGAAGAGGATACCAATCTTTCGTATATTTTATAACTGAGAACTGTTTTTCAGAATAGTTGAAAATTAAAATGATTTTTAATTTGTTTCATAACATGGAGTTTCTCAATTCTGATTGTTTTCTCTTTTCGTTTGTTATATCAGAACTTCGTCAGGTATGAGCCAATCAATTTAGATAATTGTCTTTTGCAAACAAAAACTAGAACATACTTTCAGATTCATTTCATAGTTTTATTATATTTTATGAAAAACACTTGTTATATGACCATAAATTTGGCGAATGAGCGGGTATTAATTAAATGTAATTAACGTTATTTGCATTGGAGGAAGATAGAAACTGCCATGAAAGTAAATGAGAATAAATTTTAACTAAACCATTTCAGAATAGATCGAGGTTCTCAAATCTTCTGGCTCTACAGTGTGTCTGCTTGAGTTGGAAGTATATGGAAAACTTCATTAATAATATTAAGGCGATATCTTCATGATCTGACACTAAAATCAAATCATCATATATCCCTTTTTCAATTGTATTCACCGTTTGTCAAATAGTATGATTTTTGCTTTAAAGTAAATACCCTTTTATGGTAAAATTTGGCGCAAGTGAAAGTAGTATTATAGTTAATAGTACTCTAGAAGTAAATAAATTGAAAATAGACTGAAATTATATCAACCTAAATGTTAGTTAATCGACTTCCAAAGAATGAGAATTCACTTATGTAAATCATCTAAAAACTTTTATTATTAAACGTCTATCCGACTTGACCATACAGTGTATGGCAGCACACTTCCTCTAAGGCACGCATAGCGTACCTTTAGGGGGGAATTCACTAAACCCCAGATGTACTACATATCAAAAAGGTTTAGCTCTGTGTGAGCCCTTGCCAGGTTATCAGGCCCGTGGTTGGCGTCGTGGCTGCAGATTCCCATCAATTTTCGGACCGTCCGGGCTGTTCCTAACAGAACAGCTTTTTGCATCAGTTGGTAAAGATGTTCGTCCAGACCGAGGTATTTCAAATTGTTTATTAGATGTTTTGGGACTACTCCAGTTGTTGACATAACAATTGGTACCGTTCGAGTGTTGTTCATACATTCATTCATTTGAAATTCTAAATCCCTATATTTGGCTATTTTTTCAGCCTGCTTAATATTTAAATTATTGTTGTTAGGGATTGCTATGTCAATTAAGGTTGTTTTTCTAGAGACTTTATCTACCAAAACTATATCTGGTCTATTGTGAGCAACAGTCCGAACGGTCAATATCGTCCGGTCCCAGTAGAGTTTGTAGTTGTTATTTTCTAAAATAGCTTCCGGTTTGTATATATAGTAGGGTTTTCTTACCGACTGGGATAGCTCAAGTTTCAGCGCTAGATCCTGGTGCAGTATTTTTGCCACAGCATCGTGTCGTTCTTTGTATTCAGTTGCAGCGAACGCTTGGCAACCTCCGGTGATATGCTGGATAGATTCAGATGTTTGGCAACCATATCTGCATCTGTCGTTGTTGATAGAAGGGTCTTTGAAGATGTACTTTAGATAGTTCTTAGGTGGAATTACTTGATCTTGGATCGCCAATATAAAGCCTTTCGTTTCAGGAAACATATGACCAGAGATCAACCAGTAGTTCGACGCTGAACTGTCGACATAATCTTGGTTGACGTCATTTATATGTCTTCCATGAAGGGGCTTTTCTTTCCATTTGAGCAGTTTCTGATCAGTTGTCTGGTGGTATATTTGAACTTGTTGTTCTGTCAGTCGCAGAGGTGTTGAGTCATCAACCTGACATATGACTGTGTAGATCAGAAAATTCTGCGAGTCTCCGGAAATGATTACGCAAATTAGAAATTTGTAGATCACGTAACTTTCCTATATCTGCCAATCTCTTCCTCCTTCATACGGGGGCAATGTTGTAATGTCGGTCTTGCACCAGTTAACTATACCGAAAGAGAAACTAAGCACTGAACACTCGTAGGTATTAATAGCCTGAAACAGATTTTTACTGTTAAGTTTGGTCTTTAGCAATCGTCTTATCCTTCTAAAAAAATCTGTTCTTAGGTCCTTTTTCATAGTCAAGTGATCAATACGTTGAGTTTGCTTTATTCCAAGGTATTTGTAAGTATGGCCTTTCTCCATGGATTCAATAGAGGTGCCATCTCCCACTTCGTAGGGCCCCTGCTGTATTTTGGCTTTAACTATATTAATAATTCGGCATTTGCCTAGGCCAAATTGCATATGGATGTCACTAGAGAACCCTTCTACTATTTAAGCATATCATGCAGCTGTTGTTTCGTAGCTGCCATCAACTTTAAGTCGTCCATGTATAACAAATGGTTTATTTTTAATGCTTGTACGTTGTTGTGCTTGAGACTGAACCCAAAGTCAGTCGAGTTCACTTTGTGTGAAAGAGGGTTCATGGCAAGGCAGACTCACAGCGGGCTAAGAGAGTCTCCCTGGAATATACCCCTTCTGATAGTGATAGAGTTGGTTTGTATCGAACAGTCGGCTTCTTTCAGAAAGATGTTGGTTTGTCAGGTAGTCATGACATATTCTAAAAAGTTAACAATGTGATTATTTACTTTATAGAGTTTCAGCACCTTATTGAGCCAATCATGTGGAACTGAATCAAAGGCCTTTTTGTAGTCCACAGATGCCATGTAGAGATTTCGTCGTTTGGCATGGGCTTGATTGGAGAACACAGAATCAATTATTAGTTGTTCTTTGCACCCCATCGAGTTTCAGCTCACAATGTCTGAAAAGGCGATCATTAATGCACGACGTTATAAGTTTGTATAAGGTTGGGAGGCAAGTGATTGGTCGGTACTTTGCTGGGTCCTGTGTACATAGGTTGTCCTTTGGTAAGAGGTATGTAGCACCATGAGTAAGGAAACTAGGCATCTTGTGTCGATGGATAATTATGTCATTAATGAGTACTGTTAATTTCTCGTGGGTGGCGTAAAGTTTCTTTATCCAGTAATTCGGCACACCATCTGGTCCTGGTGCTTTCGAGTTATGGAGGTGTTTCATTATGGTGGACATTTCTTCCATTGTAAATGGTTGGTGTTTCATCTTATCACAATTCTGAAATGCAGCCTCCACCTCCTTAATCTTATTATTAATATTATAAAAAAAAGTTATTGTTTATAAAATATCTACATGATCAGAACCCTAAAATGAACTCATGACTTGTTTCAATTGTCAAAATATATCAGTTTCACTTTATTTTTAGCTATAAAATAAAGTTAATTGTAAATGAAAATAACATAATGTAATAATATGAGCAGCTTTATTAATTAATAGCAGAAAAGGATTATTTAGAGGACTTCTTGCATTGCTGGACAATGTGTTTCTCAGGCTTGAAATCAACTTAAAGCACAGTTTTATACTCCGTATGATATTTTTAATGTATTTTTCTCCTGCATTATTCGCACAAATCTGGCTCTTGATACAATCACACACCGATCCATTGATCCAAATCCATTAAAAAAATTGGATCCGACTCACACAGAGCCGGTCTTATGATTACTTTTGGTGGAGGGCTGCTTTCTTTTCAGCGACAATGAATTCTTCCTACCATCTTTAGATCACATAGATTCCTTCTCAAACTGGTCGTATAATTCTCTAATTGTTGCCAGCTAAGGTAGAGCAGTATCAAATTCTGATAGTCACCTCCTTGGCACTAAATTCATGATTTCAAATTTCCAAAAACACTTTCAAATTAAAATCCATTGTGTGAAAGAAAGCTTTTCCAGCTGTCTTGTTAACTACTTGTCACTACTGGCACCTAAACTACAAATAAAGTGTGGTGTCCGCTTTTGTCATAGTACTCCTTTAAATCACACGAGACGTTGTCCTTACTCCTACGAAGTATTTCAAGTGCAACCCTTCGAATTTCTTGTTATTGTTTCAGAAAGGTCTTAGAGAGTATGCGGCTTTTCAATTTAAAGTAGTTCCAAAGTAACATGTCCAGTGATCCAAGAGACCGCTGTACCCATCCAAGTATCTCGGAAGTATTCTTAAATAGTAACCAGTGTATTTAAAAAATTAAATTTTTGTTTTGTTAAGCGACTTCAAAAAGAAGTAGGTTCTTAATTCGTCTGTATATATGTTTTTTATACGTTTAACAGTTACTCGAAACCGACTCAAAGAATTTCGAAGTAGTCCGTTAATTATTTCCAGGGCAAAAACTTTTTAACCGACTTAACTTTTGGTGAAGGCGACAGTATTTAAAAAAAGGATCTGTCTCTGTTCGAACCTGGGGTGCAATAGATTTGAAATATATTGGAAATTTAATCAAAATAAATGTCAGTTAATCAACTTCAAGATGTGGGTTTTCAATTTGTCTCCTATATACACTGTGTCTTCAAAAGATGGATTTATTATAGAAGTTTCGCGGAGGAGGAGCATTAACTGAAGGTAATTGAAATTAAATTAAAATGTCTGATAATCAACAGACCGAAAAAAGTTAAAATTGCCAAATCGTCTACAAAACTGGTGGATCCATCTATGTTGGATATATATGCAAAACTTTTTTAATACATCTAAATATTTAGAAAACAAGTTCCTCTGTTCTATTCAACAGTAAACGGATTGGCCAAAATAATGAATGTTCGCTTAAACGTAAATTACCTTATTTTTGTCAAAAATCAAATTGAAAAGTAAGTCTCGAACTATTGATTATTATTAAATCTTACCGTTTTCATCTTAAATATTAAGATAATTAAACACTTTTATATAAATTAAACAGTAATCAACAATATTAAAATGTTTTTCTCAGGTATAATGATCTTATAGCTTAATAGCTTTTCTTAAGACGCTTATAATCAGTCTCCTTATAATTAACAAGCACTTAACATATAAATAAAATTAAAGAAAAATCTAACAATTTTTACGATTTCTTTTTAGACAGCATTGTTTAATAGAATTATAATCAACAGCCTTCATTAAAGTTTGATTTGCAGTCTTATTAAAAGTAAGCTTAGATACTAATCATTGTGGTTTTTAGTAACATAGTGTCAACAAAAATTAAAAACATCTTTAACGCCACGGATTTCGTGCGCTCATTTCCTGCAAATTTTGCATTCGAACCAATCTTCAGTGCTTTCTGAATATTTGTTCTTGCAAACGTTACATCATGTCCTGTTATATCTTTTCATTTTCAGAAGTATCTATTGAATCAGAACCTTTATCTAAATTTTACAAAGCACCACTGCAGCTACTACTTCGTGCAACTTTCTCCTTCTTCTGACTAGTTTTTGCATTTGTCTTAATATAGGTTTTCGTCTTATTAGCCTTGTCTCGTTATTTTTGGTTTTGTTTGTTTACTGATCTGTTAAATTGCTTTTGAAAATTTGCCTCACATTGTTTTGAGTTTCGTTTCTCAGTCTTGGGTCTTTTCTTTTTTATATATCCATCATATTTTCTAAAAGAACTCTATCATTTTCAGAGGTTTCTGTTATAATCGCGATTTTACCTTTACGTTGCTTCTCAGTTGGTTTTCGAGGTAAAGCTTTAAGAAATGGTCGAATGTCTTCCGGAGTTATAAGAGGGTAAGCGGTATTTGAAGCTTTAACATGTGAAACTTTTCTGACGGAATATCCACCTTGTGACTTATTTAAAGTAGATGATCCAGGTCGTGGCTCATTCAAAGTAGAAGACGGTAGATGTTGATGTTCTAGGTTGTGGCTCATTTGAAATAGAGGGACCAAATCGGAACTCATTTGAGGTAGATGTTCGAGGTTGTAGCTCGTTCAAAGTAAAGGACCCAGTTTGTGGCTGACTTAAAATGGAAGGTGAAACGGTTCGTGCATTTGAATCAACTCCAGGATTATTAAGATACGAAGATCTATGGGACAGTACTTCTTGATTTCATTAAGACTTGTCAGACTTTTCAACTTAACCAGTACAAAAGAATGACACCTCGAAAAGAGTATTCAATATCTCTGACAAGTGAATTTAACCTGAAAATATTATCATGACGTTCTAATCTAGAAGTTGCGTGATAACAGCAAATGACATGGAACGGCTTCAGATTCGGAACCTCTGTGTGCTAGTTTCCCCGACAATCCTAGATGTCGATCATCACATCTCCCGTTTACAAAAATAGTGTTGTCCCGAAATTGTTTTTATTTTAGTAGTTATTTGAATTTTCCCTTTCATGCCACCCCTCCCCTATTTTGTAGACAACTAAAAATGTAATACCCTGTTTATGAATATGTATCTGAATCAGATGAAGTGTAATTCTCATCAAAGTCATAACGACAAACTGACGACTCGGTGGCGTATTAATGAACTACTGCGTATGAACCATAACAAATTAATTAGTCACCTGGATAGGGCTAGACCTCAAACTGCTAGAACGTCCATAAAGAACACCCGATTTGTCCCTCATCGAACCCGTTTGGGGTGTGATATCACAATGAACTTTTTTTCAGTGTAATTTCGTTTACAACTTGAAATATAGATTCTCGTATAAATCAAAGTTATTCGCAAACGATATTTATATCTCTTATTACCGAACGATATATCTTGAGTTTATTATTCATTCGCCTTTTGTTATGACGTTCTACTTTCAATCTACTTTCGATTGTACATCAACCATCATGTCCAAAAATATAACGCGTTCGAGTTCTAACCGAACCTAGTTTATAGTTCCGGAAATTTCAATCGTTGAGGTATTATGACTTCTTTGTTTATATTTCCCGAAGGCCGTTAAACTATGTATATACATATTGTGTTCTTTTGCAACACCCAACGAAAACATCTCGTTTTCAAATAAAGCAAATTGTGTCAGTGGGATTGAGATAAAGCGCACGTAAAGAGAGATATTGTTAGGTATTTTGTCAAAAAATGGATTTCTCTCTTATTAGTTCAGTCAGACAAACAAATGTATTTGATAATTTTCACATCCACTGCATTTTTACACTTTTTGTGAAAACCATTTTTCATTTATGAGCGAAACTCTTATGGCTACAACCGCTTAAACATAAACTATTATCGGATTTAATATGAGTTAAACATTTTTAAAGTGTTTGAGATTTCCGATATTTGATGTTGTTTTCCCATTTTCAACATTTTCGAAATTTTAAATATTTTTGACATTTCTTGTCATTTTTAACATTTTTGGAATATTTGAAATTTTGGCATGTTTGACTTTGTTAACATTTTTGACATTTTTAATAGTGTTATAAAATTCTGCCAAAGAAACAAATTATGAAACCTTCTAAATTAATCGTTCCAATAAAAACAACACATAAACATAACACCGACTGATATAATAAAAAAGAACAACAATGGCAATCTCGAAATTTCGATGGGTGTAAAAAAAGTGGCCTCGAGAAGGTTACTGAAAACGCGCTGACAACGAAGAAATAACCATTGAAGTTCGAGTATATTTCACCCTAATTATAAAAGACGACGGTCGTACAAGTTTATATCCCTGTGATTGAATCGACGGAGAGAAGCGATCAGCTGTTTCCAATAGTATTACTCATAATGCTTCTAAACAGTGGATGTATTTGTTAAAAATAAATGCTTTGAAATTGAAAGTGGATATTTGTATGAATTTGATTTCAACCCACAGAATCTATAGCAATATGTATGAGAGTTTTGACATTTTTGATATTTTTGCTTTTTTCCCCATTTTGCTGACATTGACATTTTGCATATTTTAAATTGTTTAGATATTCCTCATTATAGGTTTTCGACAGAATAATTTTGACAATTTTGTCAACTTTTGTATTTTGGTGATATTTGATGTAATTAATATTTTTAACATTTCGTGGTTTGTAATATTTTTGTCATTTTTTTTTAGAATTATAACTCTTTTTAACTTTTTTATAATTCCTACATTTTCTCTTTTTTTTACTCACCTGTGTTTGATTAAATAATGAACACTTTTTAGTCCCCTACCTTTCCATAAATTCAATATTGGGAAAATGAGGAACAATGTCTCCATTAATTTCAAGAACACAGTCAGTTTGTCAATTCTCATCCAATGAATAAATACTCGTCTTGACAATTATGGGGTACGTGATTTACACTAAGTAATTAAAATTCGGTTGTAATCATTTCAGGAGAAAAGCATATATACCAACATGCACGCCTGCATCATTTTTTGTTCCCGAAAAATTACTAAACTCAATTCCCCTATTCAATAATAGAATTTTTGCAAAATTTCATTCATTAATTCTCTATTAATTAAAAAAATCAATATCATAATTCTCATGTCTGTATTATTTTCGGTTACCGAGAAATAGTGAATTTTTCTTAAAAAATACCCCACTTACCCTTATTGGAAAAAATCTAAAAGCCGCTTCTATTTATATTAGAAGACTATCTATATCAAGATTTACACCAGCAATACTTTTTTTATTGAATTTTTGCAAAAATTATTAAACTCGTTTTTTCTTATTTTAAATAAAAACATGTACACCCCACTGCCACTTTCGCATAATCAAACATTTCATCAAAATCAAATGTATCCTACTTACTCGCAGATGGTGTAGTTTCCATTAGTGAAAGGTTTTATAAAATTGGTTCACTATTTCCAGAGGTTATCCCTTACAAACAAACACAAACATATTATGCGTCTTTATACAGGGTGTTGTGTTTCTAAACTTCTGGTATAGAACTCATTAAAATAAGCCAAAAGTCCCAATTAACATGTGCCCTAAAAAGCACCCTTAGAAAGTTATATGCCCTTAAAAGGGCTTTTTCCTGTTACTGACAAAAGGGGCGAAAATAAATAGAAAAAAGATCTTCCATAACTTTTTACGTTAAATAACATGTGTTATTCCGTTTTTCGATATGCAGATCATAAGCTATATAGGTTAGTGAAGGGGATTTTCGGCCCCTACTTTTTATTTATTTTTTTTTTCAATTTTCTCTACACATTTATAAATTCTTAACAATTTTACGTAAAACATATTATGTTTGTACAAATCGATATTTTCGATGGTTTCCGAGTTGAGTTTGAAAGTTACTCTGCTCTTTAAATTATTAAGCCAAAAATTACAAAAATCTGTTCATCATGACAAAAAAAGACTGTTGTTGCCACAAAGCTTAAAAATTAAAGTTGTTATTCATATACTGTCAATTGAGCTTTGCAGTGTTTAATTAGTTAAAGTGGTGATTGGAAAATGTAAATATGTATAACAGAAGGGTGCGTTTTAGGGCACATGTTAGTAGGGACTTTTTGGGATATTTTAATGAGTTCTATACACAGCAGAAATTTGGAACCCTATTTTAGAAACACATTGTATATAAGTATAGTTATAGATGACGAATAGCTGACGGAATCCTATATAACCCTTAGTGCTGTTATAAAAGAAAGGGGTATATGTTTGCCTAATATAGCCCAATACCGTTGATTTATAGGCTTTCTTATAAATCAATACACGGAGGACTAGATGTGAACAATTATCCACTGTAATATTTTTGAAGTTCATATCAAAAAATATATATAATTTCCAAATAAATGTCGACCAAAAAAATAACTTGTATCAAATTTATTTTTCACAAATATTTACCTGATCAATGGTATATTTTTTGACCCAGAACACTTGACATTCATTTATTTTTATCTATGCTAAGATGCGATAATGTAAAAACATTTTTGAGAAATCTATTTTAAATTTTATAAATTTGACCTTAAAACAAGTACGAGATAACATTACATTAATCAACGAATTTCAGCTTTTTTGCAGCTGCTTTGTTAAAGACATGATTTACCTAATTTTCGTTTGCTGATTTCAGCTAGAACAATTTAAAGTCTTAAAGAGCAGGCTGGAAGAATAAAAATGCCATAACGATAAAACAGGTATTTAGATTTTTATTTAGCGTTTTTACCTATAGACCTTAGAAAATTGTACATCTTTCGAAAATGCGTCGAGCAAAAAATGTATTTAAATGTTGCAGGAAAAAAGCTTTTTAGTTAAGTTCCTCTTTTGATATCCGTTTTTGTTTTGTTAAAATGTACTTCTTTTGAAATCGGTTTTTGTTTTTTAATAGTATTTATTTTACAATTTTTAGTGATGTAATTACTTAATTAGTTGTTGTTTTCAAATTTAATTAACTTTTGATATTGCCAAAAATATGGTATTTTACTTTCATTATTTGACCAATCTTGTTTACTGTTGAGTAGAATAGAGTAACGTGTTTTCTAAATAGTTATATACATTATCATTCCAAATTAACCACAGTATTGTAGACGATTTGAGAGTCTACCTTTTTTTTGGTTTTGTTAATTATCAGACATTTTGATTTCCATATCCTCTCGAAATTTTGTAATAAACCCGATATTTAAGCTTAAAAAATTAATTATTACACAATTTTTAGTGATATAACATAATTGGATGCAGTTTTCAACTCTAATAAACTTTATTTACTAACAATTTGAGATCTTATAAAAATAAAAGTACTTCAATTTTAAACAAAATTGAATGTTTTTGTCAAACCTAGTATGCAGTTGAAAAAGTGACAAGAAAGTGTGACCCATGACCAGAATGTCGTCGAGGTATACTAAGCATGTTCTCCATGTCAACCCGCTCAATATATACTCTATTAGCCACTTAAATGTTGCGGGAGCATTACATACTCAAAGGACATTACCGTGAACTGAAACAGTCCTAGTGCGGTCAGAGTGTTATCGATTTGGGGAGTGGATAGCTGTCTTTCTTCGTAATATCGTTTAGTTTTTTCTAATCCACGCAAAATCCGGTGGTTCCAGCCTTTTTGAACTAACCCAACGGGAGCAGGACATGAGCCGATGGATGACTCAATAACTCAATTTTTTAACATGGACTCGATATTTCCTCAACTATCTGTTGTTGCCTACGTGGTATTCTTATGGGTTGAGTCTTCCCGGTATCTATTCTATGCTGGATGATGTTTGTACGAACGGTAGTTCCATCAAGACTATTAAAAACTGCCAGTGTTTTACGATAAACTGCATGGCTTTCTGCTGTTCCTCTGGTGTAAGGTGTGTCAAATGGTCAGCAATGTTGGCTAATTAGGTCCATACCCAATATAAAATCGTCCTCAATATCCGCTACCAGGATCCTATGCCGGATTCTGTTGTCTCCTATCTGTAGCACTATATCTGCCTCACCCTGTATTGACATGGACGGTGACTGTTTTTAGCTGGAAGTTGTTGTTAACTGGCCAGATTTCCGATGACCTCAAAAACCTCGACCTGGCAATATACACACAGGCGCCGGTGTCAAAGATGATGGTGATTAATAGTACCCTTGATCACTACGCTGCGGCTATCTGAGCAAAGTCCCCGATGGATACTGTCCTGGAAGCTGGTGGAGGGTTCTCAGCATTCGCCCCTTATGCTGACCGGCTGACGGTTCAGATAGCATGGCTCTGCAGTCGCGTTGCAAATGTCTCGTCCGTCCTTATCCGAAACAGGCACCTCCTCTTCTAGTGCTTTGTGCTGTTAGTTTGTGTATTCCTGCCAACAGTGCCTAGAATGATGGTTCTGGTTCTGCTCGTACTCTCGGTTTGGACATGTTTATAACGGCCTCTACTTCCAAAGCCCGAAGCAAAGCCTCATTACTTTTCTTGATGCCGCTAAGTCTTAAATTTCTTTGTACTTCAACATCTCTGATACCGTTTATGAAACTCTGTGTGGCCAATTGAACTTTAGTTTTCTCTGGTAAGTCTGGGTAGTGCAAGTGTATTAAACGTCTAATCTCTGCTTCGAATTCTTGAAGACTCTCTCCAGATTTTTGCGTGATCCACTTAGTAGCACCTGGTATACTCAAGGACTCGAGGATTAATTGTCGTATCTTCGCTCTATTATTGCGATGATCTTATCGCAATTACCTTGTTCATCCGTTGGAATGCTTTGGAGGAGCTTTAATGCCGGGCCTCTTAAAGAAATTATGATACAGGTAGATTTTTCTTGGATTTCCCATCCGTTAGCTGTAGCCACGGCTTCAAGTTACCGTTTTTACATAGGCCAAGATGAACTGCCTTCAAATATGGGTTTGCTAAAGTAACCCTTTGTACTTAAAGTAATCTGATATTTCCCTCGCTGTAAGTTTTGTTGCAATCTTTGTTTTTATTTTTAAATTTTCATTTAATTCTATAATTTGCCCCCCAAAATTAATATTAATGGTTTCTCCTTATTTTTCCTGTAAAGTTCTATATTTCCTATTTTTTTCAAAATTTTAGGCTCAGTAGTTTTGGAAATCAGTGGAAGGAGGGAACGATCGATTTTTTTAGTTCTTCCCCCCAGAAGTACCCCTAAAATCAAAATTTCTTCTTTTACGATGTGTACTCCTGATCGGCTCACCAAACTATATATTGTTACCAAATTTCAACCTCTTCCGTCCAGTAGTTTAGGAAAAAATTTCTGTGATGTGACAGAGGCAGAAATCCAGAGTGATATTATAAGGGCATCCGTATTTTGTATATACGGAACCCTAAAAATTATCTTGACAGTAGTACAGAATAAAGATAACCTTCCTATATATATGCACAAAAAAAACATTTTTTTAAGATGCAGCGGTGGCTGTCATCTTCAAATTTTTTGAAAGCATATAACTAGTTACTGCTCTGGTAGTCCATTCTCGAGAGGATTAATTACTTTAAAGCAAATATCTTTATTCAGAATTAGGACAAAATTGGAATATTGGAATTTTCTGTACCAAAATTAGAAATTAGAAAAAAATCATAGTAATTATTGATAATATGTAAAACCCATTCCTACAAAAAGCAAAAAATTCGCCTAATCTGATCTAACCCATTCGGAGTACAGGTCTATGAACACCACACACTCAATCTCTTTTTTGAATTAAGAAATCACATTTATTCGCAGATAATTAAGATGATTTACACAAGCCTAAATTCTAGGGGAAAATTTTTTGCCATACTTTTTTATTTAAGCAAAAAATTCTAACAATGAACGCATTTTTTTCCAAATT